>VZTE01002839.1:240680-379559 GCA_013397775.1 Eulacestoma nigropectus
GGTGGGGTTGCAAATTGCTAAATTTACCGTGCCTCTTTCAAGCTGCCCCACATATCTGCAGCAATTCTGCTTGCAAAAGCTGCTCAAGAAAGTACAGACCCTTGTCCCAACAGCACTGCCTCAACACAAACCTATTTTTGGAGTGGCATTCCAGTTCTAGAATAAGTTCATGTACAACCTGCCCATTTCCCAGGTAGTCTGATGTTTTGCTAACACAGGGAATCAAGCTCTTAGTGCAGGATCAAGATTTTTTCACTAGAAGCAATATTCTCCTATGACACTGATTATCTTTTTTTAATTTCTTGCCAAAGTTGATGCAGCACCCAGATTCCACATGAAACCTTCTTTTTTCCATATGCATTAATAGCTCATCTATTTGCCTTTTATTAATTTCTCCTCATAAAACACGGTATTTTTGTCAGATGAAATAAGGATCTCATGAGTTAGCTGGCCTCAGACCTGTAAACTGTTAACATAAATTTGATTAAGGGACAGTCATTATAGTGGGCTCAGTGGAGCCTCTGACATGGGTAAAAGCTTTCAGGGGACAGATTTTCAGGAGAAGGTTTTTATTTGCAATTTATAGAGATGCTGGAGGATATCTATGTGTGCTCAACTCTTGCATAATATTTGACTATCTTACATAATTTCCCAGTGAGGTTCTTTGTCTCCTTGTCTCTGTTTCCTCTCCTTTAAATTCTTTACACTGCCTTCCTCACTTGAATTCCCTTTCCTCACACAATTAATTCCCTTCATTTGGATATTTCGCTCCTTCCTAACATGGATTCTGCCTTCAAAGATAAGGGTAGTTAAATATAGATTATATGGAACAGATTTGTCCAGGACACATTACTCTTTAGAGGACAGGTGGAGGAGACATTTGTGCTTTAATATAATAGTAAATACACATGAGACAGTGCTCCCAGCAGCACAGCTACACATAACACCAGATTGCTGGCAAATGACAGATAGACTTTATCCTGAATCCTCAGTGGGGAGCTCAAATCTGTATTTTTTAAACCCATCTGGAGTATTCAGTACCCTTGGTGCAATGAAGCCAACACAAGAAAAATGTTAAAAATGTGAAAAATGTGGGGGTTTTTTTTCTCTTTGGCTCTCTTTCTGTTCTCTCTAAAAGTTCCAGGTCCTAATTAATTATAGATATCTGCTCCTCGTGACAGACGACTTTTTTTTTTCCCCCATTGGAAACAGTTTGGCTTAATTAATTCTGACATTTCAGTCAGTACACTGAGAGCTTGCTCACAATTTTGCAGCATTTAAATAAATAAATGAACAAACAAATAAATAAATAAATAGCCTATCTCCACAGCAGCTAACATAGTTTATTCAGGTTCATGGAAGAGCAGACAGACAGAATCTCTATTTACCATAAGACATCTCTTACCCCAACCCACACAAACATATTTTAAAGGAAGTACATTCATACCCTCATGTTCTTGCTCAGTAAGGAACAACATAAATTTAGAGGGAGGAAAGGAGACTGAGGTAAGAAACCAAATTAATGGCCCAGGTTTAAAAAAGAAAAGAGAGATGTTCCACTGACCACTGTCAGCCCAGGAGGGCTGCTGAGTCCAGTGTGACGAAAGGTCTACAGTAAGTGAAAGGGACAGCGGTGAATTTGTGGTGGTTCGAGCAGCCATGGGATTGTGGAAATCAGCAGTAAGAAATGTGGATAATGGCACAAGCAGCTGCCCAAGGGAGGCTCAGGGAAAAAGGATTAATGACCTTCGAGACCTGCTCCCCTTCCACTCCTTCCCTGAAATGCCAAACTGCCGAGCCAGTTATCAATCAAGAATGTGAAATACATTCGTGGATTGATTGGGTTTGATACAGTGGCAGCCAGCTATACTTTTGAACACTCCTTGAAAACAATTTTTACTGTGCAATGCTGGAGAAAGCCAACAAATAATAAACCTGTCAGAGTACTCACCAAGTGCTCGTAAATACTAAAGCTGCTGCAGTGCCTTGCAGCTGCAAATGGGAACCATTCCAAAGCCTGAAAAATCGTCAATACTTAATCGTTGCATCTGATATCAATTCCAATTTAAACTTCTACTCTCTCTTCCCCATGTCTTATCTTCCCTCAGCAGAAAACACACGAGTCTTAATAAACTGCATGCTGATATCTGGCTTTCCGTTTAGTGGGAAAGGCATAGGCTTCTTTTCAGCCACTCTCTGTTTCTCCTGCAATTTATTCTGTTCTTCTGAGCCCATTTCAGGCTCAAATGTTTTTAAATGAGAGAATGAGGCTGTATAATAACCAAATCTAGCCCTTGCTCAGGCAAAACTAAGTCAGCAGGATTTTGCTTGACCAAAGGCAGATTAGAAGCTCAGTCACAGCTTTTTATCTTGCCTTTGCCACAGAGAAAGCAGAAAGAAGTTTTCATTCTGTGTCAATGATTGTCCTCCCGTTCCTGCAATGGAGAAAGGACTATAACAAATAGATCTTGATATCTTTAGAGATATGAGCCTGTAAAGCAGATGTGGGGTTTTGCAGTATTTTTGGCCTTACACCTTGTATACCAGGCCTAATGAAGTCCTGATCATTCAGTTTTAAAAACATAAAGAAATCCTTGTCAAATTCTGAAGCTGTAGAAAATATGCAGTTTTTTGCCATAGCTCATGGAAGTATGTTGAATGGTTTGCAGACAGAGCTGTACCCTTTTGTTCTCATGAAATCTCTATCAATACTTATTCTTTCTCTTATCATCAGTGGGTACATCACAGTAGATTAATCCCTCGCTACACAGACCAAAAGGGCACATTCTGGACTTGAATAAGGATCACATAATTTCAGACAGTATTTTTGCATTTTTTTATTTTCCACTTACAAATTACTCTTGACAATCTTTAAAAATCACAGTTTATTATTCTGGAAAAAAATGTCAGCTTTTGTGAAAATACAGGGAATATACTGCTCAATAACATAAGACAAGACACGTTGTCTCATACGAAAGATCCAAACAACCCAGTCTTCTGTCTCTACCAGTGTCAACAGTAGAGACATGCAGGGGAGGAGCATGAAGTAAATGCAGCATGATCCTCCTCCTCTTACATGCTTCTGTCAATCAGCAATAAGCTTCCTAAAACATCTGGTCCTGTATACTTTCTTGTAAATTCTGTGTCTATGTACAAGGCAGTGAGCAACTTCCCTAACCCTTTTTGTGGATTTAGGATATAATTTCCATACAAATAGGAAATACCACATACACAAAACAAACAAACAAAAAAACAACAACAAAAAAGAAATTCAGGATGTTAGGCAGCTGTGCACTGAGCAAACTTGGTTTGTAATTCTTAGACAATATTTTCTTAAATCTGTCTCCCCTTTAATGTTCTTGTTTCTCTTGTTTGGATATAGATACAGGGTTCTCTCATGCTCTTACCATTCCTCCCCTTTTCTTTTTTTTTTCAAGTTTCATCCCACTGAAATATCTTGAGCCCTTCGGTATATGTGACACAAGACCAGCAGAAAGTTTGTTCCCTACATATCAGGGATTTGGTAGGAAATATCAGATAAGTCTGCTCCAAAGGCATCCCAAGGTCCCACAGTACCACAGTCTGAATACACAAAAATACAAAGATGGCAGCAGCGGGAAAAAAATCGCTGTTTAAGTGCATCAGAGCTGAACATCTTAGCTTGGGACAGTGCTGTAGGCATGTCCTTGACCTTGATGTAACTGCCAAACTTCTTGATTGGCAAAGTCTCTCTAATGATCCCCAAGGTTCTCATATTCCATCTGTCTGCTGTTTACAGCTTCCTAAAGACCACCCTCCTTCTTCTTGTCTTGGTTTCCATGACTCCTTAAAGATATGTTCAAAGCACAGCTGTTAAGTTCAAGAAAACTGGCAAGAATAGGGAAAGAGAACATTGTTGGGCATCATTTTCAGAAATCTGATTAAAATTTCTACTGAAAAATTAAAGGTCAGATAGATCTCAGAACTGCCAAGGGCATATAAATGTATTCGAAACTGTAAAACTAAATAGAAGCAGCAATGCTCGTAATGTATAATTTTAGAAGTTAAGAAATAATTATCATCTGTGACACTCCTTTGTTACATGCACTAACCTGGAATTTGTAGAAATGGTTTTGCTTTTAGATTTGAGGAAATGAAGATGGAAGATAATTAGCTGTTCTGTGCAATTTCTTTACATAAAGAGACAAAATTAATTTCATTTAAAGATGACATCAAATTGAGCCACACAGTTATTTCAAACATATGATTGTAGGCCAGATTACAGCATAATCTGCAGAAAGTGTAGGTGCATAGTGGTGATTAATAGTGTCTGTATGACACATATATGCGTGAAGACATAAATGAATGTCCTGGTATCACAGAATCAGAGTATCTCGAGTTGGAAGGGACTGATCAGGATCGTCGAGTCCAACTCCTGACCCTGCACAGGACATCCCAAGAGTCACACCATGTGCCTAGGAGTGTTGTCCAAATGCTTCTTGAATTCTGTCAGGCTTGGTGCTATGACCACTTCCCTGGGGAGCCTGTTCCAGTGCCTGAACACCCTTTGGGTGAAGAAACTTTTCCCAGTACAGAACCTAAACCTCCCCTGACAGAGTTTCATGTCATTCTTTCGAGTCCTGTCACTGGTCACCATAGAGAAGAGATCAGTGTCTGCTCCTCCTCTTCCCCTCAGGAGGAAGTTGCAGACTGCAATGAGGTCTCCCCTCAGTCCCCTCTTCTCCAGGCTGAACAGACCAAGTGACCTCAGCCACTGCTCACGTGGCTTCCCCTCAAGGCCCTTCACCATCTTCAGAGCCCTCCTTTGGATGCTCTCTGATAGCTTTATATCCTTCTTACATTGTGGCACCCGAAACTGCACACACAGAACTTACTTGTTTTCATAGGAAAATCATGATGTTATTATCTTCCCCAGTTTCATCTGCAAAGCTACCAGTGAAAATTCTTATTTCTATTACTCCAGACTTACTGGAACCTGTTAGTTGACTGTGTTTCCTTAGGTTCTTCCTTACGCGCTTCACCTTGTGCCTATGTTGTAAGTTTTCTCATTAATAGACTTCATCAGCACTCCATGTATGCACAGTCTCCTACTTTTGTCTGCAAGAGACATGAATTAAGTAGTGAAAATGCTGTTGTCTTATTATCCTTCATAGGCAAATGTGAATAATTCACAAAATGACTCCACATACTGGTTTGGAACTAGGCTTGATCTTATGAACCAGTGCTATGTAGTTACTGGGACAGGCTTCCTAGAGAGACGTTTGATGTCCTAAGCCTGCCAGTGTTGAAGAGGCACTTGCACAACAGCCTCAATAATATGCTTTAGTTTTTGCTCAGCCCTGAAGTGGTCAGGCAGTTGGACTAAATGGTTGCTGTAGGTCTTTTCCAACAGGAACTATCTGTGCTATGCTATTCTACTCAAAACCTTACAAATTGCTTGCTGGCTGTAAAGGTAGTTGAACTTCTCTGTTGTCTTTTTAGTTTCACCTTGCCTGGAAATTCCAGTGTTGAAACAGAGCTAACAGCAAAGGACTATAAATCTAGATGACCCTCTCGTGAAATGGAGGCACTTTTGGCCTTCAGGAACACAGTTTAAACTGAAGAGCATACTGAGCAATACTTACACTGAGAAGCTTAACAGCGAAAATACGAGGATTTGAAGCTGACCAGGATTTATTCCATAAAAAATTATTGGAAGTATTTCCAATAAATAATGTGTTTGAAAGCTTGCACTCTGGTTGTCCAAATATCGGAACACAAATGAGAAATCTCTGAAACTTGTTATTATTTCAAAGATGCAACTTGTAGTGGGCATCTGGAGAGAGTTTTATGCATTTAAATATTTAGGCTTGTCAACATTGCACTGTTGCAATCAATTCAATGCTAACTTGCTAAGACTATCTTCCTTTTCAATCAGACCACAATGCTTTGTTGTTTAACTCCTTCTGTCTTCTGCTATGTGAAATTTAAACTTCTAGATTTAAATATCTTAGCTTTGCTATCAAGCCCAGAGAAACTGCAGAGCTTTAATCTCTCCAAATCTTAAAAAAAAAAAAAAAAATCCCATCTTCTTTGCTAAGTATCAAGTACCTAAGAAGAGAAGGAAGACAACAGTAGGTCAATCTTTTAACCCCATCTCCATTCAACGCTTTTCTTAAGACAGATTTCTTCAACGTTTTCAAGAAAACCCTTAATCGTAATAACAGGAGTGGATGCAAAAGAGAAAATTACCTCAGTTAACTTTATTTCTGGGAACTCTTTGTATAGATTCTTATTTGAATCAGCATGAAGACTTACCTAGTGCACATTCTCTATGCTTAACAATCAAACCACAAATAAATATTCAGTAATTTACCACCAGGGGACTACAGCTCAAATCAGGTACTGTACATCAAAGTTTATCCAATAGAGACAAGTACTCATAGAAAAACCACAAAACTTAAACTCGTAACAATGCATACTATGAAAACATAATTATATTTCTATGACTAGGTGATATAAATTTGATATTTATAATAAATGCATACTGACCAATTAATAATATATTGCCATACAGCAAATTTCAAGTGTGTAAATCATTACTGGAGTATACTGCTCTGCCTCAACAGACTGTTGATTTTCTGCCATTTCAGGTAATATTTTCAACATTCCAGACAATTACAACTTGATACTCATTCTACCTCACTTCACTGAGTACACTGGTAGTTACATGGGGTTTTGTAGGAAAGGTTGCCATATAAGGTTTCTAGGGAAAAAGAGGTTTCTAATGAAAGGATATGTCATCATATCATATGAAAATATATTTGTATGAACTTTTTTTTTTCACCTTTGCCTGGACAGCTAGTTATAGCATATGGTGATAAACTGCTAAGTAGTTATAATACATCACAACTACTGCTCAGTATTTGTAAGGCATTGAATACAAACAGGTACCAGTTTGTAGACAGCAGCATAACTTACCTCATAGGAAGGAGTTTGCGTGACCATAAACTTAGCAAATTCATTGAACAGAGGAAGAGGAAGAGTTGAAAGGCCACTGTAGAAAGGCCAGGCATTTCTGTGCAGGTGACACTGTCCCATCTATAAATCTCAAGATTTATTGTTCTGCCTCCTTATCTCACCGAAGGTTTCTCTGCACTGCCTTCTACTCCTTCTTCTACATAATTTTGTCTTGGAGACCTGGGAATTCACAAAGGGTCTAGCATCACTGACATAACAAATCACTGCCACACCACATTAGGATGTCCTGAAGTCTCACACAACCCAACAACCCTAAGGAACCCTCAAAAGTCAGCTGTATTATTCCAGCCTACGGCAAATATGAAATGACTTAACTTTGTTTAGCCTAGTGAAAGAAGTATCTGACCGGTAGACTAACTCTGGACATGCAGCACAGATCAAATACAAGGCACTTCCTATTCCCACACATAATGTCACAACCGTAACATAAATTGTTCCACCATAAAAAATCACATAGAAACACAATTCTTTACACTTCACTCTTCAAAAAAATGTACCTTGATAAGATACATGCTTTTAAAAATTATAATATTGTAGAATTACCATGATGAAACTTTATTTCACATGGAAAAAAACCCATTATTTCTTTGGAACTACTTATAAGTCCCCAGTATTTTAACACTGTTTGACAACATGAAGAGAGAGTACTTTGAGTGTGGTATTTTCAGAAATAAATATCTAGACAACGTCATAAGAACAGAAATTTTAAAGATTTTCATCATATCCAAAGCACTTATAACTCAGAGTGCAACGCTGATCAAAAAAAATCTTTCTATTCTTTATTTTCAAATTTTAATTCCTCTATCATATCATAAGTTCAATGCATCAAAAAAGATTAAAGTAAAGCAAGTTTTTTCATGCCATATAGGAAAGACTAAAACTCTGTTTTAGCCAAGAGAGATGTTCATTGCTTTGCCATTTTCATAATGTCTTTCATTTGCTTCACATAACTATGAACTGTAATACTGCAGAAGGACCCATTATAGAAAAAGCAATAGCCAATTGAACAGATGGGAAGAAGAAATGGAATCACAAAGGGAGAGAGTCTAAGCTGTTTGTTCTGTTGCAGTTATGAGCTAATAAACTAGACCTTTATCAGAAGTAAGAACCTAAGATTACCACTAACCTGTAAAACAGGAAAATGGCACCACAGACTCACCCTATATGTTCCCTCTGACACTGTTTATTTCTCCCATTTTTCTTCATATTTGTCATGCACTTAGACCATAGCCCTCTAGAAATCTTTTTAACCTGCACATTGGAGGCCTTTTTAAGCACCCCTCCGCTTAAACAGCACCATTCCCACCTGAGTTGCTTACACAGAGGAAACCAGCTGGAGCAGCCATACTCATCTTTTTTCACAAATACAGAGCAGTCAGAGGTCCACAGTAAGACAAAAAAAGCATTTCAAGCCAGTGTTATTCCAGGACTACAAAAACATGGCATCTTTGTTGAGGGCCCATATGGAATAAAAGTGATCATTTGATTTTCTGTGATGAAAAAACAAACTCTGCTGCACCAGAGGGAAGGAAGCATGAGAAGCTCTAACCTGAGGACTACCCTCAGGGTTTTGACAAGAATAGTCTCACATTTTCAGGTTGCTGCTCCTATCCACAAGCAATTCCTGAGCATGGGTAATAGTCCAATTTCAAATTGCTATTCTTTGTTTTATCACAATCTAAGCATTATATATTACAGAATTACAGTTTCTCATACAGTTCTGTAACAGCAAATCCTCTACAAAACTACAGATCATTCTTACATTGTTCTTGGGAAAATCAGATTTTAAAGGGGAAAATAAGAAAATGTGTGTCCTTAAAATTGTTCTTTAATGATCATCTTCTTGTCATATTAAAATAAGGTCTCTCTTTACTGAACTTGTCATTCAAACATTAAAAAATGGCTGATGTAGTGATTTGTAAGTATACATGAATACTGCACTCACAGAAAGTATATAGACGTTTGCACAGTTTAATGAGAATTGATGATGGTTCTGCAATTTCTCATCCCTTTTACAATGATTGCCATGGGAGAAGGGCAAATGTGTGTCATGCTACCTTGTTACAATCAGGGTTTACGCATTATGTCTGTCCATTTAAAGAGCTGCTCTCTTCTGATCTTCCTAGTGTTCTGTAATTAGACAAGCTACCCATTTTTCTTCCACGCTATTTGCAGTTTCACTGATTTATAGAACAGAAGTGGAGCTATTTATGACATACGAAATATAGAGCAGGTCATAAGTGTGGATTACATAGTAATGTTCCATATAGAACATTTGGATTACTAAAATCTTATTCCATAATGTATAGGAAATAGAAGTATTGCTTGTAAATAAGAGTGAGGCATAACTGCAATTTCAGCCTTAGATAGATTCCAATTTCACTTTTTGAGCTACGATTTTATTTGGGCTGCAGTGATACAAGGACCTGCTTCCATTCATTGAAGTCATCTTCTCTGAGACTCCACAGCACCTTCATCAAAAACCATATTGCTGGCATGAAGGCAATGAGGATCTGATCTCCGAAACATTTGGAGACATGCAGGGTACCCTAAAAGGAATAAGAAGCAGGCAATACCATCTGGTTAAGACAAAAAAACAGAAGGTAAAAAAGTCACATAAGGGATGAAGGAAAGAATGGCAGAATACGACTTTTCTACCATCTCTATTTAAATGAGAAATATGTGTCTGGTAGAAAATTTCAAAAATTAGGATACTAGAATACATTAACTTCCAGATTAACAATATTATTTTTCTACTCATGGGCACCATTTGCCATTGACAAAAATAAGATGAAGATCCCTTCAAGAGCAGTAACAAATTAAAAATGTCAGGAATTAGCAACAGACCTTGCTGAAATCAGACTGGGTAGTGAAGAAATGCTAGGCACAATTTTCGTAGTTTTATAAAGAGCTTTTTTGTAAATAAGGACTGATTCCCCAAAGAATGGTGTCTGTAACATAGAAGTGAGATATTCACAGATACATAGAGCTGATGATATGGAATTGTTATGATGAGTGAATAAAATGGTAAACTTACATCTTTAAAAATACCACTGTTTCCATTATCATGTGGATGTTAAAGATAAACATTACTGTTAGCTTTATTTATTTGCTTAAGCATGTATTTATTCTTTATGCCATGCACCTCTGCAAGCCACTTTTCTTCCTCATATATTTATTCTCCCACCCAAAACACCAGAATTTTTCAATCTCATTCTTGTTTTCTGGGGTTGAAGCTATCTTTTTAAGGCTAGGGGGGAAAAAAAAAAAGAAAACCAACAAAAGAGTTTCCCATATTTTATTAAGATTAAAACATGGTTTACACTATGGGGCAAATACTGGTTCCATGAAAGTGAACTGCAGAAAAGTTCAGAACTATAGTTTAGTCCATCTGGCACACCAAATTCCAACTGTTCATCCAAACATATGAAAACAGTAAGGATTAAAAATTGAGCTGGAAATTTCACAAGCCTTTTGAGAATAATTTCATATTCTTCCTCATACTTGATCTGAGATAGAAATCCTCTAGACATTTTTCAGCATCTATGAACATAGTCTTTATTAGAGACAGATTAAAAGCTCCATAAAACTGAAAAATAATGGGATATGATGTACTGGCAAAAAACTGAATTTTTTAAAATAATTCTTAAAAAAAGTATAATAGTTCATGTTACTACTTATTTTGTACAAATAAAGTCACATAAATCACTACGATTTTATTTTATCTGTGTTGGTACTATTATAGAATATCTTTAAGAGTTTTTTAAAATTTACAGTTACTAATTTACTTTGAAGCATTCAATTCACATGAACTAATACCAGAGTAGCAAAAGGTAGCTAGTCTGTTGTCAGTAGAAAATGGTGCTGCTCTTTTGAATGAGTGAGCAATGCCAGGAAATTGCATATGCTCTCTGATCCAGCATGGACAAGCATGTAGTTTCAGCAGTTTCTCAAGAGGTCTTGAGTTTTAATGTGATATGTATTAAGGGAATATGCTGAAACTCTCATCATCTGCCGCAGTGTCTGCTCCTCCAATACATCAGAGGCAAGGTTATGTCAAGTGAGTAGACAGATTTGACAGAGATGGGCAAGTTAAGTCAAAGCAGAAGAAAATTAAGTGCATGTCTTGTAGAAAAAAAATCCTAGGTTCACAAGGCATACCTGACATACAGGTCATACATCCCAGCTGGTTTCTTCTTGGTATTTTTATTTTTGGCAAAGTTTAAATGCAAGATGCATCTAAAATATCTCAGCCTTCATTTCAGCTGGCAGTGTTGGCTAGCTTGAGCAGTTCATAATTGCCAAATTAAATCCAACAAAAGTTGTTTTACAGTGATCAGAATTTGCTCATTTTGAGTGCAACCATTTCTAAACTTATCTATTAGTTCTTCAAGTACCAGAGACCAGTAGCTATACTTTATCTCCCCTATACTCTACTGGGTTTTTTGCAACTTTACTTCTAATTAAGCAAGATGCCTATCTATCGTTTTATTGTTCTAGAGGGTTTTTCAAGAAAATAAAGAAGTTTCAAGAAGTTTTCAAGAAAATGAAGTGTTGTACCATTCATCGGTGAGTCAGGTATGCCTTAGACCTTAGTTCCATTCTACACAAAAGGATAACAAATAAGGTTAACTTTTAAGTAACTTTTAAATGGCTGCAGATCCAGTTTGGTCTGAATAAACAGTGTAAGAGGGACAACACTAACTGGACATTACTACAAGTTATCACCACCAAAGGAAAGTTTTTCTTGTCCTGGCAGTCACAAAAACGGCTTACAGGATACTTACTTTGACCACAGGTTGGTGGGAATTAGAAATCATCCGTTTCAACTCTCAAATTACCTCTTCTCTCTTACAGGTCTAACTTACTAATTCCCCTGAATATTCAGTTTTCTCCTCAAGTTTTCAAAAGGCTGTACTGGGTGGAGCTACACTGCCTGGCGTTAGAGAGTTTTAAAAATTGCTTCGTTGTTCTTGCCTGCAGAGCTCCTCACATGCCTACACTCAGATGATCCATTCATGGCTTTTTATTTTTCCTCCTACAGAGGAAACCTGGTGACTAATTTTCCTTCAAATTCCTCTGTGAAGAAGTGCCTAAGCAGTCTAAAACTTTTTCAAACCCTGCTCACTAAACCAACAGCTCCTCTATTTTTATTTTCCTATTTTATTCTTAGCTAATAATTTCATGATCAGACACATGCCTATAGAATGTATACATTCACTGGGCTTCTTTATAAAGGTGGTAACCTGCAATGCCCAGGCCGGCCTGAAGTGTCACTAAGTACCCTGCACAACTAGATGTGCTCATATTTCACCAGAGTTCTTTAGTAATTATCAAAGTAACAGAACCCTTTCTCAGGTTTTTACTGCTTCCTACCAGAGGCTAACTAAAACTGCAAGACAAGCCTTACACACATTATTTTGGGATTTCTGAAATCCATACAAATGAAGAATTACAGAAGACAAATAACAATGACTTGGTTTATAAGGAAAACAAAAAATACTTTCAAAAACCACAGGAAGCTTTTGATTGATGTGTGGCAAGCACATGACAACTTGGTTTGGTTCCTGATTTAGCCTAACCAGACTGTCTTTAGTTTTGGTAAAACAAAAATGATTACTGCTCACACTAACAGATGCTTTTGTTACTCAGCCCAGCAGGAAGGCTACAAATTCAGTGCTTAGAATGAAGCCTGATTTACTGGAAACCTATAACCCCCTAACATCTATGTTTTGTAGCATGTTCATCATTGTAGCATTCAAGGCTGCAACACACTCCACTTAAAGTGAACACAAAAAGAAGCCTGTGTATTTCTCACATCATTCCCTGAACTGTGCTTTGACAATAATGCTTTGAGAAAGCCAAGGGGAAGAAAAAGGTTTTCTTCTTCACTGTAAAGGCAATAACGTTAGTACTCACTGATCTCACTGGAAGTAGACTGAACAACAGTCTACTGAAAAAACAACTCATAAGAAGGAATTCTATCCTGAATTTGATCATATGATTTTAGGCTTTATTTTACTGATAATCTGACCCATTGTATGTGCTCTTCAAGCATGAAGAACTTGAAGCATAAAGGTAAAGTTTATAGTGCTTTAAAATTAAGGATCAAAAGGATCTTGATGCTCTTTCACAAGAGTAACAAAACATGGTACTAGCAGTCAGTATCTGCCATAGTGAAGTTCTTAGATACCTAATTGTTTTGTAAACACCAAAGTTTTTACTTAGTATAACATATCAAAGATTATTTGCCAAAGCCTTCTGAGATTATGAGGACATTGTGGGAAAATCACTGATGATGTTCCTGCTATACTTCTTCAGTAATTCAGCAGATACTTGTTATTTAATCACAGTGTGACATTTGTAAAAGGAAGAATTAAAGCAGAAACAAATATAAAACTAAGAGCTGCTGGTGTCTTTTTTCCCTTCTGTACCTTAAACAATAATCTACCCTGGTGTTTTCATGTTCTAAGACAGGAACAAAACCATCAATCTTGGGTTTTTCATAAAGTCTGAAAACAACTTTGTAGTGTATGGTAGAACAGTTTTGTTCGTGATTCAGATTGACAGAGACCAGGTAACATCCATGCTTAATTGAATGTAGTTTTGCTAAACCACTGAATTTGCTTTCTGCTGTGCTTCACACAAGTATAATTTAGAAGAAAGGCTACATGAGTATGAAGTTCGAGCTTGCAGTAAGTTTTGTATCGTAATTCACTCCACCTGTTGGTGTACGTGTCAGGAAAGATGAGCCCTGGAACAACCATGACCTTACTAACACTTAGAAAGAAGAAACAGAGAGATGGAGTCAAGCAGGCAAAACACACATACAGTATCAATAGGAGGCTGCTGGTGTTTTCTTAAATAGCAAAACAGAGTGAATGTGAACACATCTCACAAATAATACTGATTTCTGCTCCTAAACAACAGATATTCAGTCATGCAAACTCTGGAAAAGTAAGCAGTTTTAAATTGTTAATACTGTTGTCTAAAAAGTCTTCAGGTAAGTTTTCATTTGGGACTACACAAATTAATACAATTTTCCTTTCCTTCAGCATCTTCTCAGTACTGCAGACTTCATGCAAGGCAGTGAAAGGCTTAAACAATATCAAATCTGAAACCCCTTGTGGCAATTTTTTAAAGGCAGTTCCAAATTCACTTGCCATAAATTCTCATAGCTCTGCACTATATGCATATTGGAAGCTGCATTTTTAACACATTACCAGCTGGGAAAAAGCACACTGTAACTGTCTTCAAATGCAGGGTTTCCATTTCTAGAGGAGACCTATGTTGGCAAAGATGGTGTTCCAAACAGAATATCCATAGTTGAGCTTAAATGGGATTTACAGATATTTAGCATCTTAAATGAAATTATTTTAGAGTGGAAAAAAATCAAAAGAGATGGACTTCTTTTTCTTTAAAATAAGCTATAGCCCTGCAACAAAAACGGGACTATAATGTTTTAGTCATCAGTGTCTACTTAAATATGCTCAAGTTATATGTAGGCTTTGCTTTCACAAAAATACAAAGATTTAATATGTTATTCTGCTGGTTTAGACAGAAAAAAAGCCAAACAATCTGATATAGGAAGTCAGACATTCCACTTGTAAGTTTAAAAATCTCCCTGCAAATATGAAAATTGTCTCTCTCTACAGTAGGACAGAGAAAAACATAATACTACATATTGTTTCAGTCATTTAAAATCACCACAATATTATAAATGCTGCCAAGAGATAACCGGCAGTAGCTCGAGACAATTTTATGGAGAAAGCTGAGATAAGCTGTCTTGCAGCAATATGAGGAGGAAGCTTGGATAACCCTGTATTCACAGAAACGTGTTTTCTTCAAAAATATGCTTCCCTTACAAAAGGCATGTTCTGCATTCTATTGGATTTGTGTGGCAAGGTTTTGGTAGAGAGGTGCTACAGGGCTGAATTTTCTGAGAAGCTGCCAGAAGCTTCCCCTACGTCCAATGGAGTCAATTCCAGATGGCTCCAACACAGTTCCACTGCTGGCCGCAGCTGAGCCCATCAGCAACAGTAGTAGCACCTCTGAGGTAACATAGTTAACAAGAGGGGAAGAAAAACTTGAACAGCAGGCAGAAAGAGGAGTTAAAATACTGAGCAAAACAACTCTGCAGACACCAAGGTCAGTGCAGAAGGAGGGGGAGGACATGCTCCAGGCACCAGAGCGGAGATTTTCCTGCAGCCCAGGGTGCAGACCATGGTGAGGCCCCTGCAGCCCATGGAAGACCACAGGGATGCAGAGGTCCACCTGCAGTCTCTGCAGGACCCCATGCTGGAGCAGGTGGATGCCCAAATGAGGCTGTGATCCTGAGGGAAGACAGTGCTGCAGCAGGCTCCTGGCAGGACCTATGGAGAGAGGAGCCCATGCTGTAGCAGATTTGCTGGCAGGACTTGTGACCCCATGGAAGGGACTCACACTGGAGCAGTTCATATAAACTGCAGCCTGTGAGAAGGACTCAAGCTGGATAAATTCATGGAGGACTGTCTCCCATGGGAGGGACCACATGCTGGAGCAGGGGAAGAGTGTGAAGAATCCTTCCTGAGGAAGAAGGAACAGAAGAGACAGTGTGTGATGAACTGACCAGAACCCCAGTTCCCTGTCCACTTGTGCCACTGGAGGGGTGAACAAGTAGAGAATTTGTAACTAAAAATAAGCCTAGGAAGAAGGAAGGGGTAGGGCAAGAAGTTTTTGAGATTTGGGTTTATTTCTCATTATCCTGCTCTGATTGATGAATAAATTAAACTAATTTCCCTGAGTCAAGTCTATTTTGTCCATGATGGTAAGTGGTGAGTGATCTCTCTTCGTCCAACCCACATGCTTTCATTATATTTTCTCTCCCCTGTCCAGCTGAAGAGTGCAATGGCAGAGCAGCTTTGGTGGGCACCTGGCACTGAGGCAGGGTCAGCTCACCACAGACATTCAGAGATTCTTGTGTTCTGGAGATAATAAACGTTTTAGATTGACACTTACTCAGACCATTAAAACGTCTAAGGCAACAGGGTCCTTCAACAGAAATTTTAAAGGACAGCATTTAAAGAATGTGTCTCTGTTTAGTTTCTTGTACTTGACTCATTTCTGCTCTCAGATGGAAGAACAGAAGTAGAAATAAGATATGGAGATGAGATATGAATTCTCACCTAATTTTGATGGATTTATGTATCCTCTTATGGGGTGTAAAATGTTATTATGATGCTGGCACTTACCAGACAGCATGGTAGCCGTTACTGGCTAGAAGGGTTTTTCTCTAGCACTTTATTTATTTGTTTGTTTGTTTGAATTAGGAGATTTTACAGGAATTACATAAAATCTTAGTTCCTTTTAACTTACTAAGCTGAATAAAAGAACACACCAATGGAGTGAACAAAAGAACATCTTTTGACTTTACCAGAAACTTTTGATTTCTTATATCATGTATCCCATTCTGCTTCACTCACTCACTAATATGACATTTCCCTATTTTCTTATTAATATCACATTGCTAATGATTCTACAAAAGTATTAATAACTACTTACATGAGCAAGCCTTGTGAGCCTACTGCTGCTAGAGCTCTGAAACTCATGGTTCTTAAATCATAGAACCTCTTTATGAGAGTGTAAAAAAGAAAATCTACCAAAAGTGAATGTAACTGCCTACTTTCTACAGTTTGTTACAGAATTACCTGCAGATTAAAAAGAAGTGGGCTCCCTACTTTGAGACACTATTCTGCTTCTTTGTCCCAGAAGGCATTAAGGAGTGCTAAAATATGTTCACTGCAGGTATGCAGTTAAAGAGCACAAGCTAAAATGCATTATATCCTTCTCCCAGTGCTCTCAGAGAGAAATAAAGTGGCCTTGATTCTCTACTGTTCAATCCTTCTTAGTTTAAGCCTTGGTAATTTCAAACTACTTTACCTCTTAAAGAAAGAATCCACATCGGGGTTTGATGTACTTGGGTTCTGACATAACCATGACTTTGAAATCTCTGGCTGAAATACCTTACATAAGAGGTAATTAATTATTATGCCATTACTCACTTATTCAGACCATTAAAACGTCTAAGGCAACAGGGTCCTTCAATAGAAATTTTAAAGGACAGCAGCTTTTCACAATGTGTTACAATGTTCAATAGAATTGACTTTTGACCTACACGAAAGACTAAGACTTTTTCTGCCAAAAATTTTTGGCAGCCTGTCCAGACTTAGTCCTGCAGCAAGAACAGTGTGTTTTCACATCTATTCATTAAGTCCTACTGTGAGATTGCTGTGTGTGAGGAAGCAAGAACAGACAATTTAAACCATTTTACTCACCATAACCAGTTGTTGAAATAACCTGAATTTTTTTTCTCATTATTACAGTTCTCATTTTGAGTGAAGCTCATTGGTGAAGACTGAGCGCAGCAGCTGACAAAGCAGCTAAGTCAGTTAACTAGTTATTAGCATTTCAGCAGATCTCAACAACACCAGTCAGAAAAATAAGCAAGATCTAAAAGATACTTTGTGCCGGTCTGTTACAAAACCAGTCACTCCAAGGACTGATGGTTCTTTAAGAAAAAAAACTGTAGTTTTAAAGCTCGACACAGAAACAGCAAAATATTGGAAAGCAGTACTCAAATCAAATTTTAAAAATCCTATTTACTTCTTGAAAAAAATATGTTTTTTTCTTTTGGAGGGTTAACTTATCAGACTTGCAGACTACCAGCATTTGTGAAAAGGCTTAATTAGCTTTTACTACATAGACACCGGGAAATCCTGCTCAACCAATGCAAGACTGGCCTTGAAGGTGTTCAAAAGAAACAGCTTTGGTCAAGAAATATACCTCCATTTTTGTCTAGAAAAGGAGTTAATTACTAAATTATATGGTGATGTGGACCGTGATATATGGTAACACAAACACATGAATGCACAACTCAATTGCGGCTTGACGCTATCTAAGGAGGAAAAAAGTGATTGCTCTTGAAATTAGCATTGTGGCCATAAAAATGATGCAGCCTTTTCATACTCCTCCTATTGGGCAACTAGCAGCAAAACTACAGTTTTCATTGCTGTACAAGCTTTTTGAAGATTCATTAATGACAAAAATGTAAAGTTACCATCATCCACTGACACCATTTAGATCAGTCTCTTTTAGATCAGGTAACTCATTTACTTATTTTTATGTGCACTGTGGACAAGAAAACATCTTATCATATAAAACTATAAAAAAATCCTTTAAAATATCTGTTTTTCTAAAGAATTCTCATACTTTACATTAAACTGAGGCAAGGAAGGTTGAAATATTTACTTGATGCCTCTCCACTTAGCTGTTGATCCAGAAATAGAATATCTTTATTCAATGAAAGCACAGTTCCTTCCTAATTTAGTGCCTTTGTTTCAAAAATGTGCCATCAGTATTACCCTTTCACCTTTTTTCTCTCAAGCACAAAGCTAAGTGAAGGGGGAAAAAACTTTACGATCAAATTAGAAAGGTAGTCTTCAGTCAGACAGAATTCTATTTGTAGCTTGAACAGAAACAGGCACAAAATCACAGCATGCTTAGTTCCACAGACTTCATTGACCAGAGCTCACCTGCAAGCGCTTCCCAACATCTGTGATCACAGTAAGGTTCATCTATACTGCTGTCCTATCCTGGCCTGATGCATGGCCCATGCTTTTGTGAGCTGATAGGCATTTTGTACATATATGACTTGTGCTTCTTTTGATATAGCTGTCTGATAAATAGGACATAATTGTGGTCTTTCATGTCCCTAATTCATGAACTTTAGAATAAGTTGACAAAGCAACATACTATAAAAACTGGAACAGCAGATTTTCAACAGAGAATCTCAGAAAATAGGAGATTCATTTTGAGAAATTTTTGTAATAACAGGATAGATTTTTTTCTTAAACAGTTAAAGTTTACATGAACTTTAGCCCAGAAAATATAACACAAACTGGTTAGAAATCATTACTAGTGTCACATTTATTAGCACACTTAAACCCAACTAAAAACGAAGCAAGGAGAAGGAAGAAAACTATTCCACTAGAAATACTAAATATCCAAGCTTGTTTATTATTTGTAAATAAAAAGTATCGTACTGCACATTTGCGCCTACGCCCTACAGTATATACAGCTGTACAACATACTGTGCAAGGGTTACAGCCAAGTGAGGACTTCACTATCCAGCCTTGTCACCAGCTAGGATCCAAGGCAGAGCTGTGATGTGTCAACCAGTGACACTCTGGAACTGAAACTAGAAGGATCTGTCCACTGAAGAATGTTTACTTCATGACAAGAATGTCACTGTAGGAGATGAGAGGGCACATCTAGGAGCCAACTGTGTGCTTTGCTACGCAGTAGCAGCACACTACACGGTACAGTGCATGAAATCAGATGAAATATGCCTTTTGTAAAAATGACATAGAAATGAAATAGAAAACATCAACTCCAACAACCCTGGAAAGCTGAAAGCCAGAGACTTATGAAAATTCAGAAATATTGAACAGTGAGAGGAAAGTACCAGCAAGCAAGTGTAAGTATTGATTGCTCTGCCTTCAAACTCTCTACTTTTTATTGAAATTGCCTTCCTGGAAGTGTTACGTGAAAACTACTACTACCAACTGCCCCCTGCCTATCTGATATGCAATATTATATCAACAACATCAATAGAAGTAGGAGATGCTTATTAAAATCAGCAGGGAATAACAGGGTTTCTGCTAACTTCACCAGAGAGTAAATCAGGTTCATTTAATGGGTGTAAATGAGCTTAAAAAGAGACCAGCTGCATGTACATTGAGAGGCTTATCATAACATAAGAGAGGCGTTTATTCATAAAATTGTAAACGCTATCTCATTGCTTTGCTCCATTTTCTAAGTAGTTTCACACATATACAGATGCTGACATCAGAATAACCCATTAGATGATCTGCTGTGAATTTCTCCACATACTAGGCCTTTAAATTTTACCCAACTGGCTTATTTTAATGAAAAATGTTGTCTGCAACTCACACTTAAATAAAACAAAACTTCCGTTCGGCTAAAATTTATCTCTCAGGTCAACATCCAATTTTGATTCAAGACATGAAAACTGAAAATCTATCAGTTTTCACAGCATTTTGTTCCAGTAGTTACACCCTTCCTTTAAAGTTATTTCTCTAACTTGAATTGTTTTGCTTCAGCTTTCTACTATGAGCTTTCATTTATCTGCTGCTTTAAAGACCTTTCTCGTATTACACATTTTCTACCCCAATTCTAGTCAGATTTTTTTTTATACAAAAGGCAAATAATCTTTAGTATCATAAAGTAAGCAAATGCAATTCTTCATTAGTGTATACTAAAACAAATTTTTCTCAGTCTTAACCCAAGTAGTTTTCAATCTTTGAATAACCCAAGTGAACTAGCAATAGCTAAAAGAACTATGAAAAAAAGGTCAACTTGGCTTTAATTTCAGCTGGCAGCCTACTTTTTTTATTTCCTAAACACCCCTATAAATTTTAGCACTTCTACTTTTATTATCTGCTCTGCTGTTTTTGCTCAAGTTATCTAGCTCAGATAGGCTGACCCAAATTAAGAACAGTCCTTTTTCTTTACTCTCAGAACTGTACATTAAAGAAGTCTGAGAGCAGAGCAGGGCAGAGCCCTTAGCTATTCTTGCTTCTAGCTACACTATTCTGAACTCTGATAGAGGCAGATGTGACTGCACCTTAGCACGACCAGGACACATCCCAGTCCAACAGTGCCCACAAGCAACGTGAAGGGCTGAACTGTAGCCTGGAATAGTCGAAATACAGGTAAATGGCCCCTTCTCCCACCAACAAGATTGGGGTGTCTGGCAGAAGGGCAGAGCAGACAACCGGGAACAGTAAAGTTTCAGATCATTGCAGCTAAACCCCCAGTCTGATTGTTGACTACTCAGGGTGCCACACAGTCTTCACAAAAGCTCAGAAGTATGATATGTGGTTTTTTTCACTGATTAAAATGTCCCATTCCCTCCAACTCATACTTTTTTCATCAGGGAGAAATTAATTAAAAGGCAGTTGAAATATACGCATCGGCAGAAACCACACATTCAAAGAGAAGGCTCTGCTGTTTCAACTCAAGGTTTTAGGTGAAGGAAAGGATCATTATTAATGATGACTTCAATTAAATTTATATAGTATCTCTGGGGAAACTTCAAGCCATATGTTGAAATCCCTTTAATGTTAATGGGTATTACTTGTTCTCCTACCAAGGCTAAAGAAGATGCTTATGCCTCATACTTCTCTGTTGGAGAACAGAATGTACCAAAGGTATTGTGAGAGGGAACAAAAGGACAAAGAGATTGCATTAGTTGCAATGATGTATGATTTTCCGCTTTAGTTATTTAAAGGGATGCTATGCAACACAGAGAAAAAGAGAAGGAGTTTGACAATACATGGTCAATGTTTACAAATGTTACCAATCAGCAGAAAAGCTATCGGAAGTGAAAGAGGGACTGTGCTGAAAATCCAAAGACAGTTAATTAAGTTCTTATCGCCTTTTAAGTAATTGTATGGGCTGCACACAATGGAAAGGCTCACCCAACAGCTAATTGTATTTGTTTCAGCAGAGTTACTCCAGGGACAGAGCTGGCCCATGTTGTCAGGTGACTCACAGCCATAGTTTGCAGCAACGGACAGCATGCCCAAATACTCTATATGGAGAACAGTGAGAAATATTATGCCACAGGATTCATATTATCCAAGCTGAACCCTGCATATTCTACAACAATTAAAGGAATAAAACAGCTAAATACATCTCCATTATTTTAGATCATAAAATGCACCATACAACCAGATTTTTATAGATAACAGAATGTCCTACCTATTATTAATTTTCTTTATACTTGAAAACTAAAAAGAGCAGACCTGTTGTATTTTTCTAAATAAAACATCTTAGAAGCTCTCTCAGGACACTAAGGAAGATTTATTGAATTTGCTTCTAAACAGCTTGTTTCTTTTCCCATGACAAAAACATAGTTTCTCCTTCAAGTATTTCCACATGCATTTTTGTTCTGGCCTTCACTCTTGGTCAGTTGCATCTCTTACAAATCCTTCGGACTGCCTTCACTGACAAGTACCATTAACTGATAGTACCATTAACCTACAGTCAAGAGCACTGTGTCACTTACAAGACTTTTTTCTAAATTAGACATCTTTCATCTTAAGCAACACTTAACAGCTAACATGTCAATGAGAATGCAATGCATATTTTAAACATGTTCCACAGTGGATAGTCTCCCCCAGCAAACGCAGCCCAGAAAACTAGTTTACCCTGAGTAGTATTGGGTATGCCAACAAAAGGGGAGAAAAAGCCAGAAAAGAAGAAAATCAGTAGGACAACAATACACTGCCAATTTCATACCATAAAATTAAACAGTTTTCAAAAAGAGATGTACAAAAAAAAAGTCAAAAATTTATCAGTTTAGGTCATATCAAAAGGAACTGTTTCAGGGGATTTGAATACCAAATTCTCTTGACAGGAAGTGGAAATAATGTAAATTCCTTTTGTGGCTTTGAAAATCTTTGTCATCAAATATAAGTCATATTCCATAATCAGTCTTAAATGCAAACTGATCTAAAATTTGTCACTCTGTGGCACATAGTTAATGTGTATGTGTGATGGGAATTAGACTGATAGTATATTTCCAAAATATAAGTTGCCTGCTATTCTTTGACTTCTTGCAGACTTTATCAAAGTCTATCTGCATCCATTTTTTGGGAGGACTAAACTTCCTGGGTTTTAGAAAATGCCTTTTCTTATCTCCAGTGATATTCCTGATACCTATATCTGTGCTCATTTCCTTTTCCCTCGAAAAAAATCTTGACAGTCTACAACACAATTATTTTAAAGACATGCTTGGTGCCCTCATTACTTGCCCAGTTTTGTCACTGAGAACTACCTCTTCTGAAGACAAGATGCAAGTGGGAGTAGGGAAATCTGAGCTACGCTAATCTCCCCAAACTTCCAGAACAAGAAGCTTCTCCCCACCCCCCTTCTTATATGCTAATTGTCTTTCATTATCTCACAGTTGGGGATGAAGTTCAAGTGCATAGTGCAAGTAGCTATTGTTCTGTACAGGAAGATATTATTTTAAAAATAGCAGTGCAAAAATGCATGATGACTTTGCATCAGAAAAGAGAGGTTTAGAACGAAAAATTATCTCCACCAGATGATTTATGGTTGCCTGAGCATACTTAGCCTGGCTATCTCATCTGTATACACAATGGCACTATCTTTGAAAGTAAGATGATTTTCTTCCTTTGCCCTCTTTTTTTTTCTCTCATGCATTCTGCATATGCATGGGACACAGAAGGGAGCAGAATTGTTTTCCCTGGTGTCATAAATGTTCCTTTTCTACCTTTGACAGTCTTGACTTTACAACTTTCAATTATAAGGTTGCAAAACAGCAAACAGTCCAACCCACAAATTGACAATCATGTCATATAAAAATGGTAAGCTCTGTTTTAAAGTTCTGTCTTAATTGAACATAAGATCGATCTGCCACTCTGATTGGAGCACCTGACTCTTCCAGAAGTAATATGTATTGCTACCCAGGAATAATGTAGTTGCTCAAGTGCCAATACTGTCATTTATTTTAAGTTTTCCTTCAGTTTTCATGTTGTTCAAAGCCTGACTCTTACAGAAGTAATGTGTATTGCTACCCAGGAATAATGTAGTTGCTCAAGTGCCAACACTGTCATTTATTTTAAGCTTTTCTTCAGTTTTCCTGTTGTTCAAAGCCTATATATTATATGTGTGCATATGGATAGATAAATAATTTCTAATTTCCCTTCATTTTAGGTTAATGCAACTCTTCAGCCTCCTTACTCATGGTGTGCTCTCCCTTTTGTCCCAGTAGCCTTCCTCTCACCTGTCTCAGACTTAATCCATCCTTCTTGAACACAAATAAGTTCCTTTTATTCTCCTTCCTGAAATGGTATTTATGTACATACAAAAAGATAGCCAAGGAATAGCTAAAGGATTAGAAAATTATACCAACACTATATTGTCATTCCCTATAATACTGAGCACTTCTTTCCGAACAGCTAATGAACTTCCTTCAACCCCCAACAAGAAGCTGAATGAATTATTCATCACAGATCAAAAATAAAAACTCTTGACAGTATTTAGAAAGGAGAAAAGTAGCAGTCAATGTGTATATTTTCAAAAAGTTTGTGTGGTTTTGGCACCACGGACAGCTGAAAAATGGGAATCAGTTGAGCATCAGATCTCAAACTGCTACAGTTTAATAAAAATTCTTGGGTTCTTTTTCATGCAATGTGTGATCATTATAGTGCGCTCTCAAAACTTATGCAAAGAACACATAGATTACCTGCTTTTTAGTTATGTAACTTACATCAAAACGTGGTACTAAATATCAAAATGGTAAATATGGTACAAAAGCCCTGGTTTCAAATAGAATTGCTGTTATAAAATCAGTCATCTCAAGAAAAAACAGATGGATGCTTTTTAATAGATTCTCTGATAATCATTAACAGGGAGAATGGATCCATTGCTGAAGTAAATGAAAAATAACATGCTTGCTGAAATCAAAAGTATTTCTGTTTTTTCAAATAATGTTTTGGAACAACAATTAGAATTAAGACTTTTGAGGTCCTAAAGGCAAACAAAAGTTGAAGGGAACCACCTAATGTATGCCAGTGACTAAACAATGCAACCATTTCTCTGAAACATCCTCCAGCTACAAACACGCACTATTTCCAAAGGAGGATGAAATCTAGTTTTTTATATTCCCCTTTAAGATAAGTAGCAAAAATTAAAGACATTATGAAGCAACAACTTTCACTACAGACTTGAGGCTTCTAGTGATTATTCAGAATCAAGTCCCACTCCAGCAGAACAGCTTCATGGTAGGTCTATATAATTGCATAACTCTGATCCTTTCCACCTGCCATGGGGAACACATGATGAATTAACATTTATTTATTAGCCTAAACTTTTGTAACTGAACTGGACGAGGTCTCCCAGAAACCCTGCAATTACACAAGAATTTAGTTCTTTCTACACATGGACTTTGGAGTACATTTGGAAAGGTAGAATTCATGAGGCAGTGAATAAAGGGTCACAGTGGAGGACAGTGACAAGCAAAGGATCATAGGGATCTATTCTGGGATGTCTTCTGGGATGTGTCACATTTAGCATCTTTATCAATGAGTCTTCAAAAGAATGGTGTTTTTCAGAGGGCCAGGCTTGTATAACTCTCTGGGCCTTTTGTTTTGACTGAAAGAGTAATTTCTGACAGATTATGGAGACAATCTATTTGGTTTGGGCAGAACCATCAGAGCAATGACTGCACTGCAATTTATAGGTGAGGAATTATAACAATATCCTATACCAAGACAGCACACCCAGCATGACTGTAACTATGCCAAGAAAGCTCTGCTTTTTATCACAGCACAAGCCCCACATATCTATGAAATTAATTTTCTTCTGTTGTTGTAACAACGTTTATACTAACAGTTCCAGTTGGCCTCAGAGATTACACAATTTCAGAGTCTTAGCTGACATGGTTATGTCAATAGTTGTATTTACTGAGATGCACAGACTCTTATATAGAAAAAAAAAGATAAATAAGAGCGCAATGTGGGGTAATCCACATAAGAAGACCATGAAGAACACAAAACGTTAAGAGAATAAGTTGCCTAACACAGCCAGCCAAAAAATGCTCACTGAGGTTCCAGTCCTGCAAAGCACTGGACTCTTTGGAGAGCTGTCTTAAATCTCCTTGAGTTATGGGAGTCACATGGTCCAGCACCCTAAAGTATTAAACATACATATTCAGAATTCTTATCTCGGAAGAAACGATACCATTATCATTACATTTATTTTCCTTCAATAAGCACTTGAGAAGGTGTTCTGGAGAGGGAAGTCATGAATATTGACTGAGTTATAAGGCTGTAAAAGCTGTCCTAAAAGCATGAACGTAAAGCTGATCATTTACTGATTTTGATATAAATAATAATCAGATTAAGCATTGAAGTACATGAGGATAAAAACAACATAATGGCAGGCTATCAAAATCGTCACAGCCTTCCAAAGCTGCCTCCTGGACTGGAATATAGAAGTCAAAAGAATGAATAAATATAAGTGGGTTTAATCTTTGCTCAGTGCTTTAATCCAAACAGAAGCTCCATACTTATAAGGGAATTAGCCTTGGTGATGAAGATTTACAGTAGCCAGGAAGTTTTTTCACATATGAGGAGGGATCAGTACAGCTGAAACTAATTATTTTATGTGAGGATAATTATGCAGAAATCCAAAGTAGGGTAGCTAGAAAAGGAAAAGCTAGAACTAAGGAATGCCATCTACATTTACAGGTTAGTAAGAAAACATCCTATGCTTGTTATGCCTTCAGGACTGGCAGGCTTCACAGTTACTTGGGCTGGTATGTCTTAAAGAAAGTATAGAGGAGAAAAACACACGGACTGTATCACCTTGATGAGCAAAATATATGTAGATTTCTATTTGAATGGACTCTATTCTGTAAGAACACAACAATCATTCTACAAATGTCCATGAAATACCTATTAAAAAAAAAAAAAAAGAGGGAAATGTCATGTTTGCAATTCCTAAATAATACACAAAACAGGTGAATTCAGTTTTAGGTATCTTCAGTTTTCATAAGTCTTTTCATTTCTCCATTTGCCTTTGTTTTTCCATAATCTGGAAAACCTGTATTGAAGTAATGATCTGAAGGAGCTGTCTTCAACTTCACTAGATGAACAGAAGGTAGCAAGCATCTATTGGAAATGAATCATACAATCCTCATCTGAAATCTCTGTGTGGAAAATTTACTTTCTTTGATAAGTCAACTCATATCCCATCAGAGATGGTGTAGAACTATGAATTAATTAATAATTAATATTTAAACAGCAAGTCAAATGCCTGCCAGGTCCAGAGAGAGGAGATTATTAATTAGATTACATAATAATTAATTTAGCAGGAAAACAGAGTGATTAATAGAATAATTAAGGAAGACAGAAGACCTGAAATTATTAAAATTGAGGTGAGAAATAGTGTTAAATAAGATGTATAGGGCCAGAAGAATACAGCAGAATTCTCAGAGCATCACTTCTAATTTCATAATTTCACTAATGTATTTGGTACAAAAAGGAATAAGAGAGAAATGTGCCAATGAGATGTAGTGACATGTTAGGGAAACTTTGCCTATGCAAAAAGATACTAAAAAGGCATAAAGGAAGAACTGAATTACACTGAACACTAGAGAAGGAAATATGGGATTAAATACAACAGGAAAACATGCAAGGTTATACAGTTCAGAATGAATGAGAAATCATTATTCATTCAAAGCTGGTAAATCTTATATTTGAAACTACACAAGAAGGAAAAAGACCTGAGTATAATATATAGTCATTGGAGGACTGTGAGACAGCAGCATTATTTGGATATGACAACAGACAAAGGAGGAATGTGTAAGAGAAGTATTTCCAAGAGAACTGGGGAAAAAATTAAGAGTTGCACTACTGTGTCACAATCAATGACACTCTACCATCCATGGTCAAACTGCTAATCAGACTCAGGGAAGACAGAATCTTTTTACCTTTAAGCACTGAGCTGACAGGACAACTTCCTAAAGTAAGAAGTAGGATTAAACAAAATGTCTTCAAATCAGATACAGTTAGATTGTATTATTGTTGGAGCAGCAGAAAACTGGATTCAGTGACTTGGAGATGCAAACTCTTCCTGTGTTCCTACCCACCCTGGCAACATCATTATATGTTATTAAAGTTCAATTATAAAAATCTACTAAAATAGCTGTGTCAACCTGTAGTAAAATATTCCAACACTTGCCACGACGGGAGCTTGTGTGGTTGGACACTGGATTGAAACGTGGAGCTGCTGAGCTGAGGAAAGGGAAGAGGCATTATTAGAACAGTGCTTTATATTTCTGTATATGTGCAGAGATAAAGGGAATTGTATTTTACTGATTATCTGTGAAATGTACTTCCTGAGAAGCCCATCTGCTAAGCTATTCTTTCATTCTTCTGAATCAGGATTCAAAATAGAAAGTCACTATTTGCACAGATATTAATTCATACAGCAAAATAAAACAGCAGCTCTCTAGTAAGCATTGAATATTCTGTTGATTTCAACACACAAGCAGCACTGAACCCTTGAGGTCATCTGGTAGAAAAACAGTGAATGTCTGACAGAATCAGGAAGTTGGGGATCTTTTTTCAATTTTCCTGGCAAGAATTTTGGAGGCAAAGACACTTGAAAGCAACATTTCTCTCTTCTCTGGCCTTGATATTAAGTATATCAGGTCTATAGCGACAATGGATCCTTTTCAAGAGCCAGCCATAAATCGAAAAATATTGTGTTTCCAAATTATTTTAGGGAAAATATTGTTTATCAGATTTTTCTTTTAAGAAGTTGCTGTTTGATTACAAATGTGAATATCCCTGTAATATCCTTAAAGTTTCCCAGCACCTGGAACTCCAGTTTGAATCTCCAGAAGAGTCTAGCTGGAGAACTAATGGCAGAACAACACAGGGCATGCTATGTCTAAGTGAAAAAATTAACCCAGGTTAATTGGTTTGTATTCATATATAAAGGTCGGTCTCTACCTCACCTGAAGCTTTAACTTCAGAGTGTAAACTCTGTCACTCATTAAATATTAGGCCAGTGACCTAGACCACAGTTCTGGCTCTCCAGGCTGACAAAGACTTGAGATTCATATTCTGAGAGATACCATCCAAATAGAGAATATCAAAATACAAAAAATAAATCTAAAAGTCCGAGAATCTGTGTAGAGAGTTATTTGTAGACCATCAGAAAGTGACTGGTGGTCAAGAAATCCTGGTGGATTTGTAATATATGTCTTAGCAGGATGCCAGCACAAGCTCAGGTCACGAGCATAAGGTACTAAAGTTTAGTAAGAGAAAAGATACTCCTTTCTGTCATGTAGGTCTCCTGGTTTAAGAAGAGAGGCCATAAATTAATTGCTGAAGAAAAATTGTAATTTAAGTTTAAATACAAAATCTCAAAGTTTTAAGAGTTAGGATTGCTTATCTTTTATTTTAGTTTTGTAAAACTTCTATCAGGAGATTAATTTAGGTAACAAACTCATTTATTAAAAATATTGTCCTTATCCAAATAGTCCTTTTTACTGTGCTTAATTTTGCAACACTTCAAGGTTTGTTAGTTCAGTTCTGAGCAAGACTTTCTGAAAGTTTTTCATTTCACTGAGAAGTGAATATGTTTGAGTCTGGTCTTTTTTAAGTCAATGTCCTTCTGTGGGCAATTACGGAATTTTTGGATCTGGCCTAGGATTCTGGCTTAGGATTCTTCTCTAGTGAAATCTGGTAGGCCACATAACTACTGGAGATTTTTAAATGCCTTCACTCTAAACAGGCAGCCTCAGCACTGTAAACTCTCTGTCTCACATGAAAGGAGACAATTTTCCAAATTTACCAGTCCCAGTCTCTCAAACCATTTCTGTGTGATTAAAATTACTAAGAAAACCAGGATAATACAATTACAGACTAATATCAGTCAAATTCAGTATTGGAATAAATTTACTTCAGTAGACACAACACAAATAGATTTTAGAGTCAGCTCTGAGGTTTTTTATTATACTGCTCACCAGAAAATTCTATTTTTTTCCCAAACTCAAAACACTCTAGTGCATGCTCTGAGTCTTCTCATTTCCTTTTCCCAATCTGGTTAATGTTCTTGCATTTATTATACAGAAAACTAATGAAGACTGAATAGGAAGGAAGACTACAAATCCATGAATAGTCCAGAGAAAGTGAACAGAGCCTTTCATTCTTCAGCATAAGATACAGAGCACTTCAAGGACAAGCAAATAAGTGGAAATACAATTTCATCACCCATCACCCACACTCCATAGTGAAATTCATTGCCGAAGAACTTTGTGGAAAATGAATATTGACATGCATTATAAAAAAGGCAGGACCACTTCATGAATAGCCTGTCTACTGGTGGCTATCCAAAAGAATGGTGTGCCTGCCATCTCCCCCTGCTTGCCAGAAGTTGTTAGGCCAAAGCAAAGCCACACTTCTCTTGCTTCTCGTATATTTTCCTAAGCATCCACTACTCACCACATCCAGGTACAAGTTACTAGGCTTTTAGAGTTTTTAGAGATATGCACACACAATTTGCTACTTTTCTCTTTATGAAATAGACATTAAGGTAAATGTTAAAAATGGAAATGTCAGAATTGATTTTCATACCTCGGAATAACTAGTTTTCAGGAATTGGAAACTAATTCAATAAAAATTTAGAAAACATTTTTACTGGCAGGAAATCACCTGTCCAAGAACTACTTTAGGGAGACAATTCTCATGTTCAACTATTTTTATATTAAAAACAAATGTTGTCTGGTATGGAAAGCATTTCATTACACAGCTCATGCACCTTATCTAGAGATAATTTCTAACAGATTCCCACTTGCTCTGCAAAAATAAGTTCCTAGGCACTCGCTTGCTTACCACAGGAGGAATTTCATAAGTGAACTAAAATCAGTTTAAACAAAATTCATTTTTCTATCACTTGACACCCCAACCGATACAGACTGTGATGAAGTTTAATGAAGACTGTTTACAATGTGTTGTATCTCTTTTCACATATATGCAAAATGCATCAATATCTGTTTTTTAAAGGAAACAAAAATGTAGTTTAAGAGCCAAGGATTTCTTTCAGTAAGTTATGCATAAGAAAAAAAATATTAAGAATTGGTATACTGTGGCATTTACTACTCATCTCTGGTATTTCTAAAAACAACAGGCTACTTCAGCAGCCAACTGCATATTACTTCTAAAAATATGTATCTATAATCTAGTATTAATAAATGTAAAATGCCGAAGAACAAACTAGGGCTGCCCCGCTGCAGTTTTGCTATGATTTGAAAGGCCAGTAGAAAGATCCACAGGTTTCTTGGGAAATTGAGCACCACAATATGCTACTTGCATTTCTTCAGCACATGGATTTGGCCAGGGATACTGAAGTGAAAGCAACCTAAAACAAGCTCTCTTCACACAAATGTAGCAGTTGAGAGACAGAGACCTGCTCAATCACAAACTACTGCTTTTAAGAAATTATTTTAACACCTCAAAACACATCACTTGCAGAATCCAGTATCCTTTTCTACACAAGGAAATAATTTCCTGTCTCTTGCTAACTCAAAACTGAGACTCAATGGGCTTAAACAGCTCATGAGGTCAAAACACACTGATATTAGTTTTTCTGAACAATCTCAGAATCTGTGAATTACTCCCAAGTAGAAAGCATTTTGTGATCCCACCCCCAATATTAACAGAAATGTTCTTATCAATAATCATATGGTAACATTTTGCTCCTGAATTTGCCCTGTTCAAAAAGAAATTTGTAATTTCACAGTCAAAAACTGCAAAAACATAAGCTATTTTTTTCTTAAGGGATATCTGACATATCATCCGAAAACTATATTGCAGAGTGCATCTGGAAATTCTCAATACCCAACCATTTCCATCAGAGCTGATGTTTTAGAAGATATTTTAAAATCAAGAACAAGGACTCACGTACGTAAACGTGGATTAATGAGCATGGTTTTGACCCCTAGTGGGAGGTTATCTTTTAAGTGAGAAAACTGAAAATGTTTCTTGTTTTTTTTTTTTTCCCCCACACAATTAAACTTGAATTCTGTCTGAAACATGCAGCACATGACTTCAGGGTTCATCTTGCAGCTGATATATTCACAGCTGATAATGTTGATTCTAAATGGGGTCTAACCCAAAAGGTTTGGCTCTACATGAGGACTTAATGTTTTAAAGAGACATGCTGGACTGGATTTGCACAGACAGACAATCCTGACAGCACATATATGCTATGAAATGGAGTGCAGCACAGTGATCCCTAAACAAGCAGAGATCCAAGACACCAGTTCATGAAGATGGGGAGAGCACAGTACACAAGTAGCTCAAACAGCAAAGTTACTTGCATCACGAGCTTTGCATGCTGCCAAAAGCAGACACCACAACCAGGCCACTCAACACTTTTCTGTCCAGAATTAACAAGAGCCAGTTTCGTACCCACAAATGAAAGAAAACATGATTGAAGTTAAACAAAAGATTGAAGCTCAAGTGTCTCCTGCCAGTGTTATACCCTCACATATCTAAATCACTCTGTTGCAGCTGTCTGGTGTTTTTAAAGCATCCCTTCCCACAACAAAATAAGCTGTGCAGTGCCATAGAACAAACCCATTCTCTTAAGGGTTGGATTCGATGATCCTTGTGGGTCCCTTCCAACACAGAATATTCTCTGTGTGTGGTTCTGTGTGAAACCGACAGCCTAGAGGCCCCTCTAAGTGTTTAACCGGACTAGAAATAGCTACCTCACCAAAAAGAAGTCTGAACTTGTCAGTATACTCCAAACATATTTAGGACATGATATCTATCAGTCTCACCAAAACTAGTATGGAATTGTGACATTATTAGGGAAGCAAAGGATACCATGTGCACAAACCACAGCCAGAAGCTAGAGAAATGAATGATGAACTAAAAAAGATACTGCCCACAAGGAAGAAACAAATTTTTGGTCTCTAGGTCACGGACTACTGAAAAAAAGCAGATATGCTTTAGAAGGTTAATTCCAAGAGGGGCAACCCTGTCTGAGGATTCCCACCGGCAAGAAAGCCCAATTCTGATTAAGTAGTCAATCCAATGAATAATGCATTTGGGGTTACCAGTTTTTGAAAATCCCCCCTTCTATCAGTGGCTTCTATCGGTGTCCCTATGTGGTATCTGGCTCTTCCCATCTACACATATGAGGACTCCACACATAGAATTCACAGCCATGGATTTTGTGGCTGAAGGATGTACCTGCTCCACACAGTGAAAATGATCCACTGATCTCAGAGCAGTCTCCAAAACCTGTCATGTCTCGGAGGGCCAGGGAAGCACAATGCCATCTTTTCCCAGATCCCAGAAAGGGCAGTCACAGTAACGCTGCGCTAGTATCATGTGCGCTGCAAACCCTGCCTCTCAGCATATAGCACAAGTTCAAATGCAACATAAGGCTGATACAGCTGCAGTGTCCAGTTGCCCTACTGCTGGTGACATCTACGCCATGCACTTCAGCACTTCCCACTACTCCAAGCTGTCCAACGCAACTGGTCATGTTTGGATTGCAGAGATGTTTGGTTTCCCCTTTTTCCCTCACAGCAACTCAACAAAAGCCATTGCACTATGAGGCAGTCAGTAAAGGAAGCTGCAGAGCAAAAACAAAGAGGGAGAGCAGAGAAAGAGATGTATCTAAAAAAAAAAAAAAGATTATGTGGGAAAGCCTCCACCATCTCCACGTCAATTTTAATGAAATTCAGATTGGCACAGTTATCACATAAAACCATAAACAGAGACAAATTATGTATAAACAACACAACTAAAGGTTGATTGAAGTGTTAAAGATCAGGACTCGTAATATGTAATTAGTCATGATTGAATCACTTAAGACTAACTGTTGGTGCATAGAGTCTCAGAGGAATGGGCTGTAATTTTACAGCTTATTGGTATTTATGTCACTAAACAGCTCCCTGAATTTCAATTTTCACTGTTTTTACCAATAGTTACTGTTTCTGAAATAACACAATTCATTTCAAGAATTGTGTTTGGCCCAAACCCACAAACTAATGGTCCTCTTTCAGATAATGAAACCAAGAGCTCAATTTAAGATTTATCTTCTGAGGTTCTTATAATCATTAATAACCACTAATTATGCAAGGAAAAATAGAGTTCTAGGTGAGCTTTTAGCATTTGTAATGTTATAGAACTTCCCTTAGTAAAACAACAATATGTACTGGTTTTCCTTAGTTAAAGTTGTTCTAGTCTTCTCTGTTACTGCATTAGCCAAGCAAGTCAAAAAAAAAAAAGGAAATGGCAGAGCTCTCTGGGATTTTTGTTTATTTGTTTTAAGAAATATAGCTTTAGCATTCTTTATAGCTTTACTTCTGAAGCACAATTTCATTCCCTGAAAAAACTTGAGAAACATTTATAGTCAAAGCCAAGGAAAAGCAGCATTTGAAAGAGAAAAGAGAAATTGGACTTAAGGCAATGATTTCACATAGCAACTTATTATTTGGAGTACTGCATTTTTTTTTCATTTCCAGTGTAAAACATTCAATCTGCAAAAATCAGGTGGCTCAGGCATCAAAAGCGATATTCCCAAAAACTGCAGAAAAAAAATTACTTTGTATTATTAGTCTCAAATGATAGTCATAATAAAAACTGAATATAAGCAAAGAATGAAAGCTCTAATAGGGAAAGAGAAACGTACACATGCAGCAGACATCAACAGAGGATTTTTGACAATCAGGTAATATTTCCTTCTGAGCATAAAAAATATTTACCTGAAAAATGGTTCTTCTATCTCAAATTTTTCATCATGCTTTTATTTTAAAGCTTTCAGTGCAAGCTGCTAAAGAGGATATTTATCTTAAAATATTACTGTATATGCTCTTTTTTGCTATGTGATCTGATTTTTCAAAAACAATCCACCACAAAAAAAAAGTTACACTATACACATTCAACATATATTAACAGTCATTATCATATACAGAGGAATAGGTGCATTTTCTGCCAGAAGTGCTGAGAGAAGATGGGACCATTTACACATCTGAAAAATCACAAGGTATGCCCATTGTAGATCATGGAAGGAAGGGGCCAATTCATGTAACTAGCCTAGATAAACTTATTAGTTGACCTTTTTCCTGGCACACCTATAAACACTGAAATACTATTTTAGCATCCACAAAGACAGAAGAGTTCCCCTTTTTGACTGCATTCATAGTAAGATAACCGCAGAATTTGATTTGCAGTCTAAAAAGTCTTAGCAACCCCAATTAATAAAATATCCATTTCTCAAAAAAACATTACCTTAGATTCTGCAGAACAGAAATGGTGTGTGGCAGAAATCCGTATTTCCATTAGCAAGGAAGATAAGCTTCCACCACTGGTCTCATGGGACTCCAGTTGGATCCACAGAACTTCCTCCTCTGAAGAAGGGACTTACAGCTCTGAAGTTTAATACAGGATATTTAGCAGCTGAAGAGTTTTTAGTTCTTCATCTCAAATATTTAATTACAGAACTTCCTTTTCATGGAAGTGTCCTATTGGTACATCTTATTTAAAGAGCATTTTCTTTCCTCTTTTTCATATTCAGTGCAAATGTGAGGAAGAAATTATTAAAACCAACTAAGAACAGCACCAGAAATTCCATTCAGATAGAAGGAATGTAACAATTTAAGTTGCATTTTTCTGCTTAAATTATGTCTATGGCTCAAATTCAAAGTGTGGCTCTATGCTATGTTGAAAGGAATGCAGGAATAGCCATATTCACAGTGTGCTTCATGGCACATCCACCCTCCAGCTCTTCCAGATGCCATCTCACAGCTGACAAGCAGTCTTCATGTGGGGGCTCTTCATGGTCTAGATGGGCTTTCAGGACCACACGTGAGGCTTCACAGACTGCAAGAAGAATACATCTGATCCCAAGAAGTGCCTCGGAAAGGCAGGACTTCCTTGCTGGTCCCTCAAAACAAGTGTTTTGAAGATCCATGCCCACTCAGATAGGGACTCTCTAATTATTAGCCTAGTACATCTCATAGTTACTCTCAGAAAACAACCCCTCAAGGAGCTTTTGTCCTCTTCGTCATCATCCTCCTCACACAACTTTTTCCAGCACACTCTAACTCCATATATACAGCTTCCTTTTGCAAGTAACTACAGAAATCTGAGCAGTTCTCAGTGCTGCTTCATGTCTGTAGCTACTTCTTCCTAATGGTTCCATTCAGTTATGTCCATAATTTAGTGAGATAATTAAACCCATTTCATAGAAGAGATTGCACTTTGTATGGCCCAAAGGCCAACAATAAAAAGCAATGGTATGTTTATTTATGTCCCAGTAGTCTGTCATTTTTTATGCTATTTTACATGTACATAAAACTACTTACAGATCCATACTCAAGTTTGCTGGATAGTGACTAGAATGTACTTTTTTTTTGTTGCTTGACATTCCCAGAGTCTTTGAAATAAGCAGTTATTCACCGGATTTTGGGACCAGTTTTTGCTGTTCACTACTGCTCACTGTTTATGTAAATGTCTGTCCAACATATTGTCCATCCTTATTTTTTATCTGCTTCAGACTGCTAGGCTTCTTCTATGTCTATAAAAAAACAAAGAGAGAGATAAAGTCAATGTTTTTCATCAGTACCCATGGCATCTCAGAAAATGAATTGTAGCACTGCACATTATTAGATGTGCAGGTAATGATGTATTCCCCCTGCCAAACACTTCACAGATAATAAAAATTACATGCTTATTGCAGACACACTAATTATATGCAGTTACGGACAAAAAAAATTGAATGCCTTCCTGAGGTGTAGATTAGTCTGTACTGAATGCTGCCTTTGGCAAGGCATTTGTGAATTTTATTTTTAATTTTCTTAACAGCAAATTAGAAATATATTTGAAAACCATTAAATTTGAAATACAGACAGCGAAGCTGATGAATTAAGTTGATAGTGGAGTTTCCCCACCATCTATTCCTGACTGAAAGGAAGGAAATTATTTTTTTGGCTCGCACAGTGTGATTTCAGCGTTTCATAAAACAAGAGTATCTCGAGATGACAGACAAGACCAGGACTGTGCCAGCTGTTGCAGAAACATATATATCTATAGTTCCTTTTCAACAGCTCAATAAAAAGTAACTTTGTATATACTATTTTCTTTACTAATAATAGCAAAGTAACATTCAGGGGGAAAAAGCCTCGGTCCTACATCAGGATAGGCCTCTGACAAGCTGAAATTTCCCAAATAAGCCCTAAGAATTGTAGGCACACAGTTACAGGTTGTGAGTGACCTCCTGCCTGGCTTCAGCTTTCAGAGTACATTCTATCACAGAGTCCTCCAGACAGTCTGCTGCCTGCAAAAGTCTGGGTTTCCAGGCTTACATTCTGTTGCATCAGATTTGTTCAGCTAACAAAAGATACATGTTTCTAATTGGTTTGGCCTAGAACTGGTATGTGGCATGGCACTGACAAAAATAAATTGGTTATAATCTGCAGAAAAATCCTTTTCAAGCTGTAAAGAAGTTCAGAAAACAGATCAAACCACTGGGAACTCCCCTGCCTTTTAAAAAGAAAGAACTGTGTCGTGCATCTCAAAAATGCACAGCTTAATTAGGAGAAAAAAGGCCATGGACCTTTAATTCAAGAGAATGTCCTGTGTGAGTGTACTTATTAGTAACTGTAGCTGAAAGAACCAGAAAACAAAAGCAGAAGCACCATTAGTCTTAATCATCATCTATCTGCTGCTGGAAGATTCATACCTCTCATGAGAAGAGGGAAAGACTCTCAGCCACACAAATTCATCAAGGAGTGGTTTTGGCCTTTTCTTTGGGTCTGGCAGCAGCAGGGAGCCCTGGTCCATGACCGAGGCCTGCGTCCCCAGCCCTACACAGCAGTCAAACACTAAGTCAGCCACTGCCTGGGTAGTCTGAAGCATTCCCGAACTCTGACACTTCTGTACAACCATTCACTCTCCATGAAAGAGCACTGTTCCCCATTGTTTTTTCTGGAAGAAGCTCCTTAACAAATGATTCAGGACCCAGTATATGGAATATACACACAGTGCAGTAGACCTCCAGCCAGGCAAGGAGGGACAGTGGGTGGAGCAGGACAGAAGAGGTAACAGTGCCTGAGTTTCAGCTTCATCTGGAGCTGTGTAAGTCTTTGTAGACCTTAAATGTAGCCCTGAGGCCCAGCGGGACAGTATGCTGCCTTGGAAGCCTGTGTTCAGAAGCAAACAGATGCTGAGCTAAGACACCCTCTCCATATGGATCTGGCTAGATGCCAGCCTAGAGTATTCAAGCTGCACCAGGCTGGAGTCATGGGGATTTTTGTCTCTGAATTTGAGTCCCCAAAACTTCCCATTCTGCAGTCAGAGGTGCAGAAAAATCTCAGAACCATCTGAACTTCCAGCCCCAGCTCATCCTCTGTTGAATGAACTCTCCTCTAGAAAGTAAAGATCAACTGTAAGAAACCAGGTGTAGCTACTGCAATGTGAAGCAAGACCTTGTTTCCATTTTTTCTGCTTTCAGTAGAGCTGCTACCAGCAGCAACATTCTGCTGGAGCAGTCAGCAGAGAACAACATTTGTCCTTGTGCTCACACACTCAATTTAAAGAAAAAGAAACATCTGTTGCTCCCGTCTTTGTCTAGTGCATTTATGAAGGCTCATTATTTTTGCTTTTTCAGTTACTACAACTTCCCTCTCTCCATAAAAACTATTGCTGATAATGCCTATAAGGTAGATCAGTCATTCTGGGCAGAAAGATTTCATTTTCAATTCCCATTTTCATACTCATTAAAAACAGCAACAAAACCCTTAAAGATCTATTCATTGTTAATTACAATTATTATTGACACAGATTGTCATTTTGCACGTGTCACTTAAGATTACAAGAAAAAAAAGAAAAAGTATTATATAGTCAGTAAAGAAAAATATACTTTAGGCTGCATTACTGCAAAGTGCTTTCATCTAACGGAAGAATGTTAAAGGAACCAGCAGCCCACAATACAGCCAATTTCCTAGCAGAAATTAAACTTAGATAAAATGAAGTTCTCCTGGGGGAGAGCAAAATCACTCTTTTCTAAGATGCTTTATCACCTAACCTGCTCTGAACTCCCTCGTTGCTTTGAACTCTCTTCTTTACAGGACTCAGGCATAAGGGGAATCTTCCATTACATGGAAGGGGCAATGGCATGATTATACTAAAAGCACTTTCAAAAACACAAGGGAAAACATGTTAAAAAATAAAAACAAAGAACAACTTCTCTATGTATTACTTCAGTATGCTCAAACTCTGTAGCCAGAATTACCTTTTATTAATAGACTGTATCTCTGCAAACCTCCCCAGAGCTAAATATAAGAAATGTGCTACAAAAATCTCAATGTAGCAACACAATAGAATTTAATATTAAAATATATCTCAAGAATGCTGGTTTGGATAAACATTTTTCATGTCTTTTTCTGTTGGTACCTAAGTGAAAATTGTTCAAGCTTATCCAGGCAAAGAAACCATATATACTAGGGACTTGTAAGAAGTTATACTGATAAATCATGCATTAAGAAATTATTAGCTAATAATTTGGTGCAGTTTTGCTTTTTAGGCATCTGAGTTGCCCAGTTTCACCTTGAATTTAATGAGCTACCTATACAGCACTATTGTTTGTGCAGATATCCTTCCCTACTAGCCTTCTCTGTTTACATGTAATGTAAGGTAATTACCTGCATCAGAAAGGTACTAATGAGAATAAATATAAACTTGATTCTCTTTAAAACTGGAAGGGAATATATCAAAAGAGTTTTGCAGCATGGCCTTGCAAACTAAGGTATCAGACATGAATGGGAATCAAAAAACTGATAATGAATGAACTGCATTTTACAAACCTCTTAAAAGACTTTTAGAGTTAAGTAAGCCCTGGGATATAGTTCTGTTTTCCACAGAATTTTGAGCCAAGATGAGAAAGTCCACAAGTTCCCGTAATTTGCCACAGATTTATGGACTACTGAGAAAGTAGGTGCTAAAAAGGATTAATTCCTGATTTACATATTCTACTAGTAAAGTGGCAAGGTCTTACGGAACAAACACAACAGCTGCAAATTACGTAATTATGTATCTGTATGCAAATTTGCAGACATCTCCTAAACGTTGGAATACTATTTGCAATGCTAATTAAGTGCTTTTTTTACCTCTGCATAATTTCTACATGTGATTCTGTGCCAGATGTCACTGTCACTTGGAAAGCCTTTATTGTCAGGTTAGCTGAGGCAGCAAGCATTAACACTGCTCATAAAATCCTATTTTTAATTAAATTTCCTGCAGTGTCTCAATAATTGCTCATTGTCTTCCTGTCCAAATCAGGTTGTTGATTTCTTTCTTCCAATTGCACACCTGAATCATAACTTTCAATGCACGAAAGTCTTCCTTCTCCACCTCAGCAATATTAAAGATATTAAAAAGGAAGGAAAGGCAGGAAAAGTAACATATTCAGATGCCAATATCAGTTCCTTATGGAAGTTTAAGCATTGAATGTCGAGAGAAAGACAAATAAGGGACACTGATTTTGAGAAATTTTAAACTGTCTCTGAGCAGAAAGAAGTTACATGGGAATTGCAATCAACTAGTGGCATCAGTGAATCACTCCTTCACACTGTAACTCTTACATTCAGAGTAAATTGCAAGCCAAGACCCTATTTCCTCCTTAAGCCATTCTTATGAAAGGCCTAATTTGAACAATGTCTTCCACATAAATTTCTTGATCTTAGGCCAAATGTCTGAGCAGGGATGCCAAGGAAAAAAACAATGGTGAGAAAAAACAAGCAAGAAAGTTAACTATTTCTTCCTCTGAAAAAAAGCAACTGTCAATTTGTTACTTTTAATAGGGCAGGATCCAATAGAGTGTAACTGCAGCAACAAAACAAACACTTCTAATGTCTTATTAAAATAAGCTTAGTAAAACTTTATGATACCCTTGATTCAGACCACTGTCCTACAACACTTTAAGCCATGAAATAATGACAGACCTCTCCCAGGCAGTTACGGGATTGCAGTCATTTTAAAGACTTAGCTGGCCAATCTTCTCCGACTGAACCACTCTGTTGTTTGCAGGAGCATGATACTCTTTTGTGTGTTCTCCCGTCCTGGCTAGGCTTCTCAACACACACATCAAAGACCTTGGCATTGAATGAGTAATAAAGGACACCACAGAAAGAATTTTACCCACAGTTCAGTTCAGAGTAAAACACTAAATCAGACTTCTCCACAAAACAAATAAATATTATTACAGGCTAGCCATGAAGCTTAATCTTCAAAAATATCTCATTATATGAAGTTAACTACTACGCAATTTGCTGATGGAAGCACTTTTTGACAAGGTATACAAAATTACACTTGGTACAAAGTAGTCATCATACCCCACCTGGCTCAGCTCAGAATAAATCTGGGACTAAGGTGGATTAAACTCCACCATTTTTTTCCATCTTTCATTTATGGTATGTTCCATCACAATGATTATCTCTGAGATTTAGGAATATCAGTGTCAAATCACAAAAGCTTCTGGGGTGAGATTCAACTGTAACATCATTCAATTGTACTTCACCTGGAGGTTGGCTGGAGGCGTGTGTAACCAAAGTGGAAGAAAGATGCAGGAAATATTTTTATTTTTTTTTAAGGAGCTGATAGAAAAAAGAATCTGCAATAAACTGTCAGATCAAAAGTTGTCATAAATTAGGGCTGGCTAACCTGATCTAACAAGTTGTCTATTGAGAACATTAAGGAAATCTGCATTGCTTTCATCTGACTGAGGACCAGTTTTATAGACAAGCCTTATCCAACAATTCGCTATTGCCAATTGCCTAGGAGCTTGGTGTCTGAACTGGAAAAGAGAAGGAACACCCTAGAATTTACACCATGTGTGTGTCAGCTGTCCACAGGATTGGTCCTCTAGAAGAATTCATGTATCTCTTGCTTGCATTTGGGAACTTTATCCTCATTCCATGGGTTCTGTACTGGCCAGAGTATATATAGGACATATAGAATCATTAAGGTTGAAAAGACCTCCAAGACCATCAAGTCCAACCTTTGATCAAATATGAATCATAGTTCAATACCAGCCTATTCACTAATTCACTGCTTGGTATCTACAATTAACCACGACGTACGCACCGCTTCAACTCCTCTGGGCTCTCCAGAGGACAGGTAAAAATGATTACTCTAGAATGTTTCAAATTCTGAAGAACAAAGTAGAAGAAGCTAGAAATAGTCACTGGAACACCACTTTCTACATCTACTGCTACTAACCATTATTAGAGCACTAGGTTAAAAAGTGGCATGAAACTCTAAAAGAATGAATAAACTCTATGAGTTTAACATTAATCTGAGTTCTAAAAATGTTCTAAAAATGATTGCCCTATCACAGATTTAGCATTTCAGTCTGGACTTTTCCAACTGCAAATTCAGTCCCTCTATGGATTTTCATTACAGATATCCTGCTACCAGTTTATATTAAGATGGTCAGTATCTCAGCAGTTCTACCAAAATTCTCCTCCTTTATCTTTTTCAGTAACTATGTGCAGTACAGTCACTTTAAAGCAAGTGCACATAGAGCATGTACAAATGAAATATCAAACTAAACCATTACTAATAATAAACTACTGCAGTTAAAGTATCAACCTAAGTCTACAAAGCATGGTTTAAATGACAGGTACTAGTCTTCTGCATTCCATAAAATCAAGTTACATATTTGAAAGTGACCAAAGTTCAGAACCTGGATTTAACAATCTAATTTTAGGAAACCAACTCTTAAGCTACTAGTCCAAATGTTAATCATTGCCTGATCTTGATTCACTTAGTTCAGTCCCATAAATTCTATCACTTCTCTGCTGTATACTACATTGTAATGCAGATAACAATGTAAGACTTGTCACTGTCATCCATGTATTCATTATCTAAGGAAGGGTTTCAAGTCACTGGCCTTTTCACCTTGCCAGAAATGTCAAAGAGATTTCTGTACGTGAACTGACTTTTCTATCCATTTCCTTCTGTAAAGTGAGGACAAAAACCCAATCAAAGTAAGTTAACAACATTCTATATACAATACCTTTGTTTTCGTTACACAGAAATTTTGTTTTCAATAAAAGCAGCTACTGCTGAACATTTGCAATGAGTCTAAATAACTTGGCCACTCATTCCTTGAGCTATGTGAATAATTATTTTGGGGAGTTTTCTGGTTGATTCCATAAAATAAAACAAACCACTTTGAAACATTTGTAAAAATTCAAATGAAGATACTGGATTATATTATCCATTGTGCAATAAAAAAACAAATGTATATGATTTCAAATTCAGCTGAATTCTGAAACCAAAGTAGATACATCTCATTTTGACAAAACTGAACTGAAATACGTAGGTTTTCCCAATTTTTTATTGAGCAAAAAAATCAACAATTCAAGGGTCAGTCTGCACAGTTTTAATAAAGTTTGTTTCCTGAAAAACTTCACTTGGATTCCCATAACTTCCATTATAAATTAGAGAAGTTAGTTTCTTTTACCACCTCTGAAAATGCCATCTGAAGTTGCTATAGGTGTGAAAAAGATAATAAATAACACCAAAGCAATCCTGAGAGGCAGGGATATTCAGAGTACCAAGATCTAAAAAACAAATTAATCTTGGCTACTGCTCAGCTGCTTCCCAGCAAGCTGGCTCCAGGAATTCTTTGCTCCTTTGAGATCACAGTGTTCTATTTATTTCTTTTCAGCCAGAAAAGTTCCCATTTAGTGATGTTTCTAAAAGTATATCCAAAAAAACTTATGAATTATTAATAGTTAAGCTTCATACAATCAAATTATAAAGCTAAGGGTTACTCGAGCTGCTAGGATTAGGACAAGACAGCTGATAATATTTTGAGACTAGTTTTTCCTGCAGCAAGATTTTTGGACTTCTACCAAAAAGAGAAAAATTTATGTTTTAATACTTCAAGAAAGACTTGTATGCCCAGTATTCTCGTCATGCATAAGAGTTTAGAAGCAGCACTGCAGAGGAAGGGAACCAGAATGGTAACCGTGAAGATTCAGAAAGCTGATTGCCGTGCCAACCACAAGACATGAACAGATCTAACTCCGTTTTTTCTATGAACATTAAAAATAAAAATATGATACAGGTGACACAAATATGGACGAGGTTTAAGAGCAGATGAAAGGATGAACCTGAATTATAAGACTCCAGGAAGAAAGGTACTGATGTAATATAGCCAATTATTTCTTTCCCGAAGGAAATCCTAAATGGAAGTAGCAAAGATCCTTTGGATTAGCACAGAATATTTTAAGGTGGACTTCCGTAGTCAAATATTCTGAAATTCAAGTAATCTTGCCCCAATGACTTTTACAATAAAAACACCTGAAGACTCAGAAATAAGCTAGTTCTGGCACCATATTTGTGATGAAATACTGCACACAGTATGAAGCCTAAGGATACAATTTTAATTTTCCAGGAAAGCCTTCAAAGTTGTGAATTGAAAAAGGGAAGTTTAAGAGGAACTGGGATATGAATGAAGCTTTTTGAAATTTATCAAGTAGAGGTACCACTTGGCCATTTCTGTCTATCACAAAAAGTTTATAAGGTTAGGAACATAGATGTTTTCATATGAAAGTCACATAAGGCCAGGGAGAGCCCTGGGATTTTTTTCAACTTTAAGACATGAAAAAGAAGCCACATTATATGACTAAAAGTGAAAGGTACTCCCCAGCTGTTTTTTAAAAGCTTCCAGAAATAAACCTCAGACTCAGCCAGTGTTAATAGGGTCAGAATTTCCATGCCAAGCAGTGATACCAAGGGGACTGAAGAAAAGAGATGTAGTTCTAATGTACTAATAATGACTTGTCTCCTTAGATTTTTATAAAATGTCATGCATTCAGTTCTTCAGCCTTTCTGCCCCAATACTCACAGGAGTCATCTGCTGTGAGCAGGACAACCTGTATAGCAGAATCATGAGTAACACTAGCACAAATGAATTTTAGGAGAATATATTATTTGCCAGCCACCAGCCTTTCTTCATACGTATTTTCAACTGCACAGTACCTGAAGCTGTGGAACTGACAGCCTTGTGCTGCAAGGCTTTGGAAAAGAGCATATGTAAAAAGTTTTGGAAGAAAATGACATATACTTCCAATTTTATTCTAAGGAAGTTATTTGCATTGTTTCATAAATCTGGTGCATGGCCCAGTCTTTCTGTAAGTCTGACAGACAGCATGGCTTCATACTTCATGCCGCCTTTTTTTCTTTGCATATTCTGGTGTAGAGAGACCTGAAGTCTGTCAGCAGTTTTCTGAATATGTCATGGTAATTTTAAGCTGCTTTTGTTCAAATAAAAGAACTAAGATGAAAGACATATACAGAAATCATTTATCTTCAAGCTGGAAATACTGTTCAAATAATTCCTTAACTATTCTTGCAGTTCATTCATCCTGTAAAGCAAATTTCTTCACTTTGTTACAGAGTCTACGATACAGGAATAGACTTTCTATTTATGCTTCTAATGGTTTCCAAGGAGATCTATCCTGCCATTCTTACAGTTCAAGGTCATATAGTTTTGGTCTGAAAGTCCTTTCATTCATTAATTTGTTATTATGTTGAAGTCAAATCCATTATGGGATTTAGACAGAGATGCTTCTGTTGTGCCTTTCAGCTTTCTCTTAGTTTGTTTTGTTCTTGAGAGGAGAAACCACTTTTGAACCATCTCTCTGTGTCAGTAAGAACCTCAGCCAGTCAAAATAAGATTTGGGCTTTTTCAAATGCAGTTACCCCTATGTTTATTGAGTGCTGACATATCTTTACAATAATTATAATAGAAAACAAAAACCTTAGAATACAAACAGGTTGATTACATCCCTCTCTGCAGTAGAGGTGACCCTAATCTTGTTACACATGTGTCCTGAAGGGAGTCAGAGAGAACTTGCTGGTAAACCTGAGCCTCTTCCTGCACACGTGACACAGCTCACCCAACTACAAACAGTCATCATCACTTCATTCATGGACTAAAAATCACCTTCTGCTTTTCTTTTTCAAACAGAATAGCATACCACTAATAAGAATCAAAGTCAGTAGGTCCTCAAAGGTTATGATGGCAAGGTAACATTCTTCTGGTCACCAAGATTTACCTTAATAAGATTAACACTGTCTCTTGCTTCACGTATACTGGTTCCAGCCCAGCACACAGATTCTGATGCAGAGGAAAATTAAGTAAGGGAAGCTCACTCTGCTCATTTCCATTCCATTTGAATGAATCCTTGGAGGTTCAGACATGGTAGGAAGTGTGTGCATTCTTGAGAATCCTGAAAATGTTAAACCTCTCCCCAGACACTGCAACTGAACTCTTTCAAATTTCCAAAAGCTGCTCTGTGTCTTAATATAATTAGAGCAATCTTGGTATCCTTGCTTCCTACAGCTGTTCCTTACCACTGCAAGTAACCTGACTGACAGATGGTGAATAAATTCAAGGCTAGTTTATTTTTATAACTGGAAAATAACTTTCAGATATCCTGGTGGTCGACAGATTTTTTCCAGGTCTTTTCTATTTTTATGGAAGATAAAATATGACTTGGATTCATGATCAGGCAATTTAATTTTCGCCAAATTGCCGAGAAAAGTAAATGCCACTGTAATTCTAAACTTTAACCTTCTGAGCCACTGAGACATTTATCTTATATAAAATTATTGCAATAATAATCATATTTTCTGGTTTACAACTGATTTACCAGGAAATTAATATTTGGTTTTATGAACATATTAAGCAGATGGTACCTATTGTTGAAATTATCCCATAAAAGCACATGTATTTAGACTTGGTTACAATGCAATGCATTAGACTCTTTCAAGGGACCGCTGTAGGGATTTTTTTTTTTTTTTTTTTCATAGCAAGACATTTTAAATCTATAGCATGCAACCTTGGAGTTAACTGTGGTGACTCCGTAGACACATTAATTTAAAAATTATTACCGTAACCATTTTCCGTCAGAAGGAGGAAAGAAAAGAGCAATATTAATGTAAATAACTTACACAGTTAGAATTCTGATCTGCCATTAGTTTCTACACAATCACTGATAAACTGAATAGCTGTTATAAAAGTTAAAGAATTGAGTAGAAACTCCTGACCCCATTGAAGTTACCATTAAACTTGCCTTTAGTTTCTGCAAAGCTTCAATATCCTTCAAATAGTACTCTTGAAGCAATCATGTTATCTGGAAGAAACTTGCAGAGAACTGCTGCCATTCTTCTACAATTTAAACATTCCATTCCACAAGAATTCCTTCTGAAATTCACCACAAACTGCCCTTGACTAATAGGAATGTTATAATAACTGCACATGTACTTCTGCCTGGTTTTAAGACAGACTTTTTCATACTTCATCATTAATTCAGACTCAATATCATTCAGTCACTGAAACTGTGTGCAGTCAGAAAAGAAAAGCTTTAGGAGTTTCAAATCAATTCTATATTTCTTAAAACTGTACATATTATTTAAGGGCATTGCAGGAGCATATTATACAGCATTATACATGCAGCCTGCAGTCCCAACAATAGTCCTTTTGTTGACTTCGCACCATCCCCAAATTAACAGATACAGAAACTGGCCCAGGTACTTGTATGGTAACTGGCAACCCTGTCACTTTGCAGGTGAACAAAGACTAGAGAAAAAACTCATGCATTAGGACTATCTATAAACCATCTTTTTATTTCCCTCACGTCAAGTCAAGCAAAAAGTGGAAATAATTTTTAAGAACTTCACACTTCACTTTAAAAAAATCTTACCACTGAAAGAAATGGTTAGAGAAACTATTGCTCAACTCAATGTGAGGGAATACACACCTGTACGAAATCTGATCCTCTTCACACATGCTAACTGCAACTTGATCAGAAATTTTCCAAGCTACATGACTACAGCTAGGGCTCTAAAGCCTTTTAAAAAGAGGTCAGTGGCCTGACATTCAAAAGTGGTGATTCTGCCATCCATTCTTTACAGCGTTGTTGCAGAAGTATTAAAGCAACTAGATGAACATATTTGTCCTATTGACAGAAAAGAAAAATAAGACCTCTACAAACCACTGAGTGCTCAGCAGAGTGGAAAATCAAACTAAAAAACCAGGTATCTAAATTTAAATGGAAGAACATGATTTTGGCACAGACCCGTGCCTCCTAACTTCTGGCAATCTCCTTCCATTCTCCTCTGCCATGAGGAAAGTGATCCACATACAGAAGGCAATTCAGATGTTATTTGGACTGTGTCTATACTAACTGGAAAGGGAACTTAATGAGATAGGTAGATGCTCCTAAATTAAGTGTCTCAGTTAAATTACTAAAGTTAAGTTGGATATATTCCAGCTAAGTTTAGAAGGTCTTGGACACATTCTCAAAACCAGAAAAATAAATTCACTTAAACGTGTCATACTGAAGTAAATGTAGAAACATTCCCAGCAGACTTCTAAAAGCCGATCTTAACTATAATTGGATGCAACAAAAAAAGTAATTTTTACTTTGTTTCAAAAAATTATGCATAAAGCAAAAAATCCCAATTAAGCCAGTCTATAAATTTGTGGAAATTTATTACAACTTCTAGATATAAAGTGATGGCTAAACCACTGAGGACTATTGACCAGGAAACCTGGAATCCTCTGCTCCAACGTGGTTACAGGCAGCCTGCTGAGGAGGTTGGGCAGGAGAAAAGGCAGGAGCCCTGGCAGGTTTCTGATTAAAAAGATCAGCTGGAATAGCAACAAAAATTGGGCCACCATCACACAAACAACCACTGGGAAGTTCTTTGGTGCATTCTAAATTTATATTTACATGACCCAATATTGCTTCTGGCTCACTGAAAATGGCATGCTACTTCAATTAGACAGGATGCATCACAAACCACAAACAGTAATCCATCAGAGAAGTTTTTAAATCAACCTGGCCTCTCTTCAGGATACTTGCAGACATACTCAGTTGCAAATGGTATTTTATCTGGGTGCATACAGGCTGACTTCACTAGAGGCAGTGATATCTCTGAGTTTCTTACGAGTTACTGACAAACACTACTGTGTTTAGACTGTTACCGACCATTTAGACTGGTGGGCACCTAAGAGAAAACATCTTGTGAGCAGGTGCCCACCTGTCTGAGCACAAATCTGACAGGTTTATGGTTTATGGTATACGCATGTGTGCCCTCTGCAGCAGTTGAGGATGTGCAGTATTTAGGTCACTCCTTAAAAGCAACTCTAATTTCTTTTCCAGGGCCATTTTGGTTTCTGTGAGGCTCTAGAATACTCTTCTACTATCAACTGCTGTACAGTTTGCAATTCTCGCTTTCCCAGGATGCTTATGTCTAAACATCTATCCTTTTTTACCTTTCTCAGGTGACTTACAGAACAAAGGATGCTGCCTATACCCAGATTGCATTAGAGTGTGTCCTTCCTAGCCATTCAAAATATATGTGTTAAAAGTACAAACTTCATTTACTCTGAAATCAGGATTCCAGGCACTCCAAAGGACGAAAGACGCACGTTCTGTTGTTATGAAAGCTTGGCTGTACACACAACGCTTTCCTGTTTGTCCTCAAGGAAAAGCAGCTATTGTTTATCTCCTAAAATGAGAAATACCATACAGAATCTTTGTCACCCTACACTATGGAAGAGGCCTGGATCATCTTCAGTGTATCAGGGAAAGCTTTGTCACTGGTTTCACCAGCTCCGGAGCTTTTTATCTGATCCCTTTTTTCTTCACTTTATACACTAATAAACTGCACAAACCACTGAGTGAATGAAGAACCACTAAAATCAGCTCTGAAACTACCAGTGATTACACTGTGGCCTGGTTTTGAGTTTTTAAACAACAATGTGAAGCAAAGATTAAATCTCTCCTAGTCTCAAGTGAGCTAAGCCTAGACTAGAACAAGAAATACACCATAAAGTTGTATTCCCTATTAACTCCTGGAGTTTAGGTCCTTGAGCAAGGGTAATTTAGCACTGAAATTACATTGTCTTTTCTTGGAAATATCTGTGATCTTCACCATCTGTTTCATGCGATAAAATAAAGTTGTTGATTTGATGCTGTACCTTCTATGTCAGAATAAAGGCCAGTTCCTATTTGCATCAAGCAGGTGGAAAAAAAAAAAGTAATTATAAATTATAATGAAAACAAGCACATGATTTTCCATATTTTAATGAAGCAAAGGTAGCTGCACTTGCTTACAGCTCCAATCAAATTCAGATCACGTTAATTGGAATTTTCAGTTTCAGACGAGTAAGACTCTAGCAAGCAGGTAGAGAAAGAGCTCTGATGAGTTTCCTCACCACAGAAAAATTATCTGGCAAACAGTACAAAGATCACTCAAATGAAAACAAATACTCAATAAAGCAGATAATTGACCGCAATCTTAGTTAATAAGATGGCCTCAAACTGCCCTGTAAAAATGCCAAAGTAACTAAATATAAGTGTTTATCTTTGTTAGTAAAGGAAGAAAAACTCCTGTATTTTTCTGGGGAACTTCTATACAGTTTTATGGGAGTCTACCTCAAAATTAATTAAGTACTTTATGTTGCTCTTTCTGGTTGGAAGTTTTATTTCAGCATTGAATCTGATGGTCTATGATCTGGAGTCCTTCCCATCCTTTGAACCCGTCAGCATCAGCATTTGTTTACAGTGCCAAAAGAAGGTGCTAAAATAGAAAACTGATCACTAACGTTTTTTAAAAGGTCCATTAATTGTACCTGAGGATATTCTCAGCTCAACATACCTATACATACACATGCATGTACACACATATGTATGCACTACCACAATCTAATGACAATACAGCCAATTTAATAATTTTTTTTTCATCACAATCCATCTCCTTCAGATCCTGAAACTGATGATCAGGGAAACAAGCATTCCAACAACAAAAATATCTATGTTGCCTGAGAACTCTTTCTTTTGTTTTAATAAATAAATAGAACATTCAAAAGTCATTTCTACAATGCTGTCTTAATGTCACTCACCATGAAAAAATCTAGAATAGCATGCAGAAAACAGAAATCCTCTGGTCAGCAAGGTATTGCACATGTGGTGAGAATCCCGCCAATTTAGTATCACTGGCTGCATACCATTAAACAGCTTAAGTATTTTTCTTAACCAAGACAGAAACAGCTGACTATTTATTCCTGCTGCCTTGGAAAGCACAGCAGAGGAAGTATCCAATGTGCTTTCCAAAGCAGGTTGTGGGAATTGGTTACAAGGGACAGAATATTTAGTATGTTTCCCTCATTATGTCCATCTTATGCCTCACCTTTCTGTTCATCCACCAATCCACACAGTAAGTTAATGACAACAACTGTTTTTTGGAATAATTCCTGTATTCAAACTACATCAGTTCCATTCAAAAGGCCATACATAGTTAGTTTATAATAGATCGTTTTCTAAACTACATGAAGTAAGATGTCATTGTAAAGAACAAAGAAACAAATGCCCATTATATCCTTAGTAACATTTGATCGCATAAGGGTCTCGCTTCTTACAATTGCTGATTCCACATCCTCCCTGCTGTTTCAGGGAGAATGCTATTATACAGAGCTATTTTGAAATGGATTTAAATTTAAAATTTAAGTGAAAATCCTTCTAATGTCAGATTTTTTTGAGTGGGTTACTAATAATGTAGCAGTTCCGCCTGGAAGTCTCAAAGGAGGAAGTGAAATATTCTCTTCTCCCTGACTTTCCAACACAGCCAAATACCCCAAACACTTTCCCACAGCTTCCTCCCAGAATGAGTTTTCTTTCTTTTGAATGCTCACAGGGTTTAGTGTTGCCATCTTTGTTAACATAACTTCTGTCCATACCAGTGAAAGCTTCTAGACACAGACTAAAGCAGATGGTGACAGATGAGCTGCTAGTAAACTCAGCAAATTCAGAGAAATGGGAAACTATATGAACTTTGTTCTTCATCTGGACTTTGTGCTTCCTTCTTCCTTACCCCATTAACAAACTTTCAGTATTCCTTTCTTCATAGTTACAAATACCTGTTACCTATTCATATGTTGACCTGTCTAATTTCCTCATGGATCTGCCACCCTAGAGGGAGAAGGCTGACAGTGAAGCTGCTATGGGGCAGACAGACATTCCCACTTCAGCAGGTTTTCCACCCTCAAGAAAAGTGTTTTGGTTCTTCCATTTCATCTCCCCTTCACCTGATTCTGACAGACAACATAAACCCTCTGCTACCTTTGCTTAGCCTCTTACCTCTAGGTTTTAAAACTAAACTTCTAACACTTTGAGTAGTAAATGATCCTTAAAATTGAAAAAGCAAAGACATGCCCGGCCCTAGAACAGATGAAAAGCAGGAGGGAAACAAAACCAAACCACGAAGACTCCTCAACCTCCTCTGCAGCCTCCCCTCTGCGACAGGAAAGGATTACACTATTTCAAATCACAACTCAAGCCAATTTATTTCACAAATCAAAAATCCGCAGATTCATCCCGATGATGATGGTGAAGAATAATACTTATTTTGTTACATATGATATGCCTGGTACTGTTACACATCTAGAAAACGAATGGCCTCTTTCTGAAATAACCTTTTCACATATGTGAGCAGAAGATAATCCATCAGTGTAATGGCAATGAAAAATACATGAGTGTAACTTCCTCATTGATGGCAATTTGAACTGAAGCAACTCACAAGCATGACCCTCATGCAGCTCCTGCTTTTTGCTGAAGGTGTGACAAGGAGGATTAAGATATGACATAACATACAGACAGATTCCCAAATGGACACTCATATCAGAAAATTATCACAAAACTGCAATTTCTCCATGAATACATGGTATACTTAAAGAGAATCTTCTTGTACTGGATCAAGGTGCATGTTCCAGTTCCTTTCTTCTTTCTCTCACAAAGGTGCTAAGCCAATGATTACCTCTAAGCACCACAAAATTACAAGATTTCACTTTCATGCTATGGCAGATTTCCCCTGATAGGAATCCCAGTAACATAGAGACGTGTCTTCCCTGCGTTGGATGGTGTCTTCATTCACTTGTTATCATTGATTTACTCTGTCATCTTGAAGAAACCAGTCAAATGCTCTCCACCTCAATTCTTCCTTCTCCAAAACGGAGATAATAATCCTTAATTCCAGAGAAGGTCTTTCACCAGCTGCTGCAATAAAAGTACTGTGTAATTAGATGATATTACTACTAGTCTTACTAATTCCTTTATATTATGTGTATTTTTATAATTTTAGATGGATTTTAGTAACTATTTATTTAAAATTTATTTATAAAATAAATTTTATTTATAAATAAATTTTATTTATAAAAATAAAAAAGGCCTATTTCCCTGACCTAGTTCAGCCTAAGAGTAACTGGTTTATGCTTCACATACATACCTAGCTTTGGAGTTTGAATTCAACATAAAGTATCTCTGATCCAATTGCACTTCCTTCATTAATAAAGAGTACAAGCAAATACATAAAAAAAAGTTAATTTTGGAGATAAGACTACCAAGTTGCTAGCAAGCTTTTCCGTGATGAGAAGCAAAGAATCTGTAAAAAGTGGAGAAATATTAACAACTGTGATCTTTCCAAATCTGAACTCTAAGGCAATGCACAGAGGACGCAAATTCTGAAGTTAAGGATCTTTGTGGTTTGTCCAGCTGGAACAAGAAGCCAGCAGACTATAAAAGGCAATCTGCCCAAGTCTCCTCAGGTATTTCTGCTAATACATAGTTTTCATCTGCGTCATTTGTAATATTTCAACCAGGGCACAGATGGGATCTATTGGCATCTACAAAAGTGTATGTATTGAGAAGAGAATTAAAATAACAAGAGATCTAGAAGCTATTTGGCATGCTGTTGGTCTATCCTGCCCTACCGTAAGGAAAGAAAACTGGAAAACATTCCTTTGTAAAGGAATTAAAGGAATATGATACAGAAGTATATTTTTAAAAAGCAAAAGCACATGATATTCCAAAGGAAATAACATGACATTATATCCATAGCTGTGATAATATTAGTATAGTGACCTATGATTACATACCAAGCAAACTGGAAGTTGTGATCCTAATTATTATATAGAAAAAGGTGCTGAATCAGGAAAAAAAAAAAAAAGAGAGAGAGAGAAGAAGGAGGGATAAAGCACTTTAAAGCAAATCCAAACACAATATCTATCAACCCACCTGCTATTTGTTTCTGTCAGGCCTGTCAGTCAGTGATTTTAGATGAGAGATTGGAAGCAATAGCGCATGTATCTGCTGGTGGAAGCTGCAGCATTATAACTACAGAAAGCAGTATCTTGTAGGCAGGAGAGAAGCAAGGGAAATGTTGTTGCTGAGAGATAAAAATGGAAATAAATGGGATGATTTTCCATTACTCTGCATGCAATCTTCCATGGCAAGAATGTTTGAGGCTGTTGTATACCTAAAAGGAGTCATATTAAAAGGGGCAAGTACTGGCCTGAAGTTGGTCCAAATCTCACATGTCTTTTGGAAACCATAATTTACACACACCTATCTCACTTCCATTATTGGAGGCACATACAGGATGGGGTTCAGTGGAATGGAAATTTAACTACAAATAGCATTGTGCTCCCTATGTACCATCTACTCTGTACTCAGTGTAATTTACAGCAGTTTCAAGAAATGAGCTAATTTTTGCTTTCTGTAATCCCCTATCAAGCAGAACATTTCCATGCCGTAACATATTTGAATAGGGACCACTAATATCAGAGCCTGGAAACAAAGTAAGTGTTCAATCCCTTTGGCATCTTTCTCAGTGCCATATCACATAGGCAAATGTCTCAGGATCCTGGGAGACCTCACCAGTAAATCAATTAAAGGAGTACTATTTAATCTTCTAAATTCAGCAAGTGAGAAGAAAAGTACATTACTCATCTTCTGACATCAGAAAATGATCTGACATCATAAAACATACAACAGCAATATCTGACCCATATTTCTCTATACAAAGATGCATTCCCACAAGTTGGAGTCGAGGTATCAAGGCACTGTACTTCATAGGTATTTGAGTACCAACTTTCTTTGTCCAAATAACAGAAGAATCTGTCCATAGCAGAAAGCTGGCCTGATGGAACTCAAAACACTTCTGTGATATAAATATTAAGTAAAAAAACCTGGAAGAATAGCTTTATGCTTCCTGTCCCTTGCCCTTCCCCTACTCCCAGGATTAAGAAAAAAGTCTTTCCTACTGTTTCCTTGTATACATAGAGAAAAATCCTAGTTCCTTAAAATCTTTGCCAGAACTGTTCAATTTTGTAGACCTTCTACAGTAGGAGTACATCTACTCCAGTCCCACTGAGAGGTTTTGTGAAAGTCTGCAGTCAGGGGTACTATGATCTTGAAACTGAAAGTCAGACATTTAATTTACTTTTTTGGTTTTTGGTCAAATGCTAATCAAATATTGGCATTAAGCAAGGCAACACAAACTTGATCCTTGTGCATACTATGTTCATCCTTTATGCAGCATACTGTGTCCTAAGCAGGAAAGAATTTCTGCTCTGAGAGAAGTCCTGATAAAAGCAGTATTGACAACTACAAGCTAAATTATTATGCAATAAATCATTATTTTATATCCTTAAATCTTCATGAGGGCAAGATTTCCTCAAAGGAAAGGAGAGGGCAGATCCTTTCCACCTGTCAAGGTGGAAATCACACATGACTCCAAGGCATGAGGGCAGAGGCAGGGGGGAGAGACAAGGAGGACACCGGAGTCACCAGCTAAGTGAGGAGAAACAGTTAAGAGAGGTCCTGCAGAAAGAAAGGACAAAGGATTTTTCTCAGGAACGCACATAATTGAAGAAAAATATTTATGGAAGCATCCACGGGAGCCACATTAGACAGCTCAGTCATATGCACAAAGATGGTCCTGTATTATATACAAAGAAATGGTCTAGGGTGCCTGAAGAGCCTTTCTGGTGTCTGTATCCAAAAGACAGGATCTAATGCACATGGACCACTTAGCAACTTATTGAGGAAGACTGACTTTATATGTAGACTCGCTGATTTCAGTGAGTTCATAATAACATCTTTTATACCATGAATGCATCATTTACACAGGCACACAGTTAGGGAATCGGACAGGAAGGACGTCTGCGCTCCTTTACTATACAGTCATAGGGTTGACCTGAATTCCTGCTTAAAGCAAAGCACCACATTAAGGAGGAAAAGAAACTCCTTCAGTCTAAACTACTATATTCCCTCAAGAGGTAACATCATTAGCCCCATCTGTATGACACTATTGTTGCTGTAAAAAATGTTTCACTGTGAGAAAAACACAATTTAACCTAGAAAAAAAAGCTTTTTAGCTTCATTGTTATATACTTCTTTGTTGCTTAATTCCTGAGTCAAGTTTATTTATTTTTAATAAATGCACATAAGATGGAAGTCATTTTGATGTATTTGAAATTACTCATATTCTTAAGAGGGCTAGAGGGAACTTTCAGAGGTAATTAACATTATAAGAATCAAGTGACAATGCTTAAGGGTGTAACAGAAAACATTGTAAAAGAACTGTCACAAAGTACAGCAAAAACAAAGCTTCTTTATGGAATATGGTGTATTTGAAATCATGCAAGAGAACTGTTTTTATCTTCAGTCCACACTAGGAAATGAATGTACAGAAAAAAACGCATCTCCACTATCCTTAAAAAATACATTTCAACAAGCCTGTGTCCACCTCCTGCTAAAAAATATTTTTATTATTTTACAGTTATTTCTACCCAACTGCTTTAGGAAGTAAAATGCATTTTTAATCACACTGAAGATGGTCTCTAGGCCACTTGCCTGTCTGCAGAAAATTGAAGTTTGGAGCCCCTAAAGTTATTTAGCTGCCAACTGCATAAAGTAAATGAAATTAATTGACACTATTAGCAGTTAATGTCTAACTAAAAACAAAGAAACTATTTTCCTATAGGAGTAATTTTGACCTACTTTTGGTACCAGACTACTTTTAGTCAAGCTTTGTATCAGTTCAAGTTAAGAGAAACTGTAGAAAAATGACCAATGATCATATTATTAATAAATGTACAATCCTTTCCCCAGGTTATAGTTCTTCATATACCCTTGCACTTAACTTATTTGCCTAAGGGTCCCATCATCCAGGCAAACAAGAACAGAATCAGAAATGCTGGAGAACATACAGTATTCACACAACACTTTGCGTTAAAATGTCTGAAGTGAAATGCAAAATATTACCTTCAATGGAAATAATTATGTCTTATTTCAGGATTCTTGGAGAAGCTGCTGGCTTTTTGTTGCCACCACTGATAAGCAAGTCCTTCTTTGAAAGCTGGAGACCAAAGAAGGATGGACAGATTCTGCTAAGTTTAGTGGAAAAACAATCAAGGAAACAGAAGAACAATGCTTCAATCTTGTTCATGAAAAACAAGGACCAATAACCAATGGAGACTCATTCACATGTGTTCCCTCATGGCCCAAGATATGCACCTTTACCTTCAGAGAAAGAGCATCTTCTGCTTCCCAGTTTGCTATCACAGACTTTAAACAGTCAGTCTGCTCCCTTGCTATAAAAACCAAGAGAGCGAGGCTAGAGATTCCCACAGACACTGACAAGGGAAGTGCATCACTCAGACTGGTCTGCAAAAAAAGCATTCTCTGTCAATAAAGAATGGGGCAATGACTGAGAAAATCCAGATTCCCTTTCTAGTTGTGTGAGAGATTGCCAGTGAAACCATTAACTACGAGATACCTCAGGCTTTTTTCAGTGAAGGGGGGATAACACTCACCTACTCTTTGTAGAGGAAAATGTGTATTAGCATGTTTGCTATGCATATGGCAGCCAGGCTAGATCTTAGCTTGGAAGGTCATTGTACTCCAGTAATATAAAAATCACGTGCAAAAGATGTGTGAAGTTCCAAATTAAATAGGCTCTCACAGAGGATAACTGAAATAACTCAGCAGCTCTAAGGCAGAACAGTTTCTTTCATTAATTTGATTTTCTGCATAACAGTGTAAGTTGTCTGATACCATGCTATCATTTTTCAAGTAGAATTGAGATACCACACAATATATAGCAATTGCCATATATATAGCTACATATGTAGCAATATTCGTGTTCTGTGGGTTCCTGCTATCCACATGAAGACAGTAACTCAGCTATTTCTGCAAATTCAGTAACCAGACCAAATGCATATGCAAAAGGCAAGGTCTGTTGGATTGGTGCTCGGCCTGAATTAATTTTCGAATACACTGATTAGCTAGCTGAGTGCAGAGTCAACCGCACGGTGATGAGTTTACTGTAAAATTGATGAAGAACAGACTTCAATATTTTATTGCCTTTGTCATGGATACTGGGGAAGAAAAGGAATTTTACATGAAGCTATTTGGTAAAACTATACCCCCTGCATATTATATGCATATAAAATGAGTTCATTTTCCTACTCTCATGTAGAATTTAGTGGCTATTTGCCAGGACAACCAGCTAAAGAATTGCTTATTTCCAAAAGCAGAACAAAACTGCAGATTGTTAGGAGAACTCACAGCTAAGAAATAGAGATAATGCTAATAATGGCCTATAGACCTTCTGTTTTAGTAAAATATGTGCTGTTTCAGTGAAAAGTGTTTTCAGGTCACTCTGTGCCTTAGGATGCTGCCTACCTGAGAAGTAAAGTAACCAGGGAGTAAATAGGGTTCTAACAATGTGGACACCTTTGTATCTACATGGAGCTCATATTAGTCTCTGGGTAATCTCCTGAAGGAAGAAATTATCTTCATCTCTTCACTTGGCTCTTTGTAAAATAGAGCAGACATTCCTGACAACATACAAGCAGGAAAAACTCCCGTGTCTATGCCTCACCCTGGAGTTCTTGATTGCTATGATGATGTGAAAGACTCAAGGATGACAGATACTATGAATACTTACAGGTATAAAATTTCAGATGAGTTTTCTTAAAAAAAACCCAACCAAACAAACAAACAAAAAAACACCTGGTTTTAAGTAGATGAAATAACAGTAAGTGTGAGATTGCTGGTTCACATTAGAAACCAGACAAGGCAAGCCCCGCTACCAGCAAAGAATGGAAGGTTGGTTAACTTGGGGTTTTTACCCTGGTTTTTCATGAATAACCTAAAACAAAGGATAGCAGATCTGGACACATTAGATTTTGTTTGCTTACCGCACGCTATTTTATGGGGACACATTGGTGCAGTATCAAAAAGTCCACAGGCTTGTGAAAGGAAGGTAGCCAGGTGGTTTTTGCTTGCAGCCATCTCCCATAGGTAAAGAATAAGACTGGCTGACAGGGGACCTTTAGAATAACCTTTTAAGTTTAAGAGACTGAATTAATCCCTCTTGATTTCCCTTTGCTGTGTGAAATTATGCAGTGGCAAGCAGATTCCAAATTTTATAATGCCCAGGATGTTAGTTAGCATTATACTATTGCCACATTGTATTCTGGGGTTGAAAAAAAGTGTCTCAATATAAATTTAAGAAAACCCTAATCTGTTTTCCAGGAACTGTGTAGTAAATTTGACCTGCATCACAAACTCTCTACTGTTTCCTCCTCTTATATTGTAAGATAATTTCCTAAATGTAATAGCTGAGATTTTAACGCAATTATTTTTTCTTTATGATAACCTTGATTCACTAGAGTAAAAATGATAGAGATATTTATTTTTATTGGGCAGTTATTTTAATATTGCTCATCATTTCCAGTCCTGGCTTTTCTAACTGAATCATAGCAATATAAAGAAATGGGTTAACTTTGCTAACAAAGCTCCAGAATCCTTTAATTAAAACCCACTATTCTGGTGTCTGCTAGATATACAGGTCATGTTTCAACCCTAGAAAATACAAGGGACCAAAAAAGATCTCCCCACTGGTTGATTAATTAATGACTGGGATGAACTGCCTTCACAAATGGTTTTTTGTCTTTCTGCTTTAGCAGATCGGAGGAAAGGAGAAAAGCAAGTATTTCAACATCCATTCAAGTTTCAGCATCCTGCAGTGTCATAAGCTTTCTTGCTCTCTTGGTCCTTTTACTTCTGAGTTTTCACAACTGCAGCAAAGATGGTAGGAATAGGCTCCATGGGCTGATCAGTCATTAGGGTGGTATTAACCATGCCATGAACGTCCCTGTATACTCAGGAGGCCTGGAAGCCTTCTGGGAGCTTTCTAAGGCCTCAGAGATGTTCCCATTCTCTTTTTGCACAAAAATTAGGCCATCTGCATTTTCACCAGAGAACATCAGTAACTACATCATAGATGCAAACTTGAAATTCAGGACATTCACCCAAAATACAGAGAACAGGGTTCATCACTGATCTAGCATAGAGAAGGTAAGGACTCAACCTTGTTCTCACATTCTCTGCAAGCATCCTGCCCATTTGGTAATAATTTTTTATTCTTGGATTATCATATACATGGCAAAACTCTTCCATTTGTGCCAACATGTATTTAGATCAATAGTAATTAGCACCAGTAAATATCTTTGAAAAGAAAAATTGAAATCCTTAAATAAGTACACAGCAGAAGGGATTATAGCTCTCTTTCTCTTTAAATTTAAAAAAAAAAAAAAACAACCTTCAAAATATAATCACTGTACGACTGTGGACTTTATTTACTACAACAGAAATTTCAAAGACTAAAATGAAAAAAATCTCTAATGTGTTTTTTTGGAAGTCGGAAGTAGAGGACATGAGATTACAAGCTACCTTTTAATCGAAACATAATTGTTTAAGCAGTAATATTAGATACCATCAGAAAGCAATTAAGCAAAATTCACTGATAAAAACATGCTTATCTGTCCTTTACACTCGCAGGTAAAAAACCAAACATGTATCTGAATTCATATCTAGAGATTAGAAATCAAGGATGTCTGTCTTTCAAGTGTTAACTGTTTTAAATCTTCTCTCTATCATTCTCCCTCTTCAGCTAAGGAAAACCTCATAGTTTCACTGAAGATGTTAGAGTATTTGTATTTGAATCACTAATACTTTGCTGTCTGGAAGTTTTTATTCACACATACAAAATTAATAACCTCTGTGGAATTAAAAAAAACCATATTTAAATTACACAATTTATGAGCAAAATAGTCTTGCTGGTTTAAACCCTTGGTTTAAACTAAATAAAATAATAGGTCAACTATTGAGCACTCTGGGATATTGTTAGTTTAAAACATGTTATATAGTGAAAAAAGTCTTATTACATTGCTCAAAATCTGCATATGACTGTTCCAAATCTTGGAGAATATTCAGTAGGTGTAAGGACAGCAGCATCTGACACAGGACTGCAGTATTTACTGCACATAATATGTATCACTTTTTAGCATTCTCAAAACTCTAAAATTTTTTTTCATAGATTTAGGGAGATATAAGGCATAGAAAGATATGAGACAATGAAGCAACATCAGATCTGGAAATATCCATTCTGTAGGCATGTTTCTTAACCCACTGCCCAGAAATTACAAACCACAAGACAGAATAAAACATGAAGTGAACATAATTATCTTTACATAGGCACTACCAGGATTTTTAAAACTGGAAGAAAATACTTCAAATTTCTTTATATTTATATAAAGAAAATACTTTAATCTATATTTCTGTAGATCTAAAATAAACAGAAGTCTGTCAAGTCTATTAAGTTTTAGCTATTTTCTCATCTCTTTCCATCATTTTCTCTCTCCAACTAAAGAATAACTCAACTATTTCAGTGAGGATTTTACAGAATGTAGCAATTGGATTTTAGACAGTCAGATTTTCCTGAGTACATTTAGCACTCTACACCATGACTGTCATTGGAGAGCAAAAAATTACTCATCATTCTTAGTTTATCCTTCTGTTGTCATGATATTCTACATATAAACCCTAAGTTTCTGTTGCTTGCTAGGGAGATACGATTACATCCAGTGCTGTGCATCATCCTACCACCCAAGGCAGAGTTTTGGAAAGTCATCTTTTTTATGACACCACATACAATCTAGCCCTTAGTTTTTCTCCTTAGTATTTATGGGTGGGATTGATGTTTACAGTGGACAATCCTTAAAGAACATTCAACTTTTAAACATACTGAGCCTATGAATGAGAACATTTAGCAGTATCTCATACTGTTTAATCAAGAAAGGACTTCTAATAAAGAAGATACTTCTCCTCAGGAAATTGTAATATCTGTATCATTTTTCTAAAGTGAAGATGATGATTCTTGCCTGCAACTACTGAAAGGATAATAGGATACTTAATAAAAATAAGCCCTTAATAAAAAATGGCATCACTAGCTTCTGGAGAATTGCTTGAATGCATAAAACCTTGAAAATTGGTAGCAATGGGATAAATTTTGTTCATTACAACTAACATAAGACTAAGTCAGCTGAGCTGCATGTCCTCGTATGCACAGACTGTATCAGAAGGAATTTCTAATGTCCACAGAGCATCTGTTTATAATATAGAAAAGTACGGTGCATGTAATATTCTGATAAAACATTTCAGAACTGGTTTTAATTAATTTAATGTTACTTTAACTAAATTAAGATAGTCCACAGAAGCCATAAATCTGATATCTATAAATCAGAAGTTATTCTACTCCAGTCAGGGAGCTCGTACAAAACCAGAATAAGGTACATGAGAATCAGGACCCCTAGATGCTTGTTATCATTGAGAGGTTTATGACACACAGTCCAAACCAGTCTAAACTAATGTCAGTTCCAAGTATTAGGCAGTGATATAACTTTCTCACATTTATATATCTATTCAGACCCGGGCATAATTTTCAGATCAGCACCCAAATGAGGAACCATATTTTAGTGAAAGAAAGCAAATTAAAAATCTGTAATGTTAGCCACCTGGTAGTTGAGAAATTATAAAATTACAACACCTAAAATAAAAATTAATTCCCTTACAGATGAAGGTAACTCCTAAATGGCAACTTCTAAAAAATAAGAGGGAAAGTTGAGATCTTGAAGGTTTATGCTGAAAAGCAAAATGAAATAAATCCCCTTCATCTCTTCCTGTACTGCTAGAAAATACAAAGGCATGTGTTTGGGAAGGCAACCTTGCATTGTTACAAATGTATTTTCCCCAACTGGGCAGACACTTTTAATGCTATATTTTAAGGACATACTTTATTACAGGAGATGTTATTTTCAGCTTTCTAAATCAACATTTCAGAGCATTTAATACATTGAGCTGCACATGCAATGTCATTCCAGCCAGAAGTCATTCTCATTATTATTTCTGTGCCACAATTTGTCAGTGAATTTGTATTTTCACGAGTAAGGGAAAGCAGCCAACAATAGTCAGGGAAATTAAATAAAGATGTCTGAATAAGACATTTCCCAATTAAATCTATGCAGGAAACTTCTGATGGCTGGAATTCCTTGTGTAGAAGCAGGATATAAACATCTTGCGACTGCACAAGTTCTGGAAAACTGGTACTATCCATTTACTTGTACAAATGTGAACATTTAACCTGCTGTTCCTAAAACTGACTCTGAGATTCGTGCAGAGCAGAGTTTGTCAAGTGACCACTGACGACACTAAACACTTCTTTTCAAAAGAACATTGCTGCTATGTGTAGATAAAAGAAACAGCAAGCCTGCAATAGCATCATCCAGCATCTCTCAGCAACAGCAAATATCAGTCACAGCGTCACTGAAGCTCCTGATTCTTTGTAGCGTTCTTCATACATGGCTTCAGGAATCACATTGTCTTTCTCTTGCTTATTTGCTTCAGTGAATAACCAAAACCAAATAGACTAGAAGTTATAGAACCCTAAAATGCAACAATTTCGCTTTCATTTAAATCAATGAGAACAGATAACCTACTGATACTCGGTAATAAAAAGCCTCAATTTCAGCTTCCTAATTTTCGTTTTTCACAGTAAAAGATGTAAAGAAAAACCTTAATGTAAATTATATTTTCATGTTTAACAACACAACCGATGCATTTTGTTATGTTTGGGTATCTATTCCTGTATCTAATAAAGTCCTAGGTTCCTGTTTTCCCTCAGTGTGGATTCTCTGTTGTTCAGTGAGGGCTCAGTTGCAGCCTTTCCCTAACTCAGATAGCTGATACTTCTTCTACCTAAGATCACATTTTCACAAACTTGTAGGGACTTAGAATGTTTGAAATACCTCCACTACTGTCAGATTAGACTGTAGCTGAGAAATGAGATCATAATATTTTAGGTCAGGAAGAAAGTTAAGCAGTAAGACCAATATTTCCATAATAAAGTTTCATACTGAGTATTTCTTAGCCTACTTCACACTACAAACACTAACTTCATCTCAATAAAAGACAGACTTCTCAATATCCACAAACTCAGTTCCTTTGTTAACAGATTTCACTGCTCACGTGCCTTAAAGAGCTCTCCTGTCTGGCATCACCCTTAGATTTCTCCATTAAATACATACACCCACAATACACGTTGCCAGCATCTGTAGCAAAAATACTCTACACTAATCAAAGAGAACCTGAAACTATTACAGAAATAATTGTCAGGTAATTCTGAGTAAAATTTCGTAATCTGAAAATCAAATGGCTATTTTTTATTCCGCCTTTTTTATCAATTATTTTGATCTTGAGGCTTTACTTCTCCAGTCAAGAGACAGCTCAAATCAAGCCAGCACTGAATGCAAGTGTTTCGGTATTGCGAACGTGCTTTTCATGTGTATTTGCCACTCTCTCCATGTATCATACCCCTGTTTGTACAACAGAATGGTCTCAGAGAGCACCTGGATCCTTTCCAGTTGAACTTAATGAGGAGACAGAAGTCTGGGAGAACACCTAGCGCATTCTCACTTATGGAACAGGCCTAAGTTAATTCAATCTAAAACTTCTGAAATGTAGGTAGCATAAATGTCAGACTCTCAAGATCAATTTTTCTGCTCTATAGACCTGCTCCTATTGCATTGCTCTACTTCTTGCTGTAGGCCATCCCAATCACATGGAGTAATACTCTGGACAGAACTATGAGCAGACAGATGAACTTAATTTGTGTAGAGCAAACCTTCTGTTCAGGCAGGAAAAGATCTTTACAGGGAACTATTGTCATAGGCACCTCTGCCAGGAACAGAGACTATAAGGAACATACTGAGTGTTCTCTTCGGTCTCAGCAGAAGGCTGGGAGGGCTCTTTCATCGAATACAATGGATTTTGGATCAAGGGTTTGAAAGCTAAGAGATCACAAGAATACACTTGTGCATACAAAGTTCTCTGCAGACCTGAAAATTTAACCATACAATCACACTGATGACTTCTCTGACAGATTTGATGCTAACACAGACCATTTTTTATTAATGGGACTAGACATTAAACCCACAGATAAAAGTATCAATTACGATTAGACAGGGGTAAATTATTAACATTTCATTTTCTGAAAGCAGTCTTCCTAAGTGCTGTTTTAGCTCTCAGTACAGTATTTTCCACAGGTATGAGATATTGGAATTTTAATGCCTGATAAATGATGTGAAATATAGCAGTGCTCTGCAACATGCAAGCCTTAGCCAGTCCATCCATTTAGACTGACTGGCCACTTCCATGCATTTCCCACTCATCCAGCTGACCACACAGAAACAGGAGAGCAATACCAACCAACAGTGATAACTGAACACACTGCAAGTTTTACAACACTCTGCCAAATCATCAACACAGTTTGATCAGTCTGCATTACATCGTGGATGACAACAGAAAGCAGAAGTACAGTATGAACCCACTATCAAAGCAAAGATTGCCATGTGAGCTCCTCAAGCCCCAAACCATGTTCACAGAATAATTTAGGTTGGAAAGGACCCTTGAGATCACTGAGTCCAACCACAAACCTAACACTGCCAAGTTCACCACTAAACCATGCTTTTAAATACCTTCAGGGATTGTGACTCAACCACTTACCTGGGAAGGCTGTTCCATTTTAATCAAATTAAAGCACAATGTAAAATATAAGAAAGTGTATGTTAGCAAATCTATCTGAGGTGCAAATAAACTTAGGGCTTGGCCTTAGACACCTTATTTTCTTTCAAATAATTGATCTTACATCTGTGTAGTTACTTCTACTTACAGACAGGATGAATTTTTAATTCTACATTTAATCCATGCCAAAATCATCTTCCTTGGTCTATGAATACTGGAAGAATCCTTTACAAGTCTCTACAGCTTTGGCTCTAATGTTAAAACAAGACTGATGCTGTCTGCCTCCTTGCAAAACAGCAGTATCAGCTAAATATGCAAAAATGCTCACATATGGAAAATGCAAGAATTTTTAATGCAATTTCTAGCCATCACCAATTTCTTCTCAGTCCCCAGTAATACAGAATGTGAAGCCTTTTCTTGATGTTACTGCAGATCTTTTCTCACATAAACTTTTATCATCTGTCTCTGGTGAAAAGTGCACAATCAGGAAAAGATAATGCAAATACTAAACCACTGTCAGTTAAAATGTTTGAGTGTGTGCGCTTTGGGATGATGAAAAAGCTCCTTTTGTATTGAAGCTTAAGTGGTAATGTTCTAACTGAAACAAGAACACTATTTTTAATCCATGCTTGAAAGATCAAATTGAATCTGCTGCAGTCAGCCTTGGTAGGGGTGTATCTATCAGAGACGACTTCTTTTTTCATGAGAAAGCTGCAAGTCTAAGGTTACTGGATACTCATTTGTCTGGTTTTCTGTAGACATTCAGGGAGCTAGGACAATCATTTCTAGCTCAAAAGCACATCTCAAAATACCAGGAGACGAAGAGAAAAAGTATCTCTTTATATACATTCCATTATTTTCTTGAATAGAGTCAGATTTCAACAACAATTTCAAACACAAGCTAGTCACAAGTTCACTGCACTTTTAGGATAATGTATCAGTGCATTATCTTACATAATTCATTTAGTTACAGTCCTACCAGCACCATCACTGCAGTATTTCTGGCACCATGGTTGCTTCCACTAAAAATTCTCTATTATACAGATGTTAAAAGTATTTGAAATCCCCTAAGTTTGAAACTTATTCTACAAGGTGTCAACAAAAATGCAATATAAATTTTTAAATTGTTTTCACCATTTTTCCTTATAGGATCTAGAGAAGGGCATGAAATGAACATTTGGCAGTTACTAAGAAAATACTTGCTCTCAGAGAACCCAAAGAAATCATAGCACTTAATTCACCATCTGCTAGTTGTTTACTACAATTTGCTTTTAAATACATTAGCCAAACATTGAAATATGGATTATTTTTGCTTTTACACATCAATTACTGAACTTTTATATTAAAAAGCATTCACATTTCATGAGGTAGTAAAAAGAGAAACTTGAATTCTATTATTTTTATGCATCTTAAATATATGTAAATTGCCTGCTGAATGCATGACACAAAATGAGATGTGCACAGCAGCTTGGCATTCAAAACCCTCTAAATTTAAACTCCCAACTCCATTAAAATTCTCACCTAACAATGTTGGGAATTTCACATGAAAAGAAAAGGGCCAAAAAGAATTACAGAATGACAAATAAGAATGAACCACACAAGAATGATCAGAAATAGGGCTGTGTTTCAAAAAGGGTGAGCTAGCCCCAAGCAGGGTACAGTGAACCTAGCAGAGGTCAAAGCCATCAATCTCTCAGGGACTGTGGAAGTTTCTCTCAATTCTTGTTATTCCTAAAGTTATAAGATCAATATTTTCCCCATCAGTTCCAAGCAGCAAAGATTATTCATGCTGTATATTTAAATAAACTGATGAAACGGAAGAAATGCCTGATCCAATGACCACTGAAGTCCATAGGAAGACTTCCATTTAAGGTCTAAAGTGGCTTGCTTCCTTGGATGTACAAGATTAAGTTTTTCATATCTAGACAGATAATTGATTTTTTAGACTACAGTTATCATATGTTTTCATATTAATGTCACTATCTTCAACTATGAAAACCTGGACAGTATCATAATAAAAATAGCACTGCTTTACCTCTTTTTTTATTCCTGTTGCTCAAATAGAGAAATCCGAAAGTTCTTAGCATGCTCAGTACTTCATGAAAGGGATTTTAAATCAACAAAGAAAATATATTAAGGTAACTTACCTCTTGATAGAGCCAAGTTATTCTCACTTCTTTGAAAAGAAATGCCATAACTTAAATATTGTTTCCATTATGGAAACCCATTAGTCATCCTTAACTCTGATTCTGCTTTTTTTCTAGCAAAACCTTTCCAACACATACGTTATTCCTCAGTTCTCTTAGGAGATAATACAATAATTAAAATTCTCTTTCAAAATTTCAGTCTTATTACATTCATACACGATATTTGTCTCTTTGGACCATTGCTAAATCCAACATCATTAACACAGCAAACTGATCACTAGAATGTTTGAAAGCATGTGGAGAGTTATTTTTGAACCTTGAGGAATACGGATACATCTCAGAAAAAAATTGCAGCCTTTCACTGAAATACTATTTGTCTTCATCAAAACAGGAAACTTCAGAGAGTGTGCTATGTATAAAGAGCAGAGCAAAAATGCTGGACTGAAAAATTAATGAAAGATATTGCCTTGTTTCTAATTAGGAACTGCAGTTTACTAGGACAGGAAGGTTTCACTGAAGATTCACTCCAGGGAATTCTGTTACATTGTTTTTCTTGAAATATTTCTATGATCAAGGATGCAATACCCTGGAAATTAATAGAACCAGAAAAGGGGAAAGAAAGGGGCTTTTCACACAAAAGACTGACTTTAAAAAAATAAAATCAACAGGTCTGCTCAGGTTATTAAATCATCGTTTGGTAAAAACGTAATATTATAAATGCTGTAAGGCATGGGGAATATAGTCAGTCAGTTCAGATTTAACTAATTTTCTTTGTATTCTGTGTGAAACAATCTTTGATATAGACTTAATGTGTTTTATCAAAAATTTTGCCCTTGGACTTCCACTAAGTACAAAAAAGGGATTCTAACTACTCTAGCCAAGACCAACAGATAAAACAATTTTCCAAAAGAAAGCCACTCCCTCCAGGAGTAGGGGTGGCTGGAGCAACCTAACTTTGGAGGCATACAGTGTAGATGACTACATCTCAGACAGTCATTCATGTCCTATGACTTGAAGAGGCACAATTCCTCAGACCTGCCCAAGACATCCTAGGACAAAGATGAGACATGTGCCACGCCAAGGCCTATGGTAGCTAGCTAAAATGTAAAACCGTTCATCAATATATGCAGATTAGTACCATCCTTGGTGTCCAGGAAAAAAGAAATCAGATCACTCTGTATGCCACAAGGAGGCTTCCTGCAACATTTTTTACAAACAGCTCTGTACAGTGTATCCATAGCTGTTTCTTATCTCGTACCCAGAGGATCTAAAAAAAAGGACAACAAAAGTTGCTAAAAAACTTCCATTGGTTTCTGAAACTGTAAGATGCAGCTCTTAATCATCAGCTCTGGAGCATGATGAAGGAGAAGAACCTGCACACAGAGTAACAGCTATCAGCTGGCATCTTCAGTACAGAAAGAAACCTGTTTGCACTTATCTATTTCTTTCAAGGATATCAGTGCATGAGTTTACAAAGGACAAGTGAACTACAGACCAATGTTGAGATACAGGTATATAGAAAATCAATAGCAGAGTCAGAAATCTAACTCGAGAAATATCTCATTTCCTTTCCTGTGACCACTGATTTATATCAGTGTTGGTAGTTGCAGAATAGTTTCTGAAACTACACAAAAATACGTTTTGGAAGGGATGACTGTTAAGCTCATAGAATCCAGATACATGAATCAAAAAAATCCGCTTTTCTTCCTACTTCTGCCCCTAACTATGGGTTACATTATATTGTCCCCTTCATAATTTTGATTCTCCATGTGCAAACTGCTGATTTTCTCCCCCCACTATCCATAACACTGTTTAATTTAAAGCTGCAAAGTGCTTTGAGACCCTAGCATAAAAGTATAGGGAAATATAAAATACTCTTGTTTCTAGGCTTATCATTACTCTGAAATAAAATAGCTATTTTGAAGCCACACTGGGAATACATTATTTTAATTTGGATTGCCTTGACATTGTGTTGTGTTTCCATTTTAGAGTCTTTATGGGATTTATCATACTCATTCTTTATAAGGTTATGCTTTCAGGTTAGTAGTAACATGACATAACAGATTTCTTACTATTATGGTGAAGGAAAATGATTAAATCTGGCTGTTCATTGTATATCTCAGCAATGATGAGAAAGGGGAAAAAAAAGGAACTTGAAAGAGTCTTCCATTCTTTCTGTGGAGAGATGCCTCTTATGGAAAAGTAGAGTTTCTGAGTGCTCATCTCTACTAAATTGTAGCCAAATCATTGCAGCTTCCATTCTAATTCTCAAGAAGGGCAAAATAAGAGAGAGGCTAGCAAAATAAAAATTTAAACTTAGAAAATATTTCCTTTGGTTTTGAGGCCAAGAAGTTTCTGAAGTTTATTTCCCTTTCTTTCACATATGAGAATTTAGAGCTCAGACACACTGACTGGAATGGAAGAGTAATCAGTCAGAAAAAACAAATAAATTTTGTGTCTGCCTCTGTTAGTGGGGAAAATAATTGAAAGCATGACTGCTTATGTGATTCCTCTACAACTTCAAAAGTGTACAAAATCACAGAAAAGGGAATGCCATCTGTTTGCTGTTAGGGTCATGTTTTTTATTTTCCTGCTTATACTCCCACTGAAAGCAATGAGAAGTTTTCAATCCTCCATAATGAAAATGACATAACTTTATTCTCTCTCCTATATTCGGTTTAAAGTAGGGTTTATTATGCCTTTTCCTCTCCTCCTGAGCATGTTTAACTCTTTGAACATTTGAACATTATCTATAAAACAGAACAAAAGTAGCAAAAAATGGTCACCACCTTGTAAGAGAAGGATAAGAAGAAATAGTGGACCTCCCTCAGGTCTGAATGTTTTCATCAAGAAGATTATTAAATGCAAAGCCACTGCAATAACACAGAATGTGCCTTGGCATAATGAAAGCAAGATGTAAAAATGTGTTGGTGAGAAGGGCAGCTTTGAAGCAGCTGCAGCCCAAGCTCTATAATAATAACTGAAGGAGGATATGCTGGTAATGGAAGTGTGCCTTGTCTAACTCCAACTATTCATCTCAAGGGGCGATTTACAAGGTGATAAAAGGTTCCAAGCTGCAAAAGGTACTTTAGACCGTTAAAAAGCAGCTTTTTATGATCATTTCTCCTGTACAGTACATGTTGTTTCATTAATCAAATGCTTATTCTATTAAAACACCCACTCTTTTAGTTGGTGGGACAACAAGTTTTACTACCATGAAATGGCATTAAAAGCCACAGACTTCCCAGCTAAGCCTTTGTAATGATTCTAACACAGCCCAAGTGTGGCTGTTTCCAGAGGGATACCTGAATGGCATGTCTGCCCTGCTTCACTCCTTGGCAAGTGTCTTGGCATGCTTCGGTTCTAAAGGTCGTCACCCTTTCCAAGCAAGAAAGCAGGCAAAGCACATGTGTACTCCCTAAACCAGAGCACAGCCAGCGGCTCACATCAAATCTGATTCTGTCGGCATTAAATTGCTTTTTAAATGAGCATTAAAAGCCAAGCATGGCTTTTCAGTCCAGCATGAAAAGCCAAGTGTGGCAAAAGGAAAGCTTCTGCTCACAAAGACAACAATTGCAATGCTTTAAAAATATCAGCCTTTTCATCTCCTAGAGGCAAAAAACCCATTGCTCGCAAGGAAAGTTAGAGATTTGAGGACCTGGTGTATGAACCAAAATAAATAGATAAACATTCAAAGAAACTTTTCTCAACTCTCGTTTTAGACCTTGAAAGAGACTTCCCAAATCAAGTTTGCCACAGACCACCAGCTAAGACTTCTTTGCTTTTTTCTCCTTAAATCATCAGATCACTAAAAAAAGGAAAGTGATTCATTATTTTGCAAGTCTAGACCCAAAATTGAAAGCATTTACATTCCTACACTCTCTTCCACCGGGGAAACCAAAGCACAACTCAAATAGGCAGACAAATCTGCAGTACAGTCTCTTAATCATACATCTAACTTTTCAGTCCACATAGATATGAAAAATAACCTCTATGTTAAGCAGGAAAGTAAAACACAACAATAGATATTTGGGGCCCACTTTAGATAGTTGGACTTGCAGAGCAGGAGAGAGGGAGGGGATAGGGAAAAGACCCGGTTGTTTTTTTGAAGAGCAACCACAGTCACCAACAAGCAATTTAAACTCACATTTTAATGAAGTTTATGTTCATTAAAATTTAACAAATGTTAAGATAGTAACTATATAAATAAGGAAAAAATAAAAGATGACAATATAGTGGCTGACAGGAGCTTATTAGACTAAATTCATATGAAATAAAATTAATGTAGATGCATTAAAAAATGCACAGTAGTAAAGTAATTCAAATTTATCAATTATCCACTGTATGTTTGTTTCAGTGTTACTGTTAAAGTTCAGGCTGTTTCCCTAAAAGGTATAACCAAAACCCTATAAATGCTTGGGCAGGTAAAAATAAGTGAAAATAAATGTTTCAGAAAGCATATCACAGTAGCATTAATAAAATGCAAAGGAATGAATATGAGATATTTAAATATTCTGATATGTTAAATACAAAATCAACATCCTAACACATGACAAACAGATTCTTTATTTATCTAAACAAAATCATTTTCTTGTTATTCTGTGAGGTGGTAGTTTCAGTATTAGTATGGAACAATGACATCACAAATTAAAATCTAACCACAGCAAGTGGATTATCAACATTTCAACGAAAACTACGCAGGAAAACTACACTTACTATTATTTTATTTAGCTTGGTAGAATATTTTTGAAGTTTGTAAGCTACTATTTTGTACTGTTGTCTGTCTGACAATATAGCACGAGTCTTGCATTAAAACAAGGCATTCATCAGTCTGTGTAACCTGATTAATTTGTTTGTGAAACCAATCTGTGTCACAGTAAGAGGCAAGGTGTCATAACTGCTGCTCAGGATTCAAAAGGATTAACATACCACAGAGAAGTTGTTAGAAGGGAATTCTTTCAAAAGCACAACTAGTGGCTGAAAGAAAATGTTATGCTATACTAATACTCATACAACTCTAAAGGCAATTGGACAGATTAGGGTGCGAGCCTGACCTACAGGGAGCTAAGTGGCTACTGCATTATGGTACCCATCAAAATGACCAGTCAAAAGGTCAGTCATCCTGCCCACACCATTCACCCAACATCCTTTTTTAGTCACAATGGACAATGGTCAAGCCATATGAAAGGAAGCTGTTCTCTAAGTCCAGTCATCACATGCAGTTATCTTTAGGGCTGGAATCTTTCACTGCCAGCTGCACTTCCTCCTGATTTCTTCACAGTGTACTGCACTGGAAATTCTCATCAGCTCTCCCCATAGCCATGTACAGAACTTCAGACAACTGAGACACAGCATAGACTTTTCTTCAAATTCTCCTTGAAACCCAAAAAATAACAGCTGCACTCAGGAGCACAAGGAAGAAGCTGTTCACTTCTGGACACATTTCAAACCACAAGCCATGCTCAATGTTCTGGAAAGCAGAATAGACAACACCAGCAGATCACTTTCACCTCTTTGAACACTAACAATTTCTTTAGGGAGGCTTTTCTCTTACTACTCACATTTTTTCAAGGAATTCCAGAGGATTACCAAACTCTACACACCATGAGTATTGAGTTAGCTGTCAAACATGCTAGCTAGACTTCTCCTAGACAAGGTTGATTACACATTAAGAAACATGGAGAGAGTCTGAAGTCTGTCCTCATCTCTTGGATCACTAGAACAAGGGATCTCCACTTTCCAGATCACTTTTGCAGATGTACAAATGAAGTGATAAGCACAGCCAGCAGGACCTCCTGCAGAAATAATCTCAGATAAAGTCCTAGGACCACAGCAAAGCTATCTCATCTCTAACGCCTTTAGGGAATCATTGATTAACTTAAATAAATAACATTCTTGAAAAAAAAATGGAAGAACTTCCAATCAAATACTAGCAGTATCTACTCTGCAAGGGCAAGAGAGGCAGTTTAATCTCAAATAGCTGGACACATTAGACATATTAGTCATACAGTGCTTTCAAAAATTTTGAACGCTGCAGCTGTTCCTTGAACCTCACGTTTCAAAAAGCAGATGCCTATTTTGGAAATGTCACCCAAAATACTGCCTTTACCCCACATGTTTTATTCTTGTAAACAGTCTATGAGGTTGGGTTGCTATCTGAAAGCAGTTGTTCTACGCCACTTGTAAAAATAAAAACCGACCTTTTCAGTATTTTCTTCTTGTGCTGTCCAGAGAAATACTTCATAATAACAATTTGGAAGGAGAATTTTTCACATATGTCTTCTTGATCGATTATTAGGAAGGAAGACAGAGTCAAAAATCAATATTTAACCCAGTTCCTACTAGCCCTTGTCATATATGCCTTTGCCTACAGACAGTATAGGTTGCAGTGATCTGGAAGGGGCTGATTGCTTATACTCATGTTTAAAATCAATTTTAGCATGAAATACATGCGATCAGCCAAAGAAAATGTTTAGCAGAATTAAAACAATCATTCACATTTACATTTTGCCAATCCGTTGACAGCTGTATTAACTAAATGTTTAAAAGCCTCTTATTTCTCCAGAGTCAACAGCTCTCTGCTTTCTCAGGAATTCATCAGAACCACAAATTGTGTGTTGTTTTTGCCCAGGTACATAAATGGCAAAAGGCTACTGCACAGCAAGTTACAGACTCATCATTGCTTTCAACTTCTCTTCTACTTTTATACAGCCAGTAACTCAGGCGTTAAAGTCGACACAAGACCATCTTAGAGTCTCAAATATGGTTGCAACTTCTAAGTGCAAGTCAAATTAATCCAACTAAATTACTCTTTGACTTAATATAATAAAAAACAAAAATATAAGACTGTTTTACTATGGTTCCTGATTGGTTTCTGTAAAGTGAATAAACAGCAATGTCCCCTATTTGTAACAAATGTTTAAAATACCATAGAGGGAACTACTGACTAGATCCTTTATATCCAGTATCAGCAGAAGCTGAGCAGAATATTCGAGACACAATCCAAAATCCACGCACAGTTTCATCTGTTCTTGACCTTCTGCTCAGAATGGGAAGCTCAGTAAACCACAAATGAAGTTATACATCTTACAATCCAGCAGGGTCAGTTTTTGTCTTTGCATTAATCATCAGGCTGGAACCCTCCTGATTTACTCCAACAACTCTTTTATTTATTTTTTATTTGTAAATGGATAATTCTTAAAATATTTGCCAATGGGTGAAACTATCTCTCCTTTCTACATGTAATTAAACCAAGGAACAGAAGATCTAAGTGACTGCCAGAGGTCATACAGCAAGCGAAGAAGAAAATGTGGTGTCTTTCATCTGAAGGAGCTACTTAAATGTTAAAAAAACATACAAACTGAGAGAGAAAGAAAACTTCCAGAGGGGAAAAAGAAAAAAAAAAAAAAAACAAAAACAAAAACAAAAACAAAAACACCACCAGTGAGCAGAATCATGAAATATGATTTGGCAGTAGTCAATCAATGACAGAAGCCTTGTCACTTTTACCCTCATGGTACTTGGAATAAAATACAAAATAATTCAGTGACAGTCTCCTTGATAAACCAAGCACTAGAAAAGCCCTGAATGCATTACCTAGGAGATGGTAAATTTGCTCTAAAAAATACAGCATCATTAAAAATCAGAAGTCCTATGAGGAAAAAAGTTTAACTTTTATCCACACTTCCTACATCTAAACTTCTAAGATTTTTAAACAGAATTTCTCAATGTGACATTAGTATGCAATTAAGCTCTGCTTTTCATCATACAAGATTCTCAAAAGCACAACGACATTCTTCTCTGGGAGCTAAAAGTCAGTTGTTTAAGGTGGTAAGATTGCATTTCTTCTAAAAGAAAATCTTGAAAAAATTGAGTATGACTTTGGATTAGATGCCTTGAATTTATCAGATACAACAATATAGGCTAGTGGGTATGTATGCTACAGATATTTTATCACATACATCCTTAGGAAGTAAACAGCTAACCAGACATTATGCCTAAAAAGGCTTTTCTTATTTTAGGAAATAATTGATACCAGGTCTTAACTTTTATCTTATTCCAGAAAACACCAGCAACATAACAGAAATAACACCATCATGACTAGCTATATTGCTACTGCTAAATTATTAACTTCACAAAATTTAGTAAAAGGACAAAGCAATGAGTATAACCATTCACTATCTGCATCTTAAGGTATCCCAGGACAGTATCACAAGCAATTAATAAAAAGCAAAGTACTCTTTGTATAAATAAAGCCTACAAAAGAAGAAAACAGCAGTTGGGAAAACAGTGTTACTATACCGAGATAAAAATGCACCCATGTAGAACAACCTGTGTGCAATATGACTGCTTTTAATCCAATGCTACCTCAAAGTTGTGGGGCCAGTACATGCTGTAGCACACCTCAGAGGCCTTCCTCCCCTATCGTGGCTGGAAATCTTTCACCCCAAGTCCTTTTCAGTTGAGACATCTGTGACCACTCCCTATGGGTCCAAGGGGAGTGGAAGAGGAGAGAGGGGGCAGATAAAATCCTCGGTCACCTTTGTTTCGACTTTCATACACCAAGCACCCACCATCTTTCTAATAAAGTAACAGGAAATGCCAAAAATGCACCTCCATCCCCCCAGCAGGCTGCTGCAGAGGGACAGTTCTGGTGCTCTTCAAAGCCTGCCTTCTCTGTTGCTCTGCCAGCTCTTCAGCTTCCCAACACTTCAGGACATGCATCGCCAAAACAATCTTGCGACCTATTCCAAGCCACTGACAGCAGCCTCATTTTTAACAGAGAATTTCAGAAGCTGGAGGTTTAACCCTGTATCAGAATGAAAAAAAGATTTGAAGTAGAAAATGTTTTCACAAAACAGAATGTCCTTTCTCTCCCTTACTCCACTTGAGGTGCAAGAAAAGGCGCTCTTCAGAGAGCAAACAAGAAGGGATCAGTCCTGTGCTCTACAGATGCACGCAGCAGAGGAGACTCAGATTGGCACTGACCTTTTCAGCTGTTCCAGAAGTGAGGACACAAGAGAGATGGAGGTTCAGCAATTAAAAGACCACCCATTCCTACAAGATAAATCAGAACACCAGATAAGAAGAATTTTGGGAAGTGGAGTCCAAGCTTTACACCCCTTTCAAGGGAAAATATAATGGCTTAACAACCCTAACAAGTAAACAGTACAAGCATTATTCTAACCAAGTGGAACAGAATTTGTCTACCTCCCTCACTGTGACTTACTCAAAAGAAAAAAGCATGGTCATTATATTAAATAACTGAAAAAAAACTAATGATGTTTTTATTCATACCTCAATAAGAATTAATTGAACTTTCTGTTAATTTAAGGAAGCTAAAACACCAAGAAGAAAAAATCATCACTGCATATATGGCCCTCATATGGTATGACATCATTTCCACTGAAAAATATATTCTTATCCTTATCATGCACATCCTGGTTACAAAGTAAGTCTCACAATAATGAACACTTTCATTCTCCCTACACAGGTATTGACAAAATTTGTGAAGAAAAGAAAGCTCAATAACCAAATATATCTCCCCCTGCTCCCAGTGAGATATATTCTGGGGTTTCATAATGAACATGTTCCTTAATGATTAGACTGTCACTTCTCCCAAAAGATCTGAGGTGCTTTTATTGAATTTAGTTCTCTAAGTTTGAAAAGGCAGTGCAAAATGACTTTCCGGCTCATCAAGTTGTTTTGATAACAGCCAAGGTATTGACTTGACTTAAAGAAAATAGCTTGTGCCTACCGATGATGGAGAGAATGGTAGAAAGCAGGAGAGCTCTAGGAATGTAGATATTGTCAGAATGGATGTAAGTCTAGCCTCAGGTCTCATCTCTGGCAGTTCCTAGCCTTGGATATGTCCTTCATTTTTCTCTAAAACTCCATCAGAGACAGACACAAAGGGAGCTGTCAAACACAGAAATCTCACCCTACTGATTGAAATTGACTTAACACTTTGAATGAACACTGTTTTTCTAAGACTTACTTACCATTTTTTATATTATCCATAAACACTCACCCTCCTCCAAATTTATGATAACATTTTTTGTTTAGGAGTTTGTTGGATTTTTTTTTTATGGAAACAATAATTTTCTCCCAGTGCCACTACTACATCATTTCTTTTCCCAAGAAAATTGAAACATTTCACCTAAAGCATTTTTTAATTCCTTTTTTGCATGAACTTTTATTATTTCATTTTGTGAACTGACACAAATGGGAAACTATCACAAGTTCATTTACACATTTTTTACATATTCCACCTTTGTTTAGGCTATATAGATTTTGTCTTCTGGTTTTCACTACTGGTTTCTGCCTTTTAACGCATCCACAACTGTAGCAGGCTTTCTTGACTGTCAAAGGAAATTGCATCAAGACAATGTGTGTGTGATTCAGGACTCAGTCTGTGTGAAAACAAGTTATGAATGCATCTCTCAACTGCAGCATATGGTGTTACGTGAAAAGAAAAATCAACACAAATCAGCAATTACAGCAACACTTCAGAAAGCCTGTGAAAAGAGCACGCACCTATACAGGGAAACCAAACAACTCACAGTCTGATGAGGTTCAAGTTACTTCCCAGAGTCAAACTGAAGGGTAATCACATAGCACTGGCTCATTTCACAGTCAGAATGAGCAACAGACTATTTCCCTCCTGCATGATGAGAGTGTAGCATAGTACTTGCAGAAAGCTTTAAGATTCAATTTCAGGGGTGGATCAGTTGATAGTGAACCATGCTCTCATGACGGAAACCTGAAACAGGAGCTGTCAAACATCAGAGCATTCACAGCCTGTTGCAAGTGTTCAGTCAAGTCTGATTTAGCAGAAAGGTGTCTCTGTGTCATGCAAGAAGAGCTCAAGGTAACCATAAGAGTGCAGGGGTTTTTCTCCTAATTCTACCTAGCAAACTCCCTCTTGTACCATCTTCCTAAAGGGCTTATTTCACTAATAGAATGCAAGGAGAGGGAAAAAGGGCTACACTGTGTTCCAAACACGGCAAGATGGAAGCAGCAAGAACAACGTAAGACCAATGTCCAATTAAAGACAGAAAATGAGCAGGGGGAAAAGCAAACACCAATTGGGGTTTGTGCTATATAATAAAAGATCACCAAAGCAGAAATCTAGACACACTCCTGACACGTTAACAATGACCACCTACAAATGCTACTGCCAACCAGTCTTCACATTTCACTGCATTTTGTTGTTTTCTGAGTTTTGTTTGGAGGGCTAAAAAAAGCTGAAGAGTTAATGGACAATCTTGTCTTCCAAAATTCTATGATTTATTATTTTTCTATGTGTTTTACATGTCTGTAGACCTGTTCTGCCAGCAAAAATGCATGAAATCTGATTTGAGAAATTAAGATCATAATATGGTTTTCTTATCAATGTGGGCCTGAAAAATAAAGCAATTAAGATTCAAAGAAAGAAAATTATGTAATAGATCACTGCTGCAAAATCAGTAACATTTTATTAGGACACTAATATGTTTAGCATATCCACAGACTTACTAAACATATTTTACTGACAACATCTCTATGAAACTAAGAATTAGCCCCATATTATTATTGGTATTTTACACTTCAGGAATTCATTCAAAAGAAGCTAAGGCCCATATCTACACAGCTGCCTTTAGCTACCTCAGTGTTACACAATGCCTAACATCACTTGCATATGTACCAAAATGATTCAAAGTTGGATCCAACTTCTCTCATTTGCCTGTCATATAAGTCCATATAAGTCAAAGAAAAGATCTAAAACATTGCTCCAAATTAATGACCTCCCCAGCTTGCCATCACCCTCACTGATATCAGTTGTTCAACAGTAATTTCTCTATCAGTGCATTAATGAATCAGCCATTCCAAAAGAGAACACGGAGAACTAGTGATCACACTAAGTTGTCTCTCACAGAGTCAGTGAATGCTCCTTTCTCAGTCTATTATCCATTTCCAGAAATCGCATCACATAGCAGGTATTTAGGAGAGACATCTGAATCCTTTTTTATGCCTCTGTTACATTAAACTTCTAGAGAAAGACATTGTTTCTGAACAATTACATATCTAAACTTGAAATTCTGTTTTAAGCCATTTGGCCCTGCTAAAAAAGGACTAAAAGGCAGTAAAAATGTCACTTTATGTGTGTTGTTAAATGAACAAAGCTGTACAAACCACAGAATTTTTACATACAGAAAACTCAACTCTTCTGTAAAACAAATATATACCACTAGCACTCAGATAGTGTCATTCTATCCAGTGAAGATGAGAGAGCATCTCTTCTCTTTCAACAGCTCTTTTGTCTCATCATCAGAGGGGTGTGTGGGTCAACATCACTTGAGTTACCTGAATTACTCAAGTAACACTTGAGTTACTCTGAGTATAGTATATCCCATACTTTACAGGTAAGATGCGAGTTATTGTTGAGAAAATATGGTTTACGATGAAGTGTGAGTGAATAAATAGCAAACCACTGTGATATTTCTAACTTTAAACTGTAAATCCCAAAATGTCCAGTGTTAACAAAGCTTTGCATTTCCTCACCAGTACATACCATCCCACAAATGACACCAAAGAACAGGCAGCAAAGTCGTCTCTGAACTCAGTGTAGAACAGCTCTTTGAATCTATATAAACTTTCCACCCCACTCCTCATGGTCCCAATAATGTGGTCAATGCATAAACCTTGGAAGAATATGATCAGATTTCAATGATACAAGAAAACTTCAAGATTACTCCTGATCCAAACTGTCTTGTAATAATGAAGTTAAGTATACAAAACCATATTTCAAGCAACTTGCTTGAAAGCAAAAATGCACTGTATTGCAAATCACTCAACATCTAATCCAGCAAAATTAAACTGACATCTTCTTTTGCCATCTGGGTTTTTAAGTCATTGAGAATTAACATGAGACTGGAAGCTGATTAGCCCTTAAAAAGTTAAGCAAACAAAGAAATTTACTTTGCATGGTCTCACTCTTATGGCAACAATTGCAGAGGTTGATACCACACGTGTATCAATGCCTGAAAATCTTCCAGAATGGTATCTGTAAAATATCAGAAGTTTTCTATATTTTTAGTTGGTTTTAGAATTTGAATTTCAACATAATAAGCAAAGTTGTTTGGTCTCTTCAGTCTTCTGTACATTCTCAATTAAGTATACACCAATATAACCAAGAGTACAGATAGCTGGAAGGTTTGGGACTTTGTCTAAAATAACTTCATCAAAAGAAATTAATGAGTTTTAGTTCTTCTAACCAAGAAAGTCATAATAAATTAATATATCTAATTAGAACCAACCTCAGTGAGATTACATTAAAATCTCATTTTGTTCTGTTAAAAAATTCAATAAAACTATGCCAATTAAATTAGGCAATCAATAAGAACAAAGAACAAAGTGATTTTCTTGATGTTTCATCTACTTTGCTCAGCCATTAGAAGTCATTTTTAACAGCTTGTTGACAATGTTTCTCCCTTGACAGTGCTGCAGGTAGTATCAGATGTCAGCTCCCAAATCTACTTCGACAAATCATCCTTGCATTGCCATTTAGCACATCTGCCTCTGCAGGCAACTGAGTTCTCCTAGGAAGCCCAGTACTTCAGTAGTGTGGGGCATAACAGTTTATAGGGTAGAAAAGCGAAAACAAAGGGAAGACTAAATTTCAAGTTAAACTGATACAGAGTGTGAGACTATAAAAGTGTAATTAGCAAGACACTTGCAACCTGTTGCAGAGGTTACACGGTCTCAGCTGTGGATGAAGGAGCTCAGGAGAACTAATGGTTTGTATAAGCATGCATTATTTCATTGTCTGCAAGCCTGAAGGGTGATTCACTTTTGCTTTCTATCACACTTTAATGCCTGCTGGTATTGCTTTCCCATATTGATCTTTAGCAAAAATAGATTTGGCCACACTGAGAAAGAAAAATCTACTAGCCAATTTCCAGCAGTTCTCACTCAGCACAAGGTGCCATTCAGTATAGACTGTGAGGAACTAGTGTAAAACGTTACCATTTTCTGTATTACTTGTTTAAATTGCAAACTGTTGTTACAGATGTCTCTCTGTTCTACATGTCTAGCTTCTGTACATCTCAGCTTGTTACCTATGCCATCAGAAACATCTTTTCTTCAAGGCTGGTCTCAAATACAGAATCAAGATATTAATTAGGGGACTAACACAAAATGGCAGAACTCAGCAAGCTGTCACATTAACAGAAAACTCTGTCACTCTGATGAAAAAATATGGTCTAATATCAGAAGAAAGAAAAAATAGAATTTTGACTTCTACATACAGAAAAGGAATTGCTTTTGTCTCAAAACAAGCAGCATTTTGGTGCATTCCTTCATATTTTCTATGAAAGAAAGAGTATTCTTTCAATTACTTGATCTTTCTGCAAGGAAACACAGCAAATGACTACTGAGATGCATCCCCCTATACTGTTTGACTCCAGTAAGACTCACTCTCAGAGACTGAAATGTTAGGGTTTATGGCTTAAACATTTTTATGAAGGACTTTTGCCTATTATAGCAAAACTGTGTAACAAAAGCTGCCCAGAAGACCACCACAGACTGAATGAGCCTCCTGACTGAGGCCCTGGACTGCAAGTTGATGGAGACAAGAGAAAGTGACTCAGGTCTGGGCTGGGGGAGAAGAATACATTCACAGGAGGATTTAGCCTCACATCTTCAGGGTGGAAACCACAGCCCCAGGCTTACCGGCTGTCAGGCTTGCACAGATCCCTACACCAAAGGGGGCAGGAGGAGAGGTTTTGGGTGTGTGGTGAAAAAGCCTCTGGTCAAAGGCAGTGAACGCCCATTCTCCGTTGTGTAGCCCAGCCCAGCTGTGGGGCCTCCTACCCCAGGAAAGCTACATCTACAAGACATGTAGAAGGACAGCAGAGGAGGTGTCATGGCCCACCAAAGGCACCCCCCTGCCCCCCCAAAGGGGTCCCCAGACCCTGCACCAGAGCACTGCATGTAGTGCAAAATGATGCGACAGATCCAGAGTCTTGCAAGGACAGTGTCAAATCTAGCCCCCTGCAGGGGAGGCACCTGGGCGTTCCAACCTGCCCAAACACATATTAATCCACTGGATTCTGTACTTTTCGGCATGGGGGACTCTCACCACCAAGAAGACCAGATGGAGGGGAGCAACAAGACATCATTGGGACCTTCAGAAGGCTGATACGTTTCTACCTAACCCCTGTCATTCTCCCTGTCCCCCCACACACACCTCTTTTTTCTATTTCTTTCTTTCTTTCTTTTCTCTTTCTTTCTCTTTGCCTCTTTTACTATTAAATAAAATCTATCGATTTTTTGGCATCAACATCTAACCTTGTTTGGTTTTAATCAAGTTTTGGGGTATATTGCAAATCTTTCTGGGTTCGATCCATTTTATTCACAGAGACTTAGTTTTCTTTTCTCTTCTGTGCTTAAATTGGTTCGTAACACTCACTTAACAGTGCTGGACAGATTTTAGAATGGGGCTCTAGAGCCTCTTTAAGTTGAGGGGCTTTTATGCTTTCACATGACATTCTACAGTGCCAAAAGCCTTCTGCTCCCTGTGCTTTCAGGTTCCCATTTTGTACCACTCCACCATAGCAGGCCAGCAGATTGATCTGGCACAATTTGCCATTCTTAGTAAAGCCATGCAGATTGCCTTGGATCGCCTCGTTAATGTTTATTTCTAAAATGTCAAAGTGGGATGTTTTGACATGGTTACAATGGCCTTTAGTTAATATTAAATGCCACTTACTCTTTTGAAGAGGTGAAATTGAGATTATCAACATGAAATTATTTGTTCTGTACTCATATCACTATTCAAAATTTTGCCATTTTTTATCTTATATGCAATGAAGAGGAATGTGAAAAAATTGAAGTCCTTCACCAAACTGTTTCTTCCCAGCTACAGGACTTTTTCTATGAGCTGAATATGGAGTGGAAAGGAGATAGTTCCTGTGTTGTCTGTATAATCCTCACTTTTAAATGCAAAATAGCCTTTGAGACAAGGCAGCTGTCACTTTTCAGCTACAGAAAAATACAGACTGACTCACTACAATCCGTATCTCCCACTCTAACTCCCGGGTGATTTGCACTTGTTTGGTTCTTTGGGGGGTTGGAGGGGGTTTTTGTTTCCCTTAATCTGAAATTCAGTCATTTGTACCAAGAACTGCAGGGTACAAGAAAACTTAATGTTTCTCAACTATATTTTAAAATTTAACGGTGCTTTAGTGCTTTGCTTCAAAGTCCAAGGTATGCTACAGGGTTTTTAAATCCAAAACCTCAGAAGCTATCACCTTCTTTATCCACCCAAGAGATTAGCAACCTTCAGTAACGCAAGAGAAACAGGACCTGTCTCACAAACATGTATTGGTACAACTTTTACAATGCAGTATTTAACAGAGACATAAGCCATTCCTCTTCCATCTATCATTCTTGTGCACATGCTACATATTATTAATTCAGGACCTCTGGGACAGTCCCATAAATCTGTATGGAGCTGAGGGTCTGGGATGGGGAGGGGTGTTTGGGTTTTGTGGGATTTGGAAGGGGGGTTAGAAGCACTCTGTGATCCAACATGCCATTGTAGCTCCTTTGCATCTTAACCCACATAATATAATTTAAACATATTTTAACAATCTGCATGATAGAGCCACTGCTGCAGTATTTGTCATTTAGAACACTAATACGACAGCTGTTTTAAATTTTAAAAGATTAATAAAAGGGCTTTGTCTACACTACACTTTGTCTACCAGAGAGGAAAAAAACATTCTTTTTTTCCCAATAAAAAGATTGGAAGAAGCAAGAAAAGAAATCTGAAACAAGCAGAGATGACCTCTGGAATTCTTAAAACATATATCAAAGAAGCCTCTCAATTTGGGACCATCTCTGAGAAAACAGAGTAAAATTGATCCTATTTGTAAATATAAGAGAAGCAGATCTTGTGAGCGTTTTGCATTTGTTTTGTCTGTAAATGAAAGGCATTGAAAGGTATGATTCACTTGCTAGGCTTCAACCCTCAACATATTTCTGCAATTCTTTCACACAGGGGTCTGAAAGTCCAACTTTGGATAACCCTTTAACTCTTTCAGTAAAAACTACTTGTGAATTATTACTGAAAATGTTTCCAGGAGTAAATCAGTGTATGGGGTGCATGGCTTCCTTGTAATCTCACCTTCCTAGACTTCCATTTACTCTTTTTGTCCTTGTTCAACTGTACATCGCCGTAAACCTTAAAAAAAAGCCCTGCTGGCTTATTTACAGAACTGCCATTAAAGGAGGTCCCATGTGGACTGAGCATGATTAGAAAGTTTTTCAAGTCTGTTCATGGAACAGATTCTGGGTACTGAAGAAGTGCTACTGTTTGTGGTTCCTAAATCAGGTATATTTGTTACCAAACCAGCAGAAGTAATATGCCACATCTCGAGTAGATTTATGCTTAATTGTTCCATGGTATTTTAACTGATTTATACAAAGTATGCAAAATGAAATCATCCTGCTCTAAACATCAAGCTTTCAATACTTTCTCTCACAGTATCCTTCTGGACAAAATGTCCAGCACGCAGCTGGATAAACACATCATGCAATGAGTGAGCAACTGGCTCATGGGTTGGGCACAAAGGGTTGTAGTCAATGGGAGGGACATCAGACTGGGGACCTGTCACTACTGCGTTCCATCTTAGAACCTGTGCTCTTCAACAGCTTCATAAATGACTTGGACACGGGACTAAAAGGGATACTGAGCAAGTTCACAGATGATACAAAACTGGGACTCCCTCCAAGGAAGGAAGGCCCTGCAGAGAGACCTTGATAGATTAGAGGATTGGGCAATCACCAACCGTATGAAGTTCAGCAAAGGAAAGTGCTGGATTCTGCACCTGGGATGGAGCAACCCTGGATGTATGGACAGACTGGGAAATGAGATGCTGAAAAGCAGTGCCATGGAAAGGGACCTGGGGATCCTGGTCGACGGCAAGTTGACCATGAGTCAGCAGTGCCCTGGCAGCCAGGNGCAGTGTCCTGGCAGCCAGGAGGGCCAACCCTGTCCTGGGGTGCGTCAGGCACAGCATCACCAGCCAGGCAAGGGAGGGGATTGTCCTGCTCTGCTCTGCTTTGACCTCATCTTGAATATTGGTGGGCAGTTTTGGGCACTACAAAATAAGAAAGACATCAAGCTCTTGGAGAGTGTCCAAAGGAGGGCCATGAGGATGGTGAAGGGCCTTGAGGGGAAGCTGTATGAGGAGCAGCTGAGGTCATTCGGTCTGTTCAGCCTGGAGAAGAGACTGAGGGGAGACCTCATTGCAGTCTACAACTTCCTCGTGAGGGGAAGAGGAGGAGCAGACATTGATCTCTTTCTTCTCTATGGTGACCAGTGACAGGGCGCGAGGGAATAGCCTGAAGTTGTTTCAGGGGATGTTTGGGTTGGATATCAGGAAAAGGTGCTTCACCCAGAGAAGCACTGGAACAGGCTCCTCAAGGAAGTGGTCACAGCACCAGCCTGACAGAGTTCAAGAAGCATTTGGACAACACTCTCAGGTACATGGTGTGACTTTTGAGGTGTCCTGTGCATGGCCCAGAGTTGGACTCAATGATCCTTGTGGGTCCTTCCCAACTCAGCATATTTTGTGATTCAGTGATTCTGTGATCAGAAAATCACATCAAAGCTACGTTAAGAGTGCAGGAACTGCAGGAGAATTTCCCATCTGATTTCACATCACAGGAGGACAACACCCAGCCAGGGAGTAAATTCTGGTGCTTGCTAAGGGAGTAATTCTGATGGTAACTTTTTCAATAGCTGAGCTCTTCATAAATCACTGACATGTGAAGTTTCTGTCAGCTAATAAGGACTGAGCTCACCCAGCAGTTTTTTCTCTGTAGGGATAATACTAGTACCTCTCATTCTTACAGTGTTCGTGTTAATACATTAATTATCCTTCAGCCAGAAAGGGAACCAATGACCAGACAGCCAGGAACATGGAAAATTCTTTCCATATCTGAATTTCTTTTTCTGCTTTCAGTTTTACTGTTCTTTGCCAAACTGAAATGCCATTCAAGTAGCCCAGGTTTTACACATATAAAAAGAATGGACATTTTTCTCCTTTTTGAAATTATTAGTAAATTCCCTTTGAAAATTATTAAAGTAACTTTTAACTATCCAATGTATTAAAATGACTCATTAATGGTACAGAAAACATTACCTCATTTTTTCAAGTCTGCAGTTGATGAGACATGAATTCATGGAGGTTAGCTCAGGTAGTTAGCGCAGGGTTGGTAACACCAAGGTTGTGGCTTCAATACATGCATGGGCCATTGAGTTAAGAATTAAATGGGATGATCTTGTGGGTCTCTTTCAACTCAGTAGTATTCTGTGATCTAGGCCAAATACACATTCACTCTTGATTTAAAGAAAAGCATATAAGCAAAACAATTATGTTGCACTGTTAATCCATTACTTTATTTCAACTGGATTACCTTTTGATACTGAATGATAACCAAACTGTATTTCATGCCTGACCAAAAAAAAAAAAAAAAGAAAAATTGTATTTTGATGATATTTTTAAGATTTGGAATATTGCCTAGAAATACTATATTAAGTACCTATGGGACAAGTGAAAAGATTAAGGAGACTAGAATTAAAAGAAAATATAACAAAGCTATTTAGAACTACTTTCTGACCTCACTAAAGAAAAAGAAGAAACTAAACAAGATGAACAAAGTCTGTGATTTTCAGATTTAAGACTCTGGAAACAATTTCACAAATCCAAAGTTCTCTGAATAAAGCACAATTGACAGTAGGCTTGAACATGTACTGTCTCACACACAGAAAGGCAGGAAAAAATCTATTAATGCACTTCAACATTTTTAGATAACAGGCTTTTCAGCATAGGTAGACAGATTGCTCAGATAGTAACATTTTTTAATTTGCAAAGTTTTTACTTAGTCTATTCTTCCACCTGACCACACTTAAAAGATAATTTCAGTACATTATCATGCATTTCTGATTTCCTCTTTGCCTAATTTCTTTCTTCCTAGGAAATACCTGCTCTGATGAAGATATGCCAGCATAAAAACCTGAGATAGATTTAAGAAACAACTCCAAATCATACATTCTAAGGCAAGAAGAAATTTGCGCAATCATTCATTTTAACCTGCATAAACCAAGAGGCAAGCTGCCCTAAATTACTAGCCATTTAAAGTCCAGAAACCGTGTTTGAATTCAATATCAGAAAAAAATACTATTACTAAAGAAACCTTTTGATTTTGGAATTTGCATTGGCAGAGAATTCATAGTAGCTCATGGCAAGTAACTCTAATGAAAACTGCATTTAGTTTATTCTCAATTTTTCTGATTTCAAATTCTAGCCATATGATTTTCTGTAACTTTCATTGCTAAACTAAAAAGTCTTCCACTACATCATATCTCATATGAAAACTGGAAAACACTGCATTTGTGATTCCTTTACATCTCAGACAACCAAAAAAATTGATTTTTTAATCCATGTCCTAACTCTTCTTTGAACTGCAAATATTTTTTTAATGAGATTTAAATATCATATTGTAATATAAGCTAAGAGACGTTACATCAAACACAGACATCATACTTCAACTCAGAACTGCTCTTTTCATCATTTTAGAAACAATTCTTTCTTATAAGCACCTCATTTCACTAAGGTTTTCTCATGCCTAAAATGATGTCTTATGTTCTGTATTTACTGATTTCAAATATTTCACCTAAAGAAAATGTGTTTTGATAGAAGAAAATGTATGTACAATTAGGTATGAAACCTAGGATGCATCTAGCTGCCATCTTTTAACCAAAAGAAGAATACATTTTCTGTGTCAAATATAAGATATTTTTGTGGACTTGCCAAATTCAGAAGTTATTCTCCAACTTTTCAGATGCCAAAGCCTCTCTTAACAACGTATTTTATCCCTCCCGTCTCTCATTTGTCTTCTCCTTTTCTTCAAGCACTTTTTAAAAGAGCTTGTCAAATCTGTTTTATAGCTTAGATGGGGGAACAAAGGGCAAGAAATATCATTAAGTATCAATCTTCTGGTTTTAACAGCCTGGGTGCAGGGATACTAGAACCCAGAACTCAAAACCATGATCTAACCTAACAGTTATGACTTCCCCTTTTAATTTTTTTAATGGGGTCTAAAATATATACATGTTTGAACGGGGTTGGGAGGGTGAAAGTTAATCCTGGTTGCCATGTCACTCTACAAATCAAAAGCAAGCAATCCATTACAGATAGTTTTGAAGGCAAAAGTACTACAGTGGTATTCCTGATGGATTTAGAAATTATGGTCTGTGCAACTTCACAGGCATTAAGCATGAAAATAAAACCATTAGATCTTCTCAACAAATGGAGTCACTATTGAAGGATATATTTTTTTCCTGCTCACAGTTCAGTTTTTATTTTTCCAAATTGGAAACACACCACATAGAGGAAGTAATAACATTGCAGTAAAGTATTCAAAGCCAAATTTTTATTCACATTGATTATCTTTTACATTTTGGTATTGCCTTTGTACATCCATCTGTAAATGTTTATCAGATAGGCATTCAAACTCTTTCCTTCATTAAACCATTCTGTGGGAACACTACCATACTTTTGTTATATCTTTAAGCAAAGTGGAAAAGAAATATGACATGCACGGTTTTTCATTCACCTTCCAAATTCAAAACCTATAGTCCTTTTTCTAATCCCCACAACTCAGAAAAATACATATATTTTTAGTTTCAATTTTACCACTATAACGGTAAATGAAAAATGCTTCTTCCAATCAGAATTTGAATGGTTTCAGGAGTATTTGACTCTGATTTTCTCCATTTTAAGCCTATTAAAATTATTTGCATGTCCTCAGATAAAAAAGAAACCACCATCTTTAGATGGCAGTAGATGATAGGCTGCAATTAAAAAAAAGTGGGATCTTTCCAATCGCAAAGTTAATTTGTTTGTGCTTCAAATTAGCGTCCATCAACACACCTCATGCCAAACAAATAAATTGTGATAAAGGAGCAAGTAGGATGAGACACTTGATTAACTCTTTCTTAAAGGAGAAAGGTATTCAGGCATTCATTCCGGATCTAAAGTGCACTTCTTTATTATTTGACTATTAATAGTTTTTTACATTATTTGGAGTGTGATCCAGGCAAATTTTGTTCTCAGTCAAGTTTTCTAAACTAACCATTGTATCATCACTAAAAAGATATTTCAGCATGCACATCACTTTCTATTGTTTGTGCTCTATTTTAACAGCTAAGTGAAAGAAAGCGACTTACAGATTTGGGCACGTAAGAAGGGATAGCAAGCTTCTTTCATCGCATAGTGTAAATCCCAGTAAGAAAAGACTTTCTAAAGATAGCAGAAGCTGTACCCTTTTTTGTCAAGTAATTTATTGAGTTTGCATTGCAGAGAACCTTATGCAGACATTTCTGCAATGGATCATTAAGTTAAATGTAAGTGAAGAAAAGGTGCATTTTTAATATACCAGCTGAAAAGCTACAGGTAGTACTTTAAGCTGCCAGTCTGTTTCTCATACATTTGCTGCAGAAGTTCATGTGCTCCCTCCCTTGTTTGCAGGATACTAAACTCAATGTTCTCATGCAGAAATTGGTTGCTACCTTTTTAAATGCTCATATACATTAGGCATCATTTTTCAGGGTGTAAAGTGCTTGCAGCTGCCATGAATTTCATAGTTATTGCAAATATGACTATTACACACAACAGATTTTATCTAGCTAGTGGAGATTACCACAAGGATTCTGCAACAAATGCCAGCTGTATTTCTTCAAAAATATGCAACACAAGTTACTGCAAAGTAGTAACAGGAAAATGAGGGCAAGTACAAGTCTAGATAAAATACAATTAAGCAGTGCAACAGATCAATTAAATAAGAAACTATTAATGGTCATTGTAGTCTCTTAGGAACAAATTCATTTAAATTAACACACAGAAATGGCTCAACACTGACTATCTTATGAGCATTGGCTGCAGATATTATATTCCTTGGATGTATTTCAATCACCAAGTTGTTACATAGTGAATCATATCTAAGCAAGAAAGAACCTAAATGTACTTCTCCATTTGCATGATCTCTTTCACAGAAAAATGCCATACCATGGCAACTATTTATTTATGAAATTAATATCAGTCTATAGAAGCTCTTGATAATACAATAATAATTGTTTATAATGTTGCTCTAAAACAGAAAAGAAGGATGAGGTGACAAAGCAAAAGAAAAGCAGGTTTCTTAAATAAAATTTGCTTAATAGTTCAATTGTTGTAATTTAAATGTAAGATAACCTCCACAAAGGGCTCTACTCTGGAAAAAAATGGACCAACAATTAGCTTAGCCATTGCTGCAACTTGCAGAAACAGGCAATGAATACTTCATAAATCATACATGGAAAATATCTAAAGGCTTGAAAGAAATTATATGCAGACATTATCATACATAATGAAACTCCTGTTGTCATGTTGATTCATTAATCATTTGTCTCTGAAATGCTATTTTACTTCCATTTTTTACATAATTTTCTGACGTAGTTTAAAATATAGTATTTATTTCCTAATGATGTTTAAAGAAATTATTAATAAAAGCATTAATATATATACACACCTATATATAAGAATGAAACTGGATTTCCTATTATGAATTAGATTAAACACGACTGTAAGTGTAGCTAAAAGAAATGAACACTTTTACAAATCAGTTTAATTTCCCTTCATTGCAATCACCTAAAGCCTCCAATCATTGTGCATTGGCATGTAACATATGAAAGTGAAGTTGTATAGGCAACGTTGGATTTTTTTTAAAAAAGATTCATTAAGTACTTGCTCTGATTTTTGCTAATGTGTAGCAGCACTGTAGAGCTGCTAAAACAGTGATCATCAAAGAAACATTAAAAAATGAGCATTGTCTTTATATTTTTTGTTAGCACCATTTCTGCTCCATGTTTCTTTTTGCCCATTTTTTACTATCTACCACTTACACGATAAAATTATTGCTTTCTGTCATCATCAGAAAAAGTTTGTAATTATTCAGAATCTGTTTGTGCAATTTGTTAACTAAATAGCTTGCTGAAGGATTAAAAAAGGTGACGAGATCATGTTTTCTGAACAGCACATACCGTTTAAGGACTTTCTTTTGATAATTTAAGTTACACCAAGATAGAGTTTTACTCAAGTAATAGACATGATTCCACCTCAGAACAGCCCATTAACACTATTCAAGTGAAAATAAAAGTAAATGCTTACTACATATTTTTTAAGTATCACATATTATCTTACAGTGTAATCTGGCAGAGTGGCAGACTTTACAATGAGGAAAGCATAAAGGACAGCAACATGCTCAGGATAAACTGTGATTATCTTGCACAGGTAACTACACTGAAGGTATACAGCCACAACTTATGCAGGCAGATCCAAAGTGCTGCAGATCTGCAGACAGATCCAAAGAGGGGAGCTCAGGCAGCTCTGTTAAAAGCAGTCAGCAGTAATCATGGTCAGATGCCAAATAGCACCAATTCTTTTGGTGGGTTTTTTTACATATTCCAAGGACTACTGAGGCCATACCTAACACTAAATTATTACCATCCAGACTAATCTATTTACCTCAGATCTGTTTATGATTTCAAGCTATGTATTACTTGTAGACATATCCACATTACTTAGAACATAGGAAACATTCTCAGCACATGATGCAAGTAACACTTTTCAACCGACCCTCCAGTATTTGAATAGCTGCCATGGTTGCAGGCCCACAGCACGCACGATTTCTGCACAGGCACTTTTCTAACAATCGGATGCCTGTATCAGAAAATTTCTAGCCATAAAATTGTTGTCTTCCTGGATCAGCTGCTTCAGCTATGGCTAGATGTAATGCAAATTATGTGAAGGGAAAATACAGGAGACAGGAGTAATTGAGATGTTTCCCATATTTATCGCTGAATTACTTTGATAAAACAAAACCAAAGAAATTTTTCCTAAAAGTGGTCAGATTTTAATGCCAAAACTTTAATAAAGCACAACTGCACCCCATTTTATCTCTGCTCATTTTTTTAAAAACAGATTTTTTAAAAAATGAAGAAATTAACATTTCCTTGCTGGAAAGTATGTTTTTATTAAATGTTTCCTGCCATAAGTGTGTATATATGTGGGTCTTACCTGAAAGACAGATGTTAGTCGCCCTGGGAATAATTCACCCACTATTTTAACCCCAGTATAATATTGTAGGAGTGGGCACAAGAGCATAAAGAACAATGTAGTAGAAAAGTGCTGAGGTACCAGCATGGCAATGAAACTAACAGGCAAAATTGTTTCTACACCAGGAACTGGTAGAGAACCGCAGATGTCCAGGAAACCAATGTACCAACATGTAAAATTAAACATTAAGTATTTTTATATGTAGCTACCAAGTTGTGTTCGGAACATTACTATATAGACACCCTTGAAAAATAATAGGCTTGTTACTTTTGCATTTCTGTGGCTCTATGAGGGGTGGACAAGTAACTGAGAACAGAAAAAGGACAAAAGGGGAAAAAATCTATTTCAGTTGCACATGTGTAATTGCATTTAGTGAACTGAATTCTGCCAAGTCAATGGAACAGCATGTGACATAAACCAGTTTAAAATTAGGCCATGAGAATCTATCCAAGTTACAGTATTTCCAAAATGTGAATACATATTAAGAGTGTCTATTGCACATAACATCATATTAGCTCCATAATGCTTTGGTCCTGCTTCATGAATGAAAAATGCTTTAAAACTCAACCAAGTAGCAACACTAAATAGGAACAGCAACTCAAGAACAGCCAACTGAACAGATTAAATATACTTTTTAATAACTGTAAAGCTGCACAGTGAAATAGAAATCCTACAAATAAAATAACTGCAAAAGTGCACACTTTATGTGCCCAGTGGCTTTTCAAAGGCTTATGGTGAGCAGAAATTTAATAACTCTGGTGATACTATCATGTTACAGCACTAATAAGATACGGAACATTTGGAGAAGTGTAACAGCAGACAGCTATAACCACAGTTGTTTGGAAATACTATCTCCAGATTGAATTAGCTCTATGAACAAGGACACATGGACTGAAATTCATTTTGTTATTGTTTTCCTTTCTCATCTTAATACATTTAATTACTGTAAACTACTACTAATTGGCTGGCTGTATTTACAGTAGTTTGATCTCTCTCCACATCTGGCTGGACCTATGTGCATATCCTGTAGGCTTACTACTATGAGAGAAGATGATTGTTAATATGCACTCAGGGTCGAAGGTGTATTATGACCATAGCTGAAAGGTACTGGAGCAATAGAATGCATCCCAGAATAGAAAGGCAGGAACAGACCTGTACATGATAGCACTGTATCACACACTTGGAAACAAAAGACACATACTGAACACAAGCTTTAACACTAATAGCTTCTAGAACTTCTAAATGTGCACATAAGGCCTCTGAGCCATTGGGTTAGTGCATAAACTGCAACAGCTTTTTCTGAAACTACATAAAGCCTGAATTTTCACTTTTGAAAGTACTCAATACTTGCTTGATAACATCTGTCAGGATATGTCCGGTCCAAACATCCTAGAATGCAGAATTGAGCTACCCCAGTTTGCTTGAAATGGGGTAGCTTTGGCAATGGAAGCATCTAGTCAATACATATTTAATGAAGTTCCAATATACAGCTGGACAAGGGAATACCCAGGGTGAGTTATTATAAAATATGATAGAAAACTAGAGCAGAAGAAAGGGTGAAAAAAAATATATTAAACAAGACTGAAAATGTATGCAACAGATTTATGCAGATCAAGGCATTCCTTCTTCACTACATCAGTGGCCTGGCATGTGATGTGAGCAGCATAATAATAATTTTATATATATGGTAAATATCTACCATCTGTGTTCTAAGGCACAAACTGTAAAACGCAGCATAAAACAATTAAAATCAACAGAGACAAAGTTCAGGATACAGAAAGCTTTTGATCCACAAAAATGGCAGAAGTTATATTTGAGTGACTGAAGACCAAAAATATGAGTGAGAGCAAGTACAACTAAGTCTCTAAAAGTACAGCTCAATCCATGTGCCAAAGGGTTATTTGGCATGATTGTCATATTCCTAGTGAGACAGAGAAAGAAAAAGAAAAATTTATTTTAAGATTATAATTAGGTCACAAGCTAACAAAATTCAATAGCTCTTTCTAATGGATTTCAATAGGTCTTTCCAAGTTCAAGTTAAGAAATTCGTCAAAATTTACACTTTATTGACACTAAAGCACAGATTTTTTCAAGAGTTTTAGGCTAGTGGACAGAAGCATTCATATTTCACTATTTTTAGCAAAGTATCCCTGAAGTACACCTGTTCTGCAAAGCCTCAGGCCTCTCATTCTTCGGGCAGCCCAAGTAGTATACTTGTAAGGACAAAACAGTAAACCATTTTTATGTTGTCTTTTTTGTTGTTGTTTAATGGTTTAATGTAGTCTTCCTCCTGAACGCTTTCCAGCTGCATACCTCTTCAGTGAATCATGAGCATTACAGCTTCTTTCAACTACAGCTAGTGCTGATCTCATTCTCCCTTCAGTCTTCCTTTTGTTGCTTCTGCTGTTGCTACTACCTATTTTTCTTTTCACTTCTCAAACTCTCTCACTGCTGCTCCAGCTCTACTCTACGTTCCACCTCCAACAAAGCAGACGGAACAGTTTTTCCTTCATTTTGGAACTGTTCCTCTGAATCCTCTTTACCAGATGTTAAGATTACTTTTTTTACTAATGTGTTGTGTTTACTAATGTACACTGCTAGTGTAATTTTATTATTCCAGTGTATTGAGTTTCTGTGGCAAGGTATTGGCAGGGTTTCTTCAGGTGTGGCCTCTGTGAGAAAAGACCAAGGAATGTCCCAATGTTGGAGAGAGACAGCTCCAGACAGCTCCAAAATGGACCCACTGCTGGCCAAAGCTGAGTTGCTCAGTGAAGCTGGTGATGCCTTTGTGATAACATATTTAAGAAAGGGGGAAAAAAAGCTGTGAGAGACAGGAGTGAGAAAAAAAATACATGAGAGCAACAACTCTGCAGACACCAAGGCCAGTGAAGAAGGAGGGGGAGCTCCAGGCACCAGAGCTGAGATTCCCCTGCAGCCCATGATGCAGACCATGGTGAGTCAGGCTGTCTTTGAAGAATGTGGATAGGTATTTGCTCCACCACATTGGCCCTGCAGGCCCTGGAGGACCATATCCCAGAGCAAGTGGATATTCCCTGGATAAAGCTGCAGCCTGTGGAAAGCCCACGCTGGAGCCGTTTTTTCCTGAAGGACTGTAGCCCATGCAGAGGACCCATGCAGGGGTAAGGGAAAGGCATGAGGAGGAAGCAGCAGCATAAAAACCTATTAGTGTCTGACCCCATTTCTCATCTTCCTGTGCTGCTGAGGGAAAGGTTGTAGGAGGTAGGTGAATCAGGAACAGAGGGAAGTTAAACCTGAGAAGAAGGGTGTGAGTGGAAAGGGTTTTTAATTTTGACTTTGTTTCACACCATTCTACTCTACTTTTAATTGGCAGTAAGTTAACTTTCCCCACATTGAATCTGTTTTGCCTGTGATGGTAACTGGCATGTGATCTCCCTGGTTTTCTCTCAGTCCACAAATGTATCTTATTGTTGTATTTTCTCCCACTGTACTGTTGAGGAGAGGCAGTTACAAAGCAGCAGGGTAGACATCTGGCAGCCCATCAAGACCAACCCACCATATCCAGATCATGTTCAGGTGCAGGAACTCCACAAATGCTCATCTGACTCGCTGTACTTCTAGGTATTCATTAAAGGAGTAAGCTCCTGCTGTTAACCAGAACCGTGGTACCAAACAAATGTTCTTCAAATGTACCTAAATGTAGCCCTTACAGAAAAACAAAGCTTCTAGAGGCATAAAGTACACAAAAATATTCTTAATTATATTCATCCTGATTAAGGACTATTGACAACGGGTATTTTTTAGCATTTCCAAACCTATGAAGAATTGTATAGAATTATAAGGTATCATTATATTATTACCAGATTAATGTTTAGATACATCTAGGCACAAACAGACAATAAAGAGCACCCCAGGGAAAGCAAATCGTTGGAGGCTATCACAAAAAAAAAAAAAAATCACTGTAACAGTAAAAAAGGTTCATCCAACTTAAAAAAAGGAATTGTCTTTGTCATGTCTGTCCAAAATCAGTTACCTATGTTAGTATAAGTACCTAACCTGTTCAAGCATCATTACAGCAATGAAGGCTTTGGTGAGAGTATATAATAGGATGCCAACTAATAACCAGGATTTCTTCAGAAAGGTTACTTAATCACATGTTCAATGTGAAGAATTATTCCGTTGAAAAGAAATTATACATTCATCAAACTAAACCTGTATTTTATGTGAAAATAAGAGTTAAACTAAGGCCCCATATGGTAGGCTGACTGAAAATAATTTTATCTTAAAAAGGTACTTTGCTGTTTTATGTATCCAACAGATCTTTCTATGTGAATTTGTCAAAAAATTTCTTTTCAGATTAGCTGCTAGAGAGCTTTATACTTGTATTGTCTCTAAAATGTAACTGATTTTTTTATCCTTATAAGATCAGATTTCTATGTCAGTAGTTTAGAATTCCTGTAATTATAGTCACCCCCTCCATGAAATTTACAGCTACAAAAATGCATGTTCTTTATTTTCAGAATATGAGTTTTAACAGATGTTTTATCTTCAATGTCATTTTGCCAGTTTTAATTTCCAGTTCAACTGCATCTTCTTCCAGGAAAGAGGCACACTTACGTGTTATACGTAATATTACGTTATTATTACGTTATTACGTTATACATCCTTGAATAACTCACAATGCATTGAGTAACTTTTATGTCAACTGAGTTCTCTCTGAGCTACATGTCATTATCTGCAGTTAACTATGAGAAAATTAATATCAGAACTTCTAAATTCAATTGATTATGTAAAGCTATATATCAAATTCAGTGATTTATAAAACAAAAATCTATGTTAAAATGTCATTGTTTCCAGAATGAAATTATGAGACTAAAGAGAAAAATCCAAGTAATCAAACTATTCATAGTTTATTTTGGTTTTCTACACACTGCAGTCCAGTGTTATATACAACATGGTCATCCATTATCTAGAAATATCTAGTTTAATTTGGTCCAGTAAGATGGGATAAAATTGACATCCAGGTACAGAATAATCAGTAATACAGCTTGAAATCAAATTGTTAATTTAAAACAGTTGTCTTGTGTCTGTGTGAGTAGCAACTTTCACAGACAACGCAGCATTGATATATATAAAGAATGAATAAATACATCACTGGGAAAGTCTCAAAGTAGATACTAATTGCTGCCAAGACTATTTGAATAAAATGCTATTATGACAATGCCAGGTATAGGCAATAGCAAGCAAATGGAACCTTTCCTTGTTATTATCACTAAAGGACCAATGCTGATTACATGAGCATAGACATGGTGAGGCTAAGATATCAGTGTGACTCCCAGTACCCTGCACAGGGGACTAGCATGCATGCAGTAAGTCTGATGTATTACAGCACAGATGAATATTGACTCTAATGTTATGTATGACGGCCACTTCTACAGGACTTTCTGTGGGGTTCCACAAACAGTTTTACCACTAGAAGAACAGAACAGCCCCAAGAACCACACCACATGCCTGAGAGCATTATTCAAAATTCTTCTTGAACTCTCTCAGGCTTGGTGCTCTGACCTCTTCCCTGGGGAACCTGTTCCAATGCCCAACCACCCTCTGAGTGAAGAACCCTTCCCTGTTATCTACCCTAAATCTCCCCTAATCCAGCTGCATGCCATTTCCTCAGTCCTGTCACTGGTCACAAGAATGAAGCCATCAGTTTCAGACCCTGCACATCCCCTCAGGAGGCTGCTGAAGACCACAATGAGGTCTCCCCTCAGCCTCCAGGCTGAACAAACCAAGTGACCTCAGCTGCTCCTCATACAACTTCCCCTTAAGGCCCTTAACCATCTTCATGGCCCTCCTTTGGACACTCTCTCTAATAGTTTAATGTCTTTTTTGATTTTGTGGTACCCAAAACTGCCCCCAGCACTCGAGGTGAGGCCGCCCCAGTGCAGAGCAAAGCGGGACAATCCCCTCCCTTGCCCAGCTGGCGATGCTGTGCCTGATGCACCCCAGGACACAGCTGGCCCTCCTGGCTGCCAGGGCACTGCTGACTCATGGTCAACTTGCCATCGACCAGGACCCCCATGACTCTTTCCTTGCACCCAGGACCCTGGACATCCCACTGGACTGACACTGGAACAACGACTGATGATCCTTCCTTCCTTCCTTCCTGCCTGCCTTCCTGCCTTCCATCCTGCCTTCCTTCCTGCCTTCCATCCTGCCTTTCATCCTGCCTCCCTCCCTCCCTCCCCCTCTTTAATTCATCTCTTTCCTTCTCTCTTCCCTTTCACCCTACCCCTTTACACAAAACTCACTACACGACCATGCATTTATATAGGTCCTTGTAGGTCAAGGACTAACATACCAATTTACATGCCAAGTGTGCAATTTACTAATAAAACTTGGTGAGTTTTTGTGGACCTTATGACTTTTGTCATACCTTTTGACCATCACATTGCCTGTGAAATTCTATATGACTCTGTGAGAGTCTTTCTTGACAAAAAGTAGCAAAAAACTGTCTTTTTAGATATTGCAAAACTAGTTAGCATACAACATTAGTTGCAATACAAGTTCAGATATAAAGAGATTGGGACACATTTTATTCTGATCTAGGAATAAAACTTCAACCAAGAAGGTCGAAAGAAAGGTTCATCTTTCAGTGGCTCAAGTAGAGTCAGTTGTCTCTATCTACATATTATCTAGATCTCTGCTTCTCAGTATGAGTGTCATTAATGAGATAACCTTATCATGTTGGGATTTTATAGCTATATATATATATATCTATATATATCTCCTTTAGGTTATATACTGACCCATAAACTGGGGGGGGACTGAAAACTGTGGTTATGTTTATTCCTAAAAGAGATATAAGAAGATCAGAACTATTTTTTTTTTCTTTTTTTTCCTCTAGTTTTTTTGTTTGGTTTTTCGTTTGTTTGTTTGTTTGTTTTTTATATCTCAGGCCTATCATATCCAATCTTCCCTTTGAGAGTCAGTAGTATGGCATAAGATCTTTGGCACACTCAAACCAAAGGATAAGACCAAAACTTTAGTAATTCCAAATTTACAGCCACATAGTTAAATGTAAATTCATCAGTTCATTGATCAATAACCATAGGTACAATGAATTCACTAATTATTTAAAAATTCTACTGAGAACATTTAAGCCTGTAAATTCTCTCACCCTTCAAAATCCACATGAAGAAAAAAAGTATTTTTAATTTGAATAACTAAGTACTTGAATAGTTAAAAACAAAATACAGAAAAAGCTGGAAAAAGCAGGCAACATTTTCTGGATTCTGTATGCATTAAGAAACATATTACAGTGTAAAATATTTTAGCTTTCAAAACATCAGCTTTAATTCCTAATCAATCTTCTATTATTTGGGATAGTCGTCAATTTGAGGACTCCTTAGAAATTACTAAAAATACAAAAATGGGGTTTGCCACAGATTCAAAAATTGACAGCTGGGATCCCTAAAGTGCAATTATCAGGAAATTCTTTTCACTATAACTAGATGCCTTCTCATAAGAAAACCTAGAACCTTAATATGCCATGACCCCAGCTCCCTAGCGGAGAAGGAATGTAGGAGTTCAGATGAGTTAATGTAAGTGTCTCATTTAGCAGTCATAGAAGGCAAAGGGATTAAGTTCAAGAAGGCAAGAATCAGATTTCTTACTACTCAAGATGAGGCAAACCACAGCTTCTCCTATCATGAAGATAGTTATCAGGTACAAATACAGCCCTGGAAAGTGTTTAACCCTTTATTAATGGTTTCTGTAAACTGTTGGGAACAGTAAGAATAAAATAGTGCTCACAGTCAATAAAGTAAAGGAGGTGTTCTGATTATTTCACTAACAGCCCTTTTATGCAACAACTACTTATCTCAGCAGGAGGAACACACACTGTATTTAATTACTACGTATTTCTAGAACTTTTGCTCCTTCCTTTTCTCCTCTTCCTTTGTTCTTACACACATAAACCCTCCATGTGGTAAAGAGGCCAAACTGTTCACATACATACCAAATGAAATATTTTCACAGGCAATAAAAGCAATAAAAAGCTAGCTGTCTAATCCTTAGTTCTTCAAGTGTTTTCCATTCTCATCCAGCTGTTTCTTAGCTTTTAATGTTGCTGGCTTTTCACCATTAATTAACACAAAGATTTTACTTTCAATAGTTCTTTTAAAATATTTCCAAAAACAAACCCATCAATAAGTTTCCTTATCACAGTTCTTCTTTTCATATTATTTCTAAATTGTGAGCACCAAAGATACAGCCTAAGCTTCCCAGAGAATCAAAATGACAGAAAGAAATTAGAAATTAGCTGCACAAGGCTGTTTGCACTAGACCAAGTTGCTCAAAACCCCATCCAACCTGGCCTTGAACACTTCCAGGGATGGGGCAACCACAACTTGTCTGGGCAACCTGTTCTAGTATCTCACCACACTCACAGTAGAATTTCTTCCTAGCATATAACCTAACTGTACTCTTAGTTTGAAGCCACTGTCCCATCACTACATGCCCTTGTAAAAAGTCCCTCCCCCAGCCCTCTAGAAGGCTCCTTCAGGTACTGAAAGGCTGCAATGAGGTCTCTCCAGAGCCTTCTCTTCTCCAGGCTAAACAACCCCAAATCTTTCAGCCTGTGTTCATGGGATTGGTGCTCTAGCCCCCTGATCATCATCCTCTTTTGGACTAGGTCCAACAGATCCATGGGCTTCATATTTTGGGAGCCACAGAGCTTGACGCAGTAGTCTAGAGAGGTTTCACGAGAGCAGAGTAGTGTCATTTGAGAAATCCTTCAGAAAAAATTATCACTTGGTCTACAGGAAATTTTCAAACTTGAACAGAAATAGATTCAAGAATAATGATTTCTTATTAACAGACCCACTTGTTATCAGGTATTCATTTTGCTACCAGGTATTCATCCTGCCTGTAGAAAAATGTGTTTATAGAACTAACAGAGAGAGCAGTTCAGATACTAAAAACCGCAACCCGTAACAAGCGGTGAAAACAACGTGTTACTGTGGTTGAATGCACAGCATGCATGGTATCTCCTATCATTAAAGAGATTATCATCAAAACCTTTACTATCCAGATGGGAACTGAGGCACGGAAAGATTAAAGCATTTCCTCAGGACTATGCCATTTAGCTGTGAATAACCAGGAATCAAAAATGTTCCTGTCAACAGTTCACATGTTTATCATGCTACATTGACGATCTTCCTTAAATCACACAACTCCTTTATGCAGGAAATTAAGCCAACCACAAATACACTTTCATGCTGGGTTTGGCTGGGTAGAGTTAACTTTCTTCACAGTGGCTGGTATGGGGCTGTGTTTTGGATTTGTGCTGAACACAGAGTTGACAATATAGAGATGTTTTTGCTGAGCAGGGCTTATACAGAGCCAAGGACTTTTCTGCTTTTCGTACTGCCACACTGGCCAGGAAGTTGGGGGTCCGTGGGAGGTTGGGAGGAGACACAGCCAGGACAGGTGACCCCAACTGATCAAAGGGATATTCCAGATCATGTGGGATCATGCTTAGTGTATAAAGTGGAGAGAAGAACAAGGAAGGGAAAGGATGTTTGGAGTGATGGTTTTTGTATTCCCAAGTCACCATTACACATGATGGGGCCCTGCTCTCCTGGAGATGGCTGAACACCTGCCTGCCCATGGGAAGCAGTGAATTCATTCCTTGTTTTGCTTTGCTTGCATGGCTTTTGCTTTCCCTATTAAACTGTCTTTATCTCAACCCACAAGTCTTGTAGCTTCTACCCTCCTGATTCTCTCTCCGATCCTGCTGGTGGGGGAGTGAGAGAGTGGCTGTGTGGGGCTTGGCTGCTGCCTGGGGTTGGTTAAGCTATGACAACTTTATACTCTAAAGAAAAGAATTATAGTTATGAACTAGATCTTCTTCATACAAGTACAGAGGTTTGTACATCTCAAACATTAAAAAATGAAACCTCAACAGCTATCAAAGTAAGAGGGTTTAATCAGACTGCTTGAAAACCATGTGTTTGCTTTTATTACTCTCGTAATTATCACCGGGTTGACAAATTTTGAGAAAAAAATGTTATTACGAAAAAACATAACCCTATTTTATGAAGATTCAGAAGCTTTCACAATAGAGAAAGCTTGCCACCGTAACAGTACCTAATATTCCCAGTGTTTCTATAAAAACAAATAACAAAAACAAGCCATGTCTTTTATAAAGGGAAAATGAGAAGGTAAAAGCCTATGAGGTCTGAAGAACAAAGACTGTCACAAAATAATAGGACTATGATACCTAAAGCAATACTGATTCTTTACAAAAGTAAAATGATAATACTTCCCAAGGACACTGAAGTGGAGAACTGTGCTTAGCACGAAACATTTTAATGAAAGCAAGAAGGACACAGACAGTTCAATCTGCACATACCCAAAGAGAGCCTGCAGCCTGCCAGAATACCCAAACCTAAAGATATCCTGTCTAAGGAAGATCCATTATCTTCACTCAGGGAAAAGCTTATGTCTTTAAGGACCAATGAGAATGTATTTGTCTTCATTCAGGGGTTTGTTATTTCCAGAAGGCAAGGGAGCTGGGGAGGAAGCTGGTTGTTTTAATTTGGTCTGAAAGAATTCAGCAAGACTCTTCTTAGAAATTTATGCTTCCTTTTGGTTTCAGCTATGATGGAAATGATATTAGGAAATCCTTGGTGGATAGCCTAGTGTTTGTGGTTTGAGTCTCCTCTGGAAGCAGGGATCTGAAAGAAATACAAAACTGAAATATAACAGACAAAACCTGATTTCTTTTGAGGATGCAGGAACACCAAGCCAAGTCCATCTAGCCCAGCATCCTGTCTCTGTCAGCAGCAGATGCAGATGGAAATGTAAGAACAGAAGCAGCATACAAAAGTAGTCTCTAGAACATTTTACTTTGATTCACATGATTTGTGGCTTCCAGACTTTCTGAGCCACAGGCAACAGCCTTCATAGATTTTCTTTTCATAAACATATCTAATGAATTTTTGAACTCTTTACTATTCCGAAAATCCTGGGACAATATGCTTTTACAGCTTTACATTGTAGTGTATGAAGTATCACTTTTTGCTTGCTGTGAACCTGTCACTTGCAGCTACTATTTCATCCTCTCCAGGTCCTGTACAAAAGACAACAAAACCTGTTCCCTGATCAAATATCTACGACACTTGTGCTTTTCTACTTCTACAATCTTCAGATTCTTGGAAGACGGGAGTTTTGTAGAGTATGTGGTAAAAAACAAACAGGCAAACTGGAAGGAGGGAGGCGGAAGAACACAACTGCTGATTTTATCTCAATGTTTCATCCACAGATCCACATTAGCTTGCAGTTATTCATCCTGAAAAATAAGCTGCATTCATTTCTCACATCACACACGGTCAGTCTTCTGTAACTCTGTACAAACTCTAAACTATATTTGCATAATCAAATTTTCTACTACAGCTGGCTTTCTTGCACTCTCTTCTGGCAGCAACTCTTTGAGGGGAGAGAAAACAAACAGAATCAGAAAAATAAAGATGGGGGACTGTAGGAAGAAAGGTATTCTTTTAGTAGGTGATCAAATGGAAAAGTCCTGATACAGGGTTAATCACATCATCATTCTTTGCCAGAAGAGCAGTCTGTTATCTCTACCTAAAAGGATGGTTGCAAGCATACACCTTGTAAGAAAGTATTATAAATGCAAGTTAACTGTGACTAAGGTCCAATTAGCACTTCTCAAACTTTTGGAGTAGTTTTTAAACTGTCAATTTGTTAATCAGTTGATGTACTTTCTTTATGTGGATATGTGTGTTAGAGAAGATTATAGTAAGATTAGGTCTTTTTTCTTTTTTTCTGTTAGTTCCTTGTTCAGCCCACTGTACCTGTACAAGAGAAATGATGGCAGAAAAGTGAAAAACACTGATCATGGAAAATGGGAAGTTGAGACTTCTTCTTTCAGCAGCAGTGCCAATTTATCACTGTCTGTGAGAAATCATTGAACTATGGCTGCTGACTGCTGATGGACTGAGATATCTGACTGACATTTCCATCTAGACTGCGAGATTTTTGGAGTAGAGGTTTTTTTGTTCATTAATATAAATAATCAGAGGACACAATGGAATCCAAACAACTACATGTTGCTGGGTATGACCACCAATATTGGAATACATAAACTAGGAGATACATTTCAGTCATATAATTTTCTGAACATGCAGCTCCAGGAAGACTGCTAGAGGGCCCACAATTATTTAAAGTTTTACTCTCCATTTTGCACTGCACATAAACAATGAACAGGAACTTTCAATGGATATGCCATACGTTATTGAAGATAGCCATATATTATTTTCATAAAAGTCAGTCTTCAGGAAACGTAGTGCTTCAGGAAACCATTTTGCTGAAATGTTGCAGGCTCAGCATCATTCTGAGTCATCTTCCACAGGACTCAAAATGAAGTCACAACAGCCCATCAGAGATGGTCTAAATGTTAGTGCTTCACAACTTCAAAAGCCAAGGATGATAGCCCAGCTGGACTGCCATGTGGCCAAGGAAGACAGAATCTTGGTGTCCATGGTTACACATGCTCAGACCCACCTTTCTGGGTGTCTGCTGCAAAATTTAAAAAGTGATGCAGTAATCTGGCTGTTAGTGGATCCATTTGGTAGCTAGCACAAGTTTTCTCCTTATTTACTATTCAGAGGAAATTTGGATTTTATATATAGATGCACATATATGCATATCCCCCCCTCAAATTTGGATAAAATAAAAATATTGAGGGGGAAAAAAAAAAAAAAAAACACAACCCAACAAACAACTATTTAGAAGGCAGAAATACTGATTCTCAAAACCTTTACTAGCATTGTTATTATCATGCTATAAAATAAATTTGAACAAGCTAGAAACAGTCAGAATCCCTCTTCTTTTTCCATCTTCCTTCTTCTCTCCCTTTTATCTGTCCAGGTTGCTGCACTCAAGCAGATATCCTGTTAGGTTTAGATAGTTCCTCACTTATGCAAGAAAAAACAAGTGTCAAAACCCCACTATTAACCAGGCAAGAGAAGTGACAAGAAAGAGATTGTCCATAATGTACCATCTGAACATGAAGAAAATGTTTTCCTTGAAAGTTGTCACCATGTTGTATACAGAAGCATAGCTGTCTCTTTTCAAAGCTTAGTGGTTTGTCACCATTACCATTATTATTCCAAAAGACAGTGAGAATCACAAAAGCTAGTAAGAAAAAGAAGCAATCCATCCCTTCCTCTTCTTCCCTGTGAAAATCAAACTCTTTCTGTAAGATAGCTCAAAGATGCTGTTGTGGGGGGAAAATTACAATTTATATGGATTTTTTTTAAAAACAGAATAGACAGTCTTGTATAATATTAACCTCTCCCTATGGGTTTCAGCTGGAGTGAAATATGAGATTCTCTCATCATCCTTGATTCTAACTTTCCTTTCATGAGAAAGAACAAATTATCTCAGTCACAGCAGCAAAGCCAATGCTGACATGTATAGTAAATTGTCGTGAGGAAGTAAGGTGTACTGCTGTGGCTATGCACCTGGACTGAACAATATGAACATAAAGTATTTCTCTAGGGAAATCATAAAGGTTTGTCTGAACCCATTTCAGGAAAATAAAAGTGAATCCCTGGTTACAGACAGATTCTTCTGTAGCTGAACAGCCAGCTACTTACAATAGTAGCTTTAGAAAGCAATTTAACAACAGCCAGGCTGGCTCTGATGCTGCCTTTTCAAAGTGCAATACAAATCAGTTTCAGCTGGCTGAGCATCTTTCCCACCAGGGCTGCGGTACCTCGGATTCACACTCCTGTACAACATCAGCCAGTAATTAAAAGAACATCAGTAAGCTCTGGCTTTTCAATGGTCTGAAAGGCATACAATGTATACAACTGTTTTCTCTTTATGCCAGAATCCAGTTTTGAATTCCCTGAAGTCAGAAGCAACAACAATCCCTAGAAAGTCTTCTGACAAAGTCAGTAGACGTTCCTGTCATTCATTTCAACACCACCAGGATTCTGTATTTTGTGCTTACCATTTAAAGACTACCACCTCGCATCGGTCGCCAGACTGAAAGACTGTCAGGCCTCACTTGAAAACTGCTCTAAAGTTGACTGTAACGCATCACAGAGGGAAGCTTCTGCTAGCGGGAAGCCAGACTGAGAGCGTTTGTCTCACAAATTGAAGCCATGAGTTCATATTCTCCAGCATTTGCCAAAACCAAATTTTGAACTTTGTAATTATCACATCTAGGTTTAGTTACATGTTGCTCACTACTGAAGCAAAGTTGTCTCAAAGTCAGCTTTATCGAAAAAGTTCTGTGTATGCTTACCCAAAGATAAATACTATGCCCAAGGGAGCAAATGCCAAGAGTACGTGGACTATCCAGAGGGAAGAAGAAAAAAGGGAGGGAGGCAGGGAAGGGAGGAAGAAGTCTTACAGATTGAAAAGAAACTAAGATACTATAATCAAATGGATGAACACTAGGAGCCAAGTGAGGAAAAATTGGTTGGTAGGAGCAAAGACATGCAAGACATAAAGTAGTTACTGGGGTACAAGGAAATGTGAAGGTTTGAAGGGAACAGGAAGGGACAAAAATGGGTGAGAACCAGCATAAAAAGAAGCAGAAATGTTGCATTTCATCTTAATCAAAATACCAAGAGCTTCTAATTGGAGCTTACAGGACATGAATGTCTGATTGCAATAATATTCCTATTGATACGTATTCCCGGTTATTCAAAGGTAGAGAGCACCCTTCTACTTCTTGCCTGTCTTCTGCAAATAACCAGTCTAAATAAATGATTTTTGTAAATGGAGAAAAAATTTTAATAAAATCTGTGAATATCATCACAGAATAAAGCAGCCACTTTTATACTTACAGCTTTAAAAAGAGAAAAACTATGTTTATCATCAGCAAGTCAACTATAAATACAATTTGGATAAGTTTTTTAAAGGCCTTGCATTTAAAAAATTACTTAAAAAATATAAATTAATCTAGTTTTAGTTAGGCAATCATTATTCATTATGGAAAACTACTGCACTGATGTATGGCATGATTCCAAGAACAAGAAAGAAGATTAGAGATCTTTTTTGCAGCCAGAATATTCAAGATTTTGGAAAAACAATAAAAAAAGAATTCCAATAATCTAAACCACAATATGTCAGGGGTGAAAAGTGCCTCTTTTCACGCTAGAAAGAAATACGTACAATCTAGCAAGATTTCAACGATAGAAGGCAGTTCCTTATACATACAAGAAAAAAATCCTCAATCAAAGGTAACCACTAGACACCTGTTTGAAGTAGAACTGGAGGTCATCAAAGTTTAGAAAAATAGGACTAATACTTCGCAACAAATTTAAGAAAGCAGTCAACTAGCAACTTCACTTTTGTGCAAAGACACATCTGATTTTGAAACATTAATGATTTAATGCCTGACAGACAAAAAAAAAAAGACAACCCAGAGAGGTCACGTTCAAAGACACTCATAACTGTAGCATCAACATAAAAATGAAAGATGACAACATGATGATGAAGAATTTTTCTTGTGGCATAATGACTGGCAAATTTGCACAGCAGAGGAAAATAGTATGACTCACCCTATCACAGGAAGATTCCTGGAGAAATGAAAAATACATGCAATCACTACTCTCCAAGAGACCTCAAACATATATATGACAGTGGCCCATGTGAGCATTAACTTGGTGCATCAGTTTGGGGTCATGAAAGGTTTCATATGACTGTAGTGAAAAATTCTTAATTTATCCACAAAACAAGTTCAGGAGGAAAGCTGCACAAACAGTTCTGCCCAGCAGACTGAGATGGAAAATCACTTCAAAATAACTGCCCAGGGAAAGTGAAGTGAGAGCGTAATAGTGCTCTATATCCCCTGCCCAGGGTCTGGGCAATTTGCTCTGTATCCAGCTGGAGGGTCTATCTGCACAGCAGCACATACCATACAATGGCTGTTCCCTGAAGCTGTGGCACATGCCACAGGTGGAGCGTGTACTGGAGGATTAGATGCAACAAAGCACTTGGCAGCCCACAGAAAAGGTACCAAAACCCCAAATCAGGAGCTTCTTGATAAATGAGCATTGTGGAATACGACCCAGAAATTCCACCTAGTGCTGTTAGACTACAGTTCAAAACACTAACAAGGTGAGGGAAGTCCAAAATCCCACATCTATCTGAAACCTAGTTAGCAATCGTCACAAATTTTGTATACAGAGGCCTGAATTCCAGAGGCCATGATATTTAGATGTATTTTAGCAAAAAGGGTCACAAGTATTCCAGCTGTCCTTTGGTTTTGCTCTTTTTGTCCCCGATATGAAAAGGTCACTTCCATCCATCCCATGGCCAGCTTTCAGCTGAAGCGAAACAGTCGCCTGTTCAGTTCTAGATGCTTGTCTATTTACAGAAGTGTGTATAACCTGATGTTCGCCAAATATAAAAAATGTCTGCTTTATGAATCAATACCAGAATGTTAGCATGTAAAAACTTATAGCAGTTCTGTAGAAACTACTCAGTGAGCCTCTTTCAGACCTTTGAACAATTCTACCCCTGATTTATTTTCCCTTCTGAAGAGACAACCACTACTTTTTGTAGATTAATGGTGTTCAGCATTATGCCTGGTAGACCATTATGCCTGATAGACAACATATGACAAGGAGGTGAACTCGCCAAAAGAAAATGACAACTCTCATGACAGACTGTTGTCACAGATAAAACAGGTGAGCACAGATTGATAGGAGAAGCCAACCAACCCAAGTTTTATGAGTCACAGCTTGTCACTGACCTAACCAGTGCAAAACAGAGCTCATTTGTCAGCATCTCTGCAAAAGCAGATTCTCCAGTAAGAAATTTCATAGCAGTAATCCAGGTTTAACAAAAATCCAGGCAAGTTAAGGGGAGAAACTGTGAAAGAAATGTGACTTCTCATTCAATTATTAACTTGTTTGATGTCATTTAACCACTCATTCTGTATGTACCGAAATGGAAACATTTATTTTAGGTACTATTTTCTACTCTTTCTCTTTTTATATCACATCAACAGACTTTTTTGTTCATCTCTAGGGACAGCAATCTGCTGCTACTTTTCTGTTAAAAAGTTCACAATATGGAGAAGCATCAGGAACAATTAGCAAAAAATGCTGATGTGAACTCAGAAGAAAGTCTACATAGACTCTCCAAGGAAATATTTGGAAGCACAAGAAAAAAGGCAGCCAAAAAACCCTCTGTCATTTTATGTACTTGAGGAAGTATGCATTAATTTATGGAAAAACTGTGCTTATTGAAAAATCTGTCAAGAGAGCTTCAAAGTAAGTGGGCTTTTTTTCCCACTCAGTATTTCCATTATCTGCATAAGCTTTTGCCACCTTGCAGTAAAATCTCCTGTGATGGGCTACATCTGTTGCTGAACATTGCATGCTGCCCTTCTCCTTCCTCTCCCCCCCTGCCTACTCAGGAATCACAAGCCAATATTCACTACTCTATCCCCAGCCTTCTGCTCACCTGATAGCTCTTAGCAGAATGGTCCCACAAAAACCAGACAAGGTATAGCTCTTGCACACAAGAACACCAGGCAGTAGGCAGAGTATGACAATATGTACCCTCTGCTAAAGCAACTGGACTTACATTAAAACAGTCTATTCAGGAGAATGTATTTCTAGGGAGAAGACATTCTTTTTACCAGTTTGTAGCAAAGCCAGGTCCTGCAGGTCTTCCTGTTCCGTAACTTTCATTTGACACTGAAGGGGACTAGATACATTTATATTTAAACAGCCAAATAATATCCCAATTAGAAAACTATGTTTAATAAATATGCATGTTTTAATTAGGACAGGTCACAAAGCAGCTAAAAATAGTTAATGAAACAGATGAATTTCCTAGAACTTGAATACATTTTCTGACAGAGTTAATCACTTTCACTAATCTCAAGGCCTTGCTTACTCCACCTCCAACTATTACAGTTTCTGAGTAAGGTAATACCATTGGGAAATAAAAGTATTAGCATATGGCCATCCGTATTAGAATACAAGTATTAGAATATGGCCCCAAAACCAACGTTAGAGCATCAAATTTTCTGCTTTATAAGTGTAAGAATTCTATATACTCAGATCTGTTTTCTTACGATATTTCCTTTGATTGGGAATTTCTGAAGACTTTTGAAGACTCAGGATAACAGACCTGCTAAGTAAATTGTTAAGCAGTTCAAATAAAGCAATTAAGATCTAACTGGCTTTGACAAAGCCCTAAAAGGAACAGCCTGGATCAGCTGGATTACCTCTTCCCCTTCAGAATGTCTACTGTCTATTCCTTTCTGAAAAAATCACAGATGTCTTAAAATTGAATGATCCACAACAAGCATGTCTCATCTGAATGGCATAGATCTGTATATTAACCAGGGAGGACTTCAGGAGGCAACCAGAAGGAAACTGAGAATGTTATCAGCTAAAATTTTGAAACATTATTTTGCTATGGTATTGAGTAATTTCTACAAACACAACCAGTTCACATTTAGTCTTATGGTAAACCTGTTAATTAAATGGATGAACAGATGCAGGATCCAAAAATCCCTAAGTACAGTGCAGTTGCCGCACAACTCCAGTGCAATCTGCCAGCTACTTCATAAAGTGCATCAGTTATCAAAGTGTAAATCTTAACCAAGATATCTTAGCAAGAAAATCTATTTCCAAGAACCAAAGAATGGAATTAGCTCAAAATTTGTGTGAAAAATCATTTAAATAGCTTATTAAAAGAAAGAGATCAGTCTTCTGTGCAGTCACCAGTAATCTGTGAACTACACCCAGAGGTCTAGTCAACTGTAGATCATTTCAGATACAGTGCCCATTAAAACATACATATTCAGTCTGCGAAGATCCAAAAGCACAGAAACACATAAAGTCATGCACAAATACTTTATCTACACTACCTTTAACTATTCACTGGTGTGCCCTCTCCTCTTTTGTTAGGTGCAAAACTACACATCAGTTATGGAGGGACCTATAGCCAGATTTAGCAAGAAAGGATAGAGGGCCTAAAATGGTTATAATTTCCTCTACTTTTCTCTCATAGGGCACTACTACAGCCACAAGGTCCTCTTGTCCAGCTAGACCACATTCAGCCCTAAGCTGCTAGAATTATGACTGAGAGAAACAAAACTTTCAGCTCAGATGGTAGAAAGTTAGTCCTTCAAACACAAAGATGTCCAGTCTTGCTGCAGACGTTTAGCACACAGGCAAATTGATCCCAGTCTTGCTGCAGACGTTTAGCACACAGGCAAATTGATCCTCAGGTATTCTGGATTCTCAGTCCACAGTTTATGATGCTGTTCCCCCTCCGCCCAAAAACACACACATATGCACAGGGTTTATATTCTGTTTATTGTTGCTATTGTTTTTATCATTGTTGTCGCTATTGTTATTGTTGTTATTGTTTGGCGGCAGGGGGGGAGGGGGTTTCTTTTCAGTTCATTCTCCAGTGATTAAAACTGCAGGAAAATGATTAAAACTGCAGGAAAAGTTACGGCCCCCAATCAAAATTTTTGCCTCATTCTTACTATCTCTCTAAACACTCAAAGGGTGTATGACAATATTGCTCTCAAAGTACAGTAAGATCCTATCACACTAGAGATTACCAGATATTACAGTAATAAGACTATGCTGAACTGTTTTTCCTTCTGTCTTTTGTTGCATCTGTAAGAAGTGCTTCCCTGTATTTTAAATTTTCAGTATTAGAAAACGCTCCACCGGCTACAAAGCATATGGTTGCGAAGATATTAGCATTACCTTTGTATCTATCCAGGATACCAAAGTAATTTCAAAGTTGTAATTAAGGCTTTGAAGAGTATCCAATTAGTGTGAAAAAGTACTTTGAACAAATGTGGAGCTCTTCGTCTAAATTGAATTCATATAACACCATTGAAAGGCTCAAATTTTTAAGCTTTGCTTCCTATGTGAACACCACTATTTTTCTAAATATTTTATGTTGTCAGCACCATCTTCACCAATTACTGGGAGCTGGCTTATGGCTACCTCAGGCTACTCAAGGAGTAAGAGGAAATACACCTAATTAGTTGAGTGACAGTGGCAAATAATCAGGAGATGACATCTGCCACATGGGAGATTAGGAAGGACGCCTTAATATTGAATACTGTCCAAGGAAGGGGGATTCTTTAAAATGAACATTAGATAGCTTGTTTCACTATCCTTAGGTTCTTTCCACAAACAGCCATAATCTTGTTGCAGTCAAAGAGCAGACTCCAAAGGTTGTTAAAGTTGGGAAGGCAAAATAAAGTCTACAAAGAGCAGGTTATATTCTTCAAGGCAATACAAGCATGCCAAAATTCGTGGTTTACAAATGGCAGGTTCAGGCCCTGACCAAGACTTTTCAAACCTGACAAGTTTGTGACTGTCTGTCTTAGTCCTGCTGGTGAACCATTACTTAGAGGTGTAACATTAATGTAGTCAGTGGGACAATTCATAGAGTTACTACCCATCATTATGAACTAAATGCCCTTTAGTGAACTAAGGATATCAACAAAGAAGCAATATCCTGCTCTAGAAACACAGTGATTGTATCAGCTATGAAAACTCTTATCAAAGCAGATTCTGCAGTGTGTATTATTTCTTCTCTCCTATAATCCATACCATTCCAAAAGCACAGTAAGTTTGCCTTTCAAAGGTCCAACTTCCAGGGTTGTACTTTGACACACAACAGATTTTGAGTTATCCAGAAGTTACTTTATTACTATTTGGCAACTCAAGTTGGGATATTACAAGATATTTTGCACAGGAAAGGTTTCGTCCATTCTTCATTCAGTCAGAAATTCACAATAATCTAGAACCGCATTATCCTTGCTTCATAAGAAGTACTTGGATAAAAACACAACAATTCCTTTTTTAAGAGATCACCTGTCAATAGACATAATAATGACATATATAGGTTTGCATTCTGGATTTACAGCAATGCAAATTACAGCACCATTGCCTCTAGTGTAACAACAAATGTAACATCAATAACAGGGTCCAAAACAATAACCATCAATATAGGTAAGTTATTAGCACATTGCCTCTAGACTATAACCACCTAATTATATCATAAGTGCTGCTAATAACTGTCAGGTGTTACCATGTTAAAAACAGCATTCCCACTTTAACTATTATGGTAACAAACTAATATACTTAAGAAATCAGCATAAAGGCATTAGTACATATGATTTCTGATTAGCGTCAATGAAGTGTGAGACAAAGTTTCAAACACTTCAAATAATTTCCAGCTCCTCTTTAATAAACTACATGCTATCTGAGTTTACTCCTCACTGACATTTCTTTACACATACATGTAGTGGCCCACCTTCAAGCACACCTAATCATAGGGTTGTAATGCTGCTCCTCAGAATGTTTTCTAAAGCTGTAGCTTCACGTCACCTACTTACCAATAGTGCCTATGTTTGTATAACTTTCACAACTACATTCATTCTGGACATGGATGCCTCTAAATGAAAACATTGTTTGAAGGTAAGGTGCTGGCATTGAGTTCTGTGACTGAATTTCTTCCCATTTGTCCAGTTTCACATATAATTAAATCTCCCAGTTCTGGGTTTGAAAATTATCAGGAGTTCTTTCCAGTTGCATTTAATACAACTGGAGAAAAGAAGGTACTGATGAGGCAAGTTTCATGGCTTTCCAAGAAGGTATCCTGTGACCACAGGATGAGCAAAAGTGGATTGGAAATGGTTTAAGATAATTCTGAGGAGCAAACCAGCCCTAACCGATCCAAGGTCAAAACAGCACAACTGTAACTTGAAAGCCACCTTCCACTTCTCCAAATCTGTTCCTATCTGCACTGAGCGATACTTGGCTTGTCAAACTGAGCTGAACAGAATAAACCCTATGTTTATAATTTCCACATCAGGCAATGCTTCACAAGACCCAGGGCAACCCTATCAACCATCATCAAAAACAAATTTCAGTTTATGTTCAGAATTAGATTTACACAATGACGACTTCAGCAGAGAAATCATTAGACTACTGCACAACATTGGAGAAAAGAAAGAATAGATATGAGTAGTAGTTCAAATGACTTACAAATAAAACTGAGATACCATAGTAATATCTCATAAAAACAGAATTTTATGGGTAGACATCGCATTCCTACTCTCACACTGCTGCTGTCAGTAGGGCTTATTGTGCTGCTTTGCACTGTGATTAAGTTAGTTTTTTCACAGCGATTAGTGTATGGCTATGTTTTGGATTTGTGCTGAAAACAGTCTTGATAACACGGGGTTATTTTTGTTATTGCTGAGTAGGGTTTACACCAAGCTAAGGCCTTTTCTGCTTCTCACCCCACCCCTCCAGCAAGGAGGCTGTGGGTGCACAAGTAGCTGTGAGGGGACACAGCCAGGACAGGTGATCCCAACTGACTAAAGGGATATTCCAGACCATGTGGCATCATGCTCAGCATATAAAACTGGGGGAAGTACGAGAATCGGGGGACATTTGGAGCGATGGTGTTTGTCTTCCAAAGTAACCGCTATGCATGATGGGGCCCTGCTCTCCGGGAGATGGCTGAACGCCTGCCTGCCCACGGGACGCAGTAAATTCATTTCTTGTTCTGCTTTCTTTGAGCACGTGGCTTTTGCTTTCCCTATTAAACTGTCTTTACCTCAACCACTACTTTTCTCACTTTTATCCTTCCAGTCCTTTCCCCCATCCCACTGGGAGGGAGAGAGTGGCTGTGTGGTGCTTAGTTGCTGGCTGGGGTTAAACCACACCATCTACAGAAAAAAAACAGCATATATTTACAGGGAAACTATTGTAACCAACTGTCTTTAACAAAGGATATTGATCACAGACATGGGGGGCCATTCTCTCCTATTGGGATCTTCTGGAAGTTTAGTGTCTCAAACCAGCAAAATCAGTCATGACAATGAGGGCACACTCATGCTGTTTGTATCTATAAGGAGCAGAAATCAATCTTTTCCATAAGAACTGTGCAGGTATCCACCATTTGTGCCTTTGAAAAATCCCTCTTTTCATGTAGACAGAAGCTGGAGGATTTGAAAGTCATAATAACCAGAAATAATCACAACAGGCATGAAGGTGAATAAAAAATGATGAGAGATTACATTAGAAGGAATATATTTTCTTAGAGGTGATGGCTTGTCAAATGAGTATATGATATATATCTTATTGGGGTTTTTTTAATGGGGTCTCACTTTCCTTTGTGATTTAATTGCCAAGAGCAAGAAGAGCGAGCTGGATTATATATTACTTGTAATAATATTGACAAAGATAACAAGTTGTAATAAGAATGAGAACAAGCTAGGCATAAAAGAGAACGTTTAAGAATATGGAGAAGTGTGAAAAAGCACTGGGAAACAAATATATGCAACAGCTAAATAGACAAATACATTAGAAACACACAGTTAAAATGACTATTAAATCTTGAATAAGTTAAAAAAACACAGCACTGGATACCCTTGAGAACAGGTTACATCCTTCAGCAATAAATTCCCACCTTCAACAGTAAAAAGGACAAAGCAGTGACATGCCTTCCTGATCATAAACACCATAGATTTTCTGCATCCAGTGCAATTTAAAGGCTTAAATAGTATTCCCACTGAACTTAACAAGAATCTGTAACATGTAACACCTTGTTAATGGCTAGCACTGCCTATCACGATTAGCCCTTATAAAGAAAAGAATTTCTCTAATATAATGTGTTTAGCCATTGTAAGTACTGCAGTTGTTCTCACAAGAGGAAAAGTGGCTGCTATTCTCCCATTAGCTTTTCTCACATAATCCCAACCATAGAGTTACCCAGAACAGCCAATACCTAAAAGACCAAAAAAAGAAAAAGAGAGTAAAAACTGAAGTTCAGCTAACAAAAAAAAAGCCCTATAAAATATTCAGCAGAATTTCTGAGGCAGGAAATACAGCACATCACAGTTAACACAGTGTGGTGCAGATGAAAGATATTCAGGGCTCAGACGCACACAGTAACTCATCTGACAGAAGAGCAGTATTTCCAAGGCTCCGGCACATCGCATACATCATCCAGCAATATTCCCGCTTCACACTTGTTCAAACATTACACAGAGTCTGACAGCCTTTCAGGCTACTCTCTGCTGATTTCACTCATTCTTCACATTGTCATGTTGCTGCTGCTTCTTTTCACACAGCAAGCCGACGATCCCACAGCAAGCCAGTGTTTCCTCTCATGTTAAGGCTAATACACAAGCATTATAGTTTAAAGCATTCCTGTTAGCCCATGGCACTCTCATAACAACTCATTTGGATCCTTTGCTATAATACATTTCACACTATGACTTGAATAATGATGAAACCGAACACATCTGTAAAATACTTTGTAAATACCTCTGGTAAGTTAGATGCTGTAAGCATTGTTGTACAAGATAAAGTGGCTTGAATGTGTCTTTTTGCTGATAGTTGAAAAAAAATACTTGCCTATTAATACAGAAATGTAAATATGCATATAAGAGATCCACATAAATATTGTCAGATAATACTAGAAAGAAAATGAAATACACATCTTTCAGCCCACAGTTACATACACACCAGTTTTACTCACATTCTATCTTTCAAATGATGAATGATAAATAACCTAACAACAAATACACCATAAACACAATTGTCTAAAAAAATATCACTGTCTGTAATACAAATATGTAACATCGCAATTAGTAAACTGGATTCACACACTCAGGAGGAGCTGGCTCATCCGAATATCATTTATTCCCAGAGCTTATTAAATTATCATGTAATATTTTATTTTTCACACATTATTTTTCATACCAATATCCTAGGTGATGAGATATAGGTGAGGTTTTAAATTAAAAACTTAACTTGGAGGTACCTCAGCAGAAGTGTCTATGAAATAAATAGGTACCTTCAGAAAGACAAAAAAGAAACCTATTATACTATGTTTCCATCTGGATCATATCTAGAAAACTGTCTAGTTCCTTATCATTTAATATATGTCTAGTTAGAAGAGTAGGAGATGCAGAATTTGAGATTCATGACCTTCAAAGGCCCTGCCCAATTTCCTTTATTTTACAACCTGGAATAGGGAAACAATATGCAACAAATTAGAGAGGATGCTAACAAATTAGCACAGTGCTAATCTGCATCATTTTATCCTCAGCATAAAGTAGCTGAAAAATCCATCCCTAGAAACTGAGTTGTCATAAAGGGACAATTCCTTTAAGTGTTGTGGCAGAGATGATTTCTTCCTGTAGGGTTGAATATCCACTGTACCTTGAACTCTTCCCTTACCTAAAAGTTCTGCTCATAAATCCTGTCTGAAGAGACAACACAGTACTTTAGAAGGGGCCAGCCCTGTTCTCTATCTGTCTAGGAATCCACCAGTTTTGGAGAGGTTGCTTATATATTTAACATGAAGTGGCTAATTAATCACTGGCATGACTGCATCAGTGAAACATTTTCAGTCTAGTTTTTGTTTATAAAGTTTGCCATTTCTTTGTATCATCCCCAACAAAAAGCAACTGATATCATTCATTCTTCAAAGAATAAAACAGGAAACAGAAAACTTTACTTGGAGAAAAGCAATGAGGACAAAAAAAAGATAATGAATAGGTAACAGGAAACAAAGAATGAGACTGCCGAAATCCTAGCAGGATGTTAACATCCCGAACAACCAAGCCTAATACTCCACTCACAACTTTAACAACTCTCTGGTACAAAACAAAAAGTATTTTTCATGGAAATGGGGTGTAAAAGAGGAGACACATAATGTATGAGACAAAAAGCAAATTATCTCCATTCTCTAAGGGAATAGCTTTTGTCTCACATGTAGGTCATGCCAGCATTCATATTTTCAGTATTCTTTATAAGCCCATTCAAGCATTATAGATTATTATGTCAAAATGGTACACTGGGATTTTTTTATTGCAATTAATATCCCTTGTAAGGAGCTTTGCAGAATGAACTCAAATATCACCAAAAGCAATTAAAATCTATCGGAGATGTAAAATGGAATATTAGGCTAGCTAAAGGGAAAAGGGGTGCAACATACTTTTCTGGGATATGAGAAACAGGGCAGAAAATTAACAGAAAGTATACCAGCAAGGCATGAACTTCAGAGAGTATGAAAACAACAGACAGGATAATAAAAATTGTTCACAGGTGAGAAAAAATACATAGGAAGCAACCAGAGGCAAATCCCAAGCTTCTATTTTAGCACTGCTGACTTTAGGATTATTTTAAAAAATTAATATTAATAAAATGAAATTAAAGGGAAGAAAAAGAATAATCAGGATTTCAATTAAGTAGAAATTAATCTTTACTCCAGTTTGAGACATCTTGGGGAAGTATACTTTGACACTTATGATGCACAAGTCTACAATTTTTTTTTAATGCTTGAAATGTTTTTAGTGCTTGAAACTCTACTGGTTATTATTTTGCATTCTGTTTTAGTCTAAATAACATGAACTGTTATACAAAATGTGTAATAAGCAAAAATGGGATTAGTTTCAGTCACACAGCTTCATGCTGCTTAACTCACACTTTAAATTCAGAAAAAAAGTCTTAACCTGAAATGCATACAACTATGTAATCAGCATAGATTTTAAGACTCTAATTTCAAAATAGATATGAATGATAGACGGTGATTTAGGGACTGTTTAAATTGTACTTCCAGTCATAAATCATCCATCTGATCATTTCTCCAAAATACGGTGATTTCTCAGCCTTTTCATATTCTATCGTCCAACAATATTTCTTCTGTGTTTTTCATTACAGTTACTTTCTAGAATTACCACATTTCAGTGACAAGTGTAGGTCCCAACTTCCTTAAGCTTCAAATACCCAGAACCCTTTTTCTGTAGGCTTTAGCAGGATTCAAGTGTGTAAACCTCAACGTAGGTTGAGAATTTTGGAGAGCTGTATCAAGCTAACACTGTATGTTTATACACAATGCCCATTCTAGCTAATAAGTAAGCAGCATGATCTAAGGAAGAGATTATGCACATAAGTACACCTGCAGCCTTCACTTCGGCATTTTGTAACTTTTCAGATGTGGACTTCATGGTATTAATACAATTCCTTTAATGCAGTTGTTCTGTAACACAAAAAATTATCCTTGATATTTTTTAACAATATAAATTTCTTCTCTATAGTAGGCATGAGATTGAATCTCTGATTAAAAGTGCAAAATTTATCTAACCCTAGATTACCAAGTGCCATAGAAAGAATCCACAAAGATAATAAAACAGCAGTTCTTTATTGTCTCAGTTCATTAAGACACTCTTGAACAGTAACATTTGCTAATGCCACTCTTGGGCCACTCTCTCGTGAAGACAGATTTCATAACACCACTTGATTATCATCAATGCCCTTTCACCCTCTCTAAGTCTCATTTTTAAAAGTACTTTGATGCCTCTTGCTCATTTTCTTATTTCAGCAGACTGCAATCTATTTCTACCTGTAAGATTACCAGTGAGATATTTTCCACAGAAAATTGTATTTTTCATAAAGAAAAGCCATGCACAGCTACTCTTGATAAAGTACTGAAAAGATTTTGTACCACATTTAGTAGCTTGATGAATTAGCTGTAAATCTCTCACCTCTCTCTCCTCTAACTTCGGTATTCTATGACACTGCTTATTTTAAACTGGTAAAGCCCACACTGTCCATCCTTTCTCTACAAATGCATGGGACTTCATGCAGAAAAAAGTGATATTCACATGAGGAAGGCTGTCACAGACAGCATTATAAGCAAGCAAATTACAGCAAAGTACAAAAACACACAGCAGGCAACATCACAAATAATAGAATTGCTAAACACCTTTCATTTTTAATTGAAGTACAACAGTTCCACCTAATACATTTCATTCTGACTGTGTGATAGTACAAACAAAAGGATAGTCCTGTGGCTGAAGAATTGAATTAAAGCAGGAAACAAAGTTAGTTTTGTGCTCAGCTTTATCATTTCCTGTGTGCTAAGACCATTCTGCAGTTCCATATGACTTCAAAGCAAACAAGGTCTGCTCAGAAGCTCTGAAAATTCAAGCATTAATTTAGGCATTTAGATAAGGGTCTAGAACAAATGATGTTCCCCAAAACTGCCTTTGAGAGTTCCATTCTCTTAAGTGCTTTGCACTGAAATTTACTACATATGTTATATGATCTGGGTTTTGATATCATATGCAAATTCTGTAGGCAGAATAAAGAATATCCACAGACATCTTTGTTGCAGTGGTCTGGAACGTAAATATAAAATAAAAACTCTCCTGTAAGTATGGTTTAAATCCACATGAAGCAAAGAGTGTTCATCTCACTGTCAGTGCCTTTTTTGTTCTGAGTTTCCCTTAAAAGATGCATTTCTGCCATTCACGGAAAATGAAATAAACACTAACATACTAAAGAATAATAAAGCCACTTTTTAAAATTATTTGCATCATTATATGTCAGCCAGCTGGATATTCTGTGTTAATCCAAAGATAAAAGTGTGAATGAATGTACAAAGGGGTACATAGTTTTCTGATAAACCTTTTTTTCCTTTAATCAATATTGTCAATTTTAAAATCTCCATCACCTATTCAATCCCAGTTCCAATAATGACGTAAAAAGCACCCATTTAAATCTGAAATAATATATGCCTATTGCAGGCTTATTTCAAAAAAAGCAGTTTTTCTGACTGTTCCCATTATGTTAAAACTAACTGTATGTCCAGAATGAGCATCGATTTGCACTTCTGAGTTCAAAAGAATTTTTTTTATATTCTCATATTTATAGTGGTATAGCTGAGACTTGAATCTGTCCCTCTGTTTACATGTTGAAAGACAGCTATAGGAGCAAGTGATGAGAAAACATGATTATATATTCCTGAAAATTTAGCCAGCTGTCAGTTTTCCTGTTGCCAGTGTATCAACGCAAGAATCTGCAGCCGGGGTTTCACAAGACACAGCGCCAGCACAATATAAAAATGGATTAACAATCAACACTATAGTCAATGTAATGTATTTGGAGAGAGCAAAAAATAGAAGAGCATGTATTTCAGCAAGGATTCAGGCATAAAGAGCTGGCACACCTCCAGTCTGAGTATCTCAATGAAACTTTTAGTTCCATGAAAGCAACAGATTTTTAATTATTTTTAACACTAACAGGGAACAATAAAAGATTTGTCCAAAGTATTTAAATAGGAGTGTGTATAAGACAAAGCACACAAATCCCTTAGGCCTCCACCCTTTAAAAATGGTTGCTTCTTCTTGACACTTCAGGAAATCTAGCAAACACAGGATATAAGAACAAGAGGTTTACACTGCCAGAGCACAGCAGCAAGCACAGTAGTACAAGGAGGCTTTTATGCCATACTAGAAGGAACTCTAATTTAACATGTAATTTTTAGATCCATACATGCTTTTCAAAACCTGTATCAGGACATAAGGAGACACTGAATTTACAGGGCTTCATGAAGAATGGTATAGCTTCTCTGGTGAGCAAGCCATCTGCATTAGCTGTTCTTCCCTCATGTAAGCATTTTAGCATATCAACATCAGCCAGAGTATAAAGATGCAGTTGAGACAGAAGAAATAGGAGGTGAGGTAGAGGAAACCTGTTAGTTAAATGCTAGGCCAGGTGATAATGAAAAGCTTAGCAATATTTTCAGGGTTTTGCTATTTAAACTGTTGCTTGAGTGAATCTCTAGGATAAGACTACATTTGGACCATGTACTGTGCAACCACTGGGTACAGATGGGAACAGGATTAGCTTAGAAGTGTACCCTGTCTCTGCTCAATCTCCCCTAGGCTTCAGATGGTTAGCAGTACTATGTGTTCGAATTTAATAGGATCTTTACTTCAGACTTTTGAAACTTTACTACAAAAGCACAGCAAATTCAACTACAGATAATAATTTTGTCTCATTTAAGACTTGTCCCACGGCACAAACAAATGCCCAGACTCTTGACTCTCAAAATTATATTCTAAATAGGAATAAAAAAAAAATCCAAATCTCCTTACCCAAAATACTCATTCTTCCCTTGCTATCCCTTTCTATGATAAGTGAGAAAAACATTCAGGAAAACAAAATCTGCATTAGAATTAACATCCAAATCTACAAATTGAATTTTGTTCTTACTGGTAACATAAGCAAGACTTGTGTGTGATACAATCGTATTCACTTATTATTAAATAGTACCTAGAACTTCCCCAAATATTTCAGTGAGCATGGTACCACATCCATTAGAAAACACAAAAGAACACACAAATAGTAGCAACTAATTTCAGGTAATTACCTATGCTTCATTGAATTCAACACTCAAAAATCTATTGGGTGGAACAGATGGGAGAAAAGCAGAGACATCATTTTCATTGCTTTTGAAATGAATAGGTCAGAAGTTTTAGGAAGGCAGAACATTCTAAATAGCACAATAAATTCTCTCCTTCAGAATTTCACAACCTCATGAGAAGTATGTTTGGGTTATATTGCTTGATGGCTGCATTATGGCTAATGAATCATGATGATATTTGCTGAAGACAAAGTGTACCCAATACTCCATTTGTGTGAGAGGTAAACAGTTGGGGATGGGGCATTCAAAAGAACTTCCTCTTGCTCTGCTGAAGCATATTAACTTCAGCATTTCAATCTTGGCAACTATTTCCTCCTTTGGGAGCAAAAAGTGATCCTGTCCAACACTTAACTGCCTGTTGTTTAGTAATAAACACCTGTTAGTGTTTACCATTAAAACTTCTTTGAATTGCAATTAAATACAGATTTGAGCAGGAGATCAGTGGCAAAGTTCAGACTCCCAAGATTTTTTTTTTTCTTCTCTCATGGTACAGGGTATTCTAATTTCAGTTTTTCAGGTCATATGACTGTACACATGGAAAGCTCAAACCTAGATGATGACTAAATTGCATTAGGTTGAAAATTCAAGAAATCTATGTTACATGATTGTTAAGAAGTTGACATTAGTGCACTACATTTTTGAATCTGCTTTATCTGTTTTATCATAGTTTTTGCTAACAGGGCCTATTGTTAAATTTTTAATGTAGGAGACGGTAGAGGAAAAGGTACACAGAAATGTGGGTAATCTGACACAATGGTATTTTTCTTTCTTAACAATGAACCACTGTTCTCTTTTTTCTATGTCCTGTAAATCCAATACTAATACTAAACATTGCAATGTCTCATAAAGTTCATTATATATCCCTAAGACATTCAAATAGTCACAGTTTTGTTTAAATAGAAATTCAAATAAAATTTAATTTTAAAATGCTGCTTGCTTTCTTCCATCTTTCTCCTTTCTGATGGGTAGAGGGAGTTAAAAATTGACTAGTGAGCAAAATTGGATTTCAGTAATTACAGGTAGCAATTTTACTCTATTGCATTTCTAAATACAAAGGTGAAACAAATTAAGTCAAACAATTATTTTTATAACTAACTTTTATGTCTTCCGAATTGTTCCAACCAATGCTTCCAAATTCTGGCACACCATAAAACAGAGACAACCTTAACACATTGAAAGAGATTTAGTTTCAGTTTAGGGCTTGGTATGCTAATTAATTAATGCTATTTTCATTCCTCCTAAACCTGTAATGAAGTACATATTAAAGAAAGCAGAGAAAAGGTATACTGCCAAAAGCCTTTCCTATACTGGGACTGTATTTTAGACATAAAAGGAAAACAGTTTATTGGTAATGGAAATCCCTCAAACTATTATATCAACAAATCTAAATTCTCTGTTTCTTTGAGACTGGGAGCTTATTCTGGAACTTGAAAGACTGAATGAGACCTTGTACTTCACATGCCTGAAAGGCACAGGTTTGCTGTTCACAGCACTGATTTGCTAGGCCTGCTCTCACTGCAGGACCTAGACAGAGAGTAGAGGGGGGGAAAATGCAAACAGAAGCAAAAAGGAGAGAAGTAGAAGAGGAATCTGCATGACAGTATGAAGAGGCACAGGCAGACAGAATCAGTTTTAAAGAAATGGACAAAGGCTAAATAATTAACAAAGTACAATTTTCCTGAGACCTGAAACATAATGGAAGTTTCATCACAAGTTTTTCTCACTCTCAGAGCAAATACTTGTGAAATCCCAAGGAAACAATGTGTCTATTATTCTTACTTTAAGAGAGCCTGACCCAAAAAGAATAATTATGTTGTTAGTCCATGAAGGTGCTGAATCCAGTTCTGTCATGCTGATGTGCTACCTGGTTCCACACACCACACTTTCAGGGGGTTCTCACAACTTGTTTTTTGATCACAGAGACAAGGACAAAACACAACTCTCAGAAGCTGACATGCAACAATAAAGATTGCCAAGGCAATCTAAATTCAGTCTCAAGTCAATACTTGCTATAAATGGTCCTTAATTACAACAACAAACTATTTTCATTGCACCTTTATCTCAATTAAAGATTTCTTCAATATATATACAATGGCATATCCTACTACATCTAAAATACAATCTCATATGTTTACATTTCTCTTGAACAGATAGAACAGTGTTCTCTATGTACTATCAGTCACACAAGTTCTCTATGTACTATCATTCTCACCTCTAATAAAGAAAAAAGTGGGAAAAAAGCATTGGCGATACTGAGCTTACAATAAACCATTGTCCTAATGCCCAATTCTTGTTCAAGTGGCTTTACAAGAAACATGCACTTGCCATTATTTCCAGGCCTCACAGTGGCAAAGTGGTTTTATTTTATTCCCCCCCTCCCAGCACCAATAATGTAGATAGTTTAAGAGATTTATTGCATAATTACTGTGCATTTGGCATATTTCCTCCTATGCACTTCAAATTCTACTGAGCATTTCCAGTATAATACCACAGTGCTCAATTTAAATATGCTGGAAACTATTTTTGCCTTTTTATTTAAATCCATTAGGGTGCTTATAATAGGACATTGTATTGGATTCTATTCATTTTTAAACTGCAAACATGAAATAGGTACGAATGTCACAATAAATGTATCCTTATAAACCTCTACAAATTGGAACAATTACTGAAATAGCATATATCTGTTTTACTAGAGTCTGTGCCAATTGATGTTTCTCTTGTTTCACACTGGAAATTACCTAATGCAGACAATTAAGACCAACCATAGTACCACCATACTCTTTCTGCTAAAATACTATCTCAGCAACTCATTCTAACTATATTAATAGAAACGTTTTGACAATAAGGAGATGTAACAGCCTTGCAAGTGCTGTTATATAATTTGAATAGCACAGAAAACACCTAAAAATGCTACCTGACTAGATCTAGTCTGTTAATCATAGCGAGGTCTGTAACAGCAGCCTTTAAATTTCTCTGGTGCATGTGTTGTACAAATAATTGCTTTCAAATCAGTGTGCATCTACAGACTGCTAAATCTGGAAATAACTATTACAAATTTACTTACATTTCAGGGCACAAATGTACCATCTCCTGAGCATTCTAGATAGCAAGTCACAAACGTACTTTTCACAAGTGCTCTAAGATGGCAAAACTCAGACTTGACTTTAGGTTATTAATTATACAAAAGACATTGTACTGGGACATAACAAAGGTAATACTTTGGAGGATTACTGCTGGATTAGTCAGGTTTGTAAGAGCTGGTCTTTAGGTGACTAAGGCTAAGACTGTAAATATGACTTCATACACTTACAGAGCCTGTTTATTCTTAGTTTAAAGAAAATGTGACTCAGTTATCAGTTCAGTATGTGAGAAGTGATTAAAGTAAAACGATGCCTTTATTTACTCCCCTGAAAGGCCTTGGGGAGATCATTATTGTATCTATAACCCTTCTTCATTCCACTCTTTATTAGCATTGATCCAACTCTAGAACTAGAGCAGCAAGCTATACTGTCACTCAAATGACATGGGTTGTAACCAGGTCACCTTGTCTACACTGGGAAGGCAGCATGCTCATCCTCTAGAGAGACCACTCATTCATCAACTTTGCCAGTTAATGAATGGATTAACACTGGCAGCAACTATAAAGGTATTTTTTTTCCTAACTGGTTATGGTTCAGATAAAAAATGCAGTCCTAAACACACAGTGATAGTCCAAAACTATTTGCTCTCCCTGAGCATACAAGGAAGAGTAGTACTAATACAGTTTGCTTCTCAATATCAGTATCAAGAGGCAACAGAATAATTATATGGAGTAAAAAAGAAGGCTGATCTACCATAATACAAGATTAAAACAAAAATGGTAAGAAGGATGAAGCGCTGAAGAAAGTCTTTCTTCACAGACTTCACAATGAAACGGTTGTCAGCTATGTAAAATTATACCCAACTACTACTACTGCCTAAAGGCATCAAAGACAACTATTATGTTGATTTTGTATGTGTCAGAATTTCTTCACACGTCAGTTAGAAAGGCTGCATGACCTTGACGCTAGAACAACAAAAGACTTTGTGAAATCTGCAGACTCACACTGAAAAGCCTGCCTTAGAGAAATGTCACTCACAGAACCTGCACTGCTCTTGTAAACACTGACGAATTTCAGCTGTTAAGCTCCTTTTTGAAACACAGCAATCCTGAAACAGTGATTAAATGTGGAAGTCTTTCTCCTTAGCTACTCTTGTTACCACTGTAGAAAAATGCTGTAAAAGCAATGTTTTATCTTGCTTCTGAAAATTAACATTAAATTATCAAGCAAAAGGACGTTGTAGCTCTAGGAGGCTTACTACGAAAAGATCTCAAAGCAATTTATAGACATGGATTAAGTTAGCCTGGAATAAACTGCAAATATATTTCTGACTGATATAAGGAAAACTGGACAATCAGAAAAATCAGCTGGAAGGAATTATGAAGGTATTATGAAAGACCACAGTATTAACACCCAAATCTTCCAACCTCCTATCCCTAGCACAGTTAAAAGGACATCCTTTATTCTGTTAGGTAGCTAAATCACGTCCATTCAGTGGTAGGCAAGAAAATTAAAACATATGTGCCATAGGTGTGGAGTCAGCACACAAAACTTACAAGATTTCTAGTACCTGGAGGAATGCTCTCCTTCAGTGCAAAGATTCTTCACCCTCCTTCAAGAAGCCCAGTAAGTACTGAGCAAACCACAGAATAAACTCTGCTGCAAGTTCTTTATATAGGAAAGGCTGCTTTCAGAGCTCAGAATGGTACAAAAACATTGATTTCTCAATATTTGAATTAATAATGTGGTTTTAAATTTATGTGTATAGCACAGGCTTGCTATAATGGTAAACTGTGTTTATTGATAACTGTAACTATCATAACCAGGGTATAGAACTGTCAGGAAATATTTTTATCAGGCAAACATCACTAGATAATTTATTCCAGCCTAGTACCATGAAACTGCAGTCACGCTTATTGGGCAGGGCTGACAGAAACTTGAGCTAAGCTACAGTTATACCACAGTTAAAAATTTTGTTGTCTCTCTTTCCAGGTGTTACAGAAAACAGTCTGGAGGAATGCTTTGGCAGCCTATTTGACATTTGCCCTAAGGTTTTTAAGAAATTGCAAATCATAAGACTGATTCCAATAGCACTCTGATATCTCCCCTATGATATTCAGATATCATATCCATATCTCTCAAACTGAATAACTCTATTACTACTCACTGAAAACTTCATATTTACTTTATCAAGTGTTCAGTTTTGCCCCGTTCTCACAATTTGTTACTTGTTGATTAATTAAGCTATTGGGACTAATTCTAATTAAAATTAAAGAGAATATTTCCACTGAGTCGTGCATCTGGCTAAAGCCAGTGAAGGCCAGATTTCCAAGTTCTGAGAAAAACTCACTGAACTACTCGTAAAATGATAGTTGTGCTGCTACAATGTAAAACATGTTTTTGATTCTTCAGGAAGAGGGACCACAAACTACATCTTTTAATTCAAAGCTAGCAATTTTATAGGCTGGCTAAATATACTTCTAGAATTTAAGACCCAGAACACTCAATCTCATATTCAGCTTAGTCTTTCTTCTGTAAAGAAGCCTAAAAAGAAGTTCAAAGGAGACAGGTGTGACCATGGGGTGTGCTACACTCACAGCATTTCTCATAATCTGAAGAGGAATCCAAAGCATTAAGTCTTGTGTTTGAGCTTTGATATAAAGTTTGATGAAATTATAATTTTAAAATTATGCTGGTCTGAACAAATGATGTTCGCCAAGCCAGCCAGATCTGTCTCAATGTCAAAGATTTTCAGCCTAGCAGAATAGCTTAGAAATTGCTTCAGATTGTTTAGGGAAAAGCTGTAAGGAAGAGCTCGTGGTTGAGCACTATCACTGGAAGAATTGGTGAGCATTTCCAAAGACAGGTGCAAACAGTTGCTCTCACTCCACTTGGATGGAGGTTCTCTTCATCCAGGCACTGAGATGATGCAGTTCAGAAGCTACTTATTGATGTTAACAAGGTATCTGGCCTAAACTAAATGTCCTATGCACAACAAGGCCTACTGCCATGTTAAAATGACTCACAGCAGCTGAGCACAATAAACTCACTCCCACCTGCTGTTTCCACAGGGTTACAGTGGCAAGAACACACTCAAGAGGGTCCTTACATGGCAGACAATGGAATGTAACAGATGATGAACTTTTTTAATAATCATTGTATGAAAAGTCACAATTAAATTGCAACAAAAAGATAAAATATATTTAAATCAAGCTGGTTTCAGAAACTCTTTTGATAGTGAAAAGCAAAAAAAGGAGTCGGCAGAATGGTAATTATCTACATTATTATAATTAAAGAGAGAGAGATTCTACATCTGCATGCTAGAGAAAAGAAACCTTGAGCAAATAAAGCAGAGCTGAGTCATAAGTGGGTTACTGACAAATTAAAGCTGCTGAAATACGCTTGCTGGAAAACAGGGAAGGGATTAAAAAACAAACTCCTGTGGAAAATCTATCTTATTCCAGAGAAGCAGAACGAATTTTAAAGAAGGACTTTCAAATAAGAAGCAAATTGGCAACTTCCTAAGAAAGAACTGGATAAGCTCTAAGCAGCTTGGTTTATCAAATGGAAATTTGCTTTCAAAAGGGGTATGCTGAAACAAAAATAAAGAAAACAGGGAAGTTTGCCCAGGAGTGAGCCTTCGGCTTATTTGTAGGGAAAACACTGATCAAAGCTTGCCAAAACTAGAGAGTATTTAAGGTCTTGTTAACAAAACTGACAAAAATCAAACTTCAGCTATTAATAGCAGCACAAGAGCTACAACAATCAAGATTCAATCTGAAAGAAAAAGAACTGTTTCAAGGAAGTTGATTTTAACTTGATATTTCATCTTGTTCTTGTCAATTTAAAAAATAATAAAAAAAGAAGCCTACATTGATTCCTGACAGGATTACAAAATGTCAACATACAGTGATAGAGACTTACTTAAAAAGAGCTTGGGCTTCAAATGCAATCTGATTTGAGCAGTTACACACCACTGCGAATGCAAAGGTGAAGAAAAAAAATCTCACCTGGGGGAGGGAGTACATACTGTGGCAACTAACATACAGTTTTATGCAATCACTGCATGAGACACAGGTCAGTGAAACTATCCGCAGGGGTGTTGTCAGGGAAATCACACGATAGCAGAGAGGAAACTACATGCACTACTTCTAATTTAGCAGGACTTGCCTGCTTACACTATCAAGGGTCCATGCAACAGCTAAGGTATAGTTCAGTGCTACCTAAAAAGGAAACTGCTGCAGAGTACCATATTCCTACAATTCCCAACCTACAGAACACCAGCCTCCAATTGTCTTAAAGTCAATGTCACAGAAATAAAGACTAATTGGCATTCTCTGAAAAATTCAAAGAATTACTACAAACAGGAGATTTTTTTTAAGCTATTATTGAAGTCACATCCTTTTCCTCTTTTCAATTAAGCTTAGGTGTTGACATTTTTACTGTTCCTGTGGTATTGCATGGAAAATTGAGAATACTTGACCAATGCCTGCACTTTTCTACAGGATTAAGCCTGTACAGAAGTATTCTTCCTACTCTCTCTGCTAAAATATCTAGCCTCTGTTTTGTCATTAAACTCTGTGAATGTTTTCTTGACAGGCTCTGCAGTCATTCTGTACATTTCCTGCTGGAGCTCTTCCACTTTATACAATTTAATTCACTGCTCTTTCGACCAAAATGAAGGAGATTGACTATAATGACATGAGAAACAAGAGTAGTAACTTCAAGACATATATAATTTATATACAGTGGAGCAGTTCCAACTAGACAGTTTGAAAGAGTCTACCTAGAATAAAAAGCAAGAGCCTGCTTCTTGGACATTTGCTTGAGTTGTTAGAAATTGATGTTACACTGAATCTAAGATGACTTTATCCGTTCTGAGCTGTTTAACCTACTTCTGGCCACCAATATTTTGCCTTGAAGTCTGTATCAAATATGCACAACACATACTGCTCTTCAAAAGGAACCTAAAAATGTAAACTTTTTTTCAGATTCCAAATTAAGGAAGAAGCCCATTCAAATACAAAAATCCACACACTTCCTTTTAGCAATGTACAGAGAGATTCTCTGGAGAATTTGCAGAGAAGGTAAATTACCTTTGTATGCACAATATCTGCTTATGTTAACCCTTTGAAGAACATGCAGGGACTTTAAGGAAAGCACTGCAGCAGTTTTAGCTACATTTTTTTAACTGACTTCTGGAGGAGACAGGTAATCTATTTGTGAATGATAACCACTGGCTGAAGTTGGATGACGACTGCAGACAATAGCATGGCTGTACCCATACTTGGAGAGAAACTAGCAAATGCTGAGGAAAAAACCAAATGTCAGAAATAGCTAAGTTAGTCTTCCATCAGATGACCATTCACAGATTTTGTCCAATAACAAAGTCGATCCACACAAGTTTCTGAAGGAGAGAAGCGAAAATAATCTGGACTGAAGCTCTCCAGTCACTTACATGGACTGAACAACACCAGAAAGCTTCAAACCAGCAACTAGTGCCTCCACGACAGAGCCCTCACTTTTAGCCTATCCTAATTGAGATGGACACTTTCCTACAGGTAGCTCTTCCAGGAATAGGATCAAAGCCAATCCTAGAAGAGAGACATTGGCTATGAAGCAATAAAACTAACTAGAGCACAGAATTGTTACCATCATCCGGAAAAACTGAGGCTTCTAGCTTTGAAAAGGCTCTGACTGCCAAATGTAATGGCTTCATTTAGCTTCTCACAATGCTTCCTGATTTACAACAACAACCAGTTAACTTGTAACTTCATCTCAACAAGACTAAATGCCACATTAGCAGCTTAAAGAAAAGATTGAACCTAATTTTATAGTTACTCTCATCCAAATACATTTTATGCAGGAGCGTTCTGGTACATAGATAAATATACATTCACAAAAGGAAACCAAACCAAAGAAACACAACCAAAGATGTTCTTAATTCTGTTTTTCTGTCCTTGGGTGAAAAAAAAGAAAAAAAAAAAAAAAACCACAAATATCTTGTGTTAATGTTACTCCAAACACTTCTGCAAAAGATTCCTTTTGTGATTTACATCAGTCAGTAAAGCATATTACACAAAAGATTTTTGGCCACAGAAAGGTCTCATTATTCATAAAATTATTGACTAATCTTTGACAAATAATGTAACAAAACAACAGGAGGCTGCTCTAAGAAATGAATATTCATGTTTGCAGACATGTATAGTACAAAAACAAACTGTCAACTAAGCTGGCACTACTTTCAGTAAAAATGAGACAAACGTTATGATGGACAGCTAAGACTTGAAGAAACTGAAGAGTAACCATTCTCATAAAAATTTTGCTACACTAACCTCAGTTAAAAGAAAACCTATTAATATTAATTTTTCAAGAGTAAAGAGAAACTTCAGACATTTGGTGTAACAGCGTTCTAATTAACTTCCCTAATCCAGGGGAGATTCCATGAGTCTTCTCACCAATTAAATACCCACCTGGCTTTGGAAAAACAAAAACCAAAACCAGAAACATCAATCAAGTAATCACACAATGCATAAGTGAAGTATGAAACTAACTGGCACAGAATGTTACAGAGAAAATTAAACATAAAAGGTTTCAAAAAGCAACTGAAAAAATCATGAAAGAAAAATAGTATACTAAGTGCCATTGATGGCTGTACTTTTCTGGTATGTTAGACAACATACCAGAAAATAAGTTAACTTTCAGTTTAGAAAAGGACTTCTTGTCATTGCCACATAGTGTGGTTAACCACAGTACTGAGTGGTTAAAATTGCTCACCTGATGGTGTTTCAGTCTAACATGATTGCTGGTTCATTGATTCATTTATTTAATTTAATTGCAAATCTGATTAATACTAAAATAGTTATATTTCTTTCTAGTTTAATGAAAATCAAAGTGACTTTAATTTAATTATATGTTTGGGTTTAATTTTAACTTGCTTGTTATAAGTCATAGAAAGAATGGAAGTGATTATTTTTCCCTCATTTTCTTTCCAACAGTAACTTGTACCTGAATTGTGAATGGAAATAAAATTACTGAATTTATCTAGATGCCACATAGTTTTCAACACATTAATTTGGTTTTCCTTTACACTCCTGAAAATGTCAATACATCTCATGGCACACACACATGAAATTAACGGCGATTAATGATCTCCCTTGGCACCCAGCTTCCTGCTGTGTGATGAAACGTAGGCCAGGCTGGTTGCCACTGCCTGAATCTCTGATTTGTCTAATCTCACCTTTTTTCCCATCAAAAATAACAGAAAATGGAAAATAAACAAAATTTGTCTGAAGTTATTTTAAATGGTCTTCATGTTGCAGCTAGCATTACACAACTTTAAAAAAAAAAAAAAAGGTCACATTAATAGTAGTCCCTTAAGACTTTTAAAGGTCAGGTTATCAAACTACATGGAGATACTAGGGTTTTGATTTGGTGATACGAAAGACATTCTGTGTGTGTCCTGAAGGATGAGTTAATGGACAAGATACAAAATATCCCCTATCAGGTTCTTTCCATGACCATTTCATTCAGCAATATTTGTCCCCATTGCATTTTCTGTCAGAGATTACACTTTTTAAAACAAGATTTCCCCATATTAATTGTCTATAGGTATTTATCCTGCCACAGTGTACATCATTTCATTAATGGAGAACATAAAGTATTCACTTATGTGCATCCCACTGTATTTTATTGCATGAGAAAATATCATTCCCTGCAGCCAATATCTAAACTTCATTTCATGTCATTAGTTTCTACTTACAGCAGCTAAAGATCAATTAAGTCATTATATTTTTATTACATTAAATAAACTGGAAGAGTTGAATGAATTTTTTTCACCTCTTCACTGTTACAATTTGTTTCCATTAATTATAAGTTAAGATGATTGCTACCTTTGAAGCATGGTAGTTAACACTAATATACAAATACTGTTTAATTGTTGTTTATGTTTGCCATAAAGTAATTGCCGTCGGAATTAACCTCTGTCACTGACACGTGATAAATTACAAGGAAGTTGATAGTCTTCTGCAAGCTTCAGTAAGTTTCTGTTCAGTAGAATAATAGTTTAAAGAGTAAGGCAAATAAAAGAACAGATATGGGTCAGCAACTGATCCCAACACAGGCTAATAAAGTAAGCTAATCTGGTATTAATCAAATGTGCAACATAAAACATCCGTTCAAAGAAAACTGAGAAAAGCATCTGCTACTTGGGCTCTCCACCTATGTCAGGTGTAACATTCAGCTCATAAAACCAATGCAGCAGGCTGCATATGGACCCAAAACCAGGGTAGAGGCGTGGACAAGCATTTAGGCAATAGGCTGAAGTCAGAAATAAGATGTCAGTGCATTTGCCTGGAGAACACAAAGGCAGGGACTATACTGGAAATTAGACTATACAGGAGGGATGCAGCTGAACAGTGGGACTCTCAGGTAGTTGTGAACTGGCAGTCCAGGTGGTGGTGACGGGCACAAGCCTTTTGCAACCACAAGAACTGAACAAAGCAGCAAGAGTAAGAGTCCTCTGTGACCAGACTAAACCTGCAAACACATAATGTAAAAGCTGACCCATCCTCTTACAGCTATTGAACACAAAGAAAGTTCAGCCCACTAGTTGCAATCTGGTGTTGGTGATAGCTCACATAGCTGCATCTCTCTGCAAGAGACTTCAGGAAATAAATTCTGCCCTCAGGTGCCTAACAGAAATCAGCAGAGCTGCTCATATGTAAAAGTAAGAATAACTCATTCCAACCAATCTACCTCTACTGATTTCAATTGATTTACACCTGGGATTAATCGGCTATTGATGTTTGCATCCAAGCACACAGACCAGACCATGACTTTAAGGCAAAGCCCCCAGTTAGCAAAGAAAGCAGAAACAATGCAACCTAGCCAGTACAGCTGAAGAGGAGTGTGATAAACGTACAATAGATCCCAAGCTCTGGGTGTCAGGGAGACATGGGGAAGCCTGATGTAAGAGTCCTAATAAGTTATATATATTTGAGCTTTTCTGTTTCCCTGCTGAGTATGCAATCTTGAAGGATGCAAAGTGGTTTAATGAAGGGAGGGTAACCCAGGAGGAATGTAAACCAGCATTTAAAACACACATCTCAGAGCTAGAAATCAAATTCTTTCTATTTTTGGGATAATAAATTGGCAATTGACCATCTGGAATGGAAGGGGATTTATCTTCTGCCAACTTTAATGCAACAGAAAGATTGTCCTTACTCTCAAGGCAACAGAAAAAACTGAGCTTTGGTCTGCTACCTATTGAGAAAATATCCTAATCAAAAGGAAACCTCATCCAACAATTGCATTTCAGAAACGCAGCACCCAAAGCTATACTTCATAAATGTATGGTCATTTCAAACTGTGGTAGATTTACCTGCAACATTGAAGGACTCAAGCACTAGAAGACTACTGCGTGTAAGACCAACAAAAAGGGCCTAAGTGATGGGCATCTTTCCTTCTTAATTCCAAGAAACTATGCAGACTAACTTAAGATGCATGAGTTGAACTGCTTTCTCTATTTCACTTAAATAGAACTGGATTCCCCCTAAAAAGTATCTTTCCTTAAAATTTCTATACAATAGCATTTAACAAATAATGCACTCATAACTGTCACATGTGTGACTCTTAAAAGAAAAGACAGCTCTCAAGTGCTTGCCAGTAAGCTTTTTACACTTAACCCTTCACCTAGAAAAGTTTATAAAGAGTTTGCATATCACATAATGCAGTTTATTCCAGATTTTTTCCAAAACCCGTAAGCTCCCATTTGCCCAGGTGCAGCTCTGAGCACTGTTAGCTGGAAAAATATTTTCAGATCATTCTTACATGGTCATGTGTTTGGAAAATATATTCAGTATTTCAAGCAACTTGATATTTGATGTAGATTAACTCATTGCATATTCAGATTCTCTCATACCTGCCATTGTAAAACAAGAGAATATGAATTATAAGACCCTTAAGCAACATATGCAGAGGATCAATCAAGTTGTAGTCTAACTGGGCACTGAATGTCACCACTGCTTCACACAAACACTGTGCCATTAAAAGTGCAATTACTAGAATGTTGATAAAGTGAGCCATTAAATGAGAAATCTCATCATATTTGACAGTGCATTGTGAAGCATTCCCCATTAAGAGATGAGAATAAAATGTTTATGAGCTAATTTATTCCAAACATGTTTGTAACTGTCTATGGTTAGCACTATTTCATCCAAGAAAAGGTTATACTGATTTGAGTGAGAAAGACAAAAAACCTCAAACTCTGAGCGTTTATAGCAGCTTGATTTTTTTTTTAAACCAACACTATATCAGAAATATTACTTGCAGTCAAATCACACAAATTCATTGCTCCCTGGTGGCTAAAACAAACCCATTGTTTCTCTGCTTGTATTGTTCGAATAACTGGTATGTGTGTATTATTTTATCTTTGTCCTTCCTGCTGTCATATTCAATATACTGCCATGAAAATTGTTAGGTTTTTCCTTCTGCACATCTACCTACAAAAAAGAAAAATAAGGAGGAGAATAAAACAACATGGATGTAGAAAGAAAAAAAAAAAAGCTGTTAATAATGAAAAGCTGACAAGCATTATCTCCTGTATTTGACAACAGCTGTTAGAAAATATCAAGCTCAGCAATATAAAGTAATAAAAAAATAATAATTTTTAAAAATCCAAAACAGCTGCCAAAATTTAAAGACAAAATGCAAACTGCAGAATATAAGTCTGAATAATAATGGTGTAATATAGAACTGAATATCCTCTAAAAACACAGATGATCCTTCTGAAAAAATAAAATAGAAAGGCTAATAATCCAGTTTAAGTAATAGTCTCTTATGCTTGAAAAAGCAATCTTCACTCCCTCAAGGTAATTAAAATTTCCTTCATCTGTCTCAGCTTGAGCAGTTGCCAGTATTTACACCCAATACAAAGAAGACAGAGCAAACTTTAAGCCATAAAGGGTATTGAACTAAAGCTATCCACTAGCATGAAAAAGAGATTAATTTGGTAGATTAATAAATTAATTATAACCCACAATAATATAAGGACACTCAAACTCATCCCACTGTCACACTAATACCGATGCAAAACTAGTGAAAGTGAGCTATGAAACAGGGACCATTATAATCTAACAGTAGACGAATTTGGACTCTGAAAAAGAGTTGCAAAAATCAACATAAAATTAGAACCTAATCTTGCCATTCATTAAAGTAGATCACACTGTCTTCTTTTGCATTTGTTCAGCATATTGTGTAATTACAGCTGAGTAAGGAGAGATAGTGGTAAAGCTGGACTACAACTTTTAGAAAAAAAAATTAAGAGAGAATGGATATTATTTTGATTCACTTGAGGAATCCTTTCACTCTGAAATTAAAGTGACAACCACTATGCCTTCTTGGTTCATCTGGTCCACCTATTTTAGAGTAGGTGACAACAATATTCCCACGTATGTAAAGATACAAAAAAGTCTTCCAGTTGAAAATTTCTTTAGAGAATTACGCAGCTTTTTCAAACTCACAAACTTATATGGTTTTCTGATGCCTCATGCACCCCTCTGCTGAGACCACAACAAGCCATCATGAACATGTGTGTTCCCAGCTGAGATAACACTGACAGGCAGCCAGGCTTCTGGCTGGGCCACAGCCTAGGAACACCAGGAGTCTCTGCCACAGTTTCATCCCTTGCAGCTCTAAATGATTTCAAGAAAAGGAGACAGTACTGTTAGTTTTTCTAAGGAGGACTTCTAAATTCCTGTTCCTAAGGAAATCTTAAAAATACATTGTTCCTTCCCCTCACCAAAGGTTTTTCTTTACCCCTCAGAACATGCATGCCAGCTGTTGGACATCTAAAATCCCACTTGTTAAACTTAAGGCAAGAGTGGGCTCTCTTTACGTTAAAAACAGAAGTTCTGGCACTCTGACTTCATTCGACAGGTTTATTTTCACAAGGCATTGTTACATTCAGGAAATCCATCCTTTTAAATTTCACAGCAGCTCTTCCCTAGAACAATTTTGTCATCATTAGATCAATCCAAAAGACACTAAAAACTATAGGATTTATCCTGCCATTATTTCCATCTTGCTGTTTTATTACTTGCTCTAGCATGTATGGTAGCAGACTTATAAGCCTGATATGTGTTACTGCATTCTACTCAGAACATCCAATTCCCATTGAAGTGAATTATCAGGTGGAAGACAGGCTTCACTAGTGGAGACTGTTGCTTAAACAGACATACATTATCTACAGAGCAAAAGAAAGATTTCCCAGGATACCTAGTGAGAATTGTCAGACTGCATTATGTTCCTGCTTAGGGACAGCCTCGTTCACTTGGAAATGTAGTAAATGTATGCTGTAAAGGTATATTGTTAACAGACCTGTGGCCCTGGAAGTGATAATCTGAAAGGGATTCAGGCATTTGTGGAAGAGAAACCATTACTATACATAAGCCCAGGGATGAATGAGACTCAAAAGAGTTACAGCAAGCAGAAGAGGTTAGGATCTCTAAATATGAAAATAGAGCTAGATAAAGAATACAGATTGTACCTACCTTCTGAGTGAAGGTATTTTTATTGAAATTTTTAAATGAATTTTTTTCTTGTCTTTTGTTGTTTTTTTAATTCAGACCATT
>VZTE01002839.1:379596-451759 GCA_013397775.1 Eulacestoma nigropectus
GGGGGAAGACAAATATTCTAGGGTTTTTTCTATTGCAATAATTTCTGTTTTGTTGGAGAAAGGTATGCCAGTTTTTCAAGCATACTACTGGATAATATTTATCTATCCACCTATGTATCTTCTACATAGCTCTTGATGAAATAATTGGCGGAATTCTCTTCTTTCTTTCAAAATGGAATTCCAGGTCTTTTTATTTAATACTTCAGGTCCCTGAAGTATTCATTCTGAAGTCAAAGTATTTGTAAGCTATTCAACAACTTCCTCTCAACAGAAAGAAAACCAGTGCTTAGAAAGAGGCAATGTGTTAATGTTATTTAATTCATCCCAGTACTACAAATGCCATAATGGGATGTGTTTACCCAGTACTAACTAAATGCATGTTCAGTAGGAATCTGTGGGCTCAACTGCTCTTCAGAACCTCAGGTCAAACTGAAGATGAGCTATCAGTTTTTATACTATTAGGCTTGACTATAGACAAGTTACATTTGCTTTAAAAACATGCTGTGAAAATCTAGTAAAATAGGGGTTCTCAGGGCGGAGTCTGAAGATGAAGCTAATAACAAATTTTTTTATTTGAGCCGTACGCAAGCTTTTCCTTCCATCCCTTCTCCCTGTAATCTTCAGTGCTCAGATTTTTAAGCACTCACAGGGTAGTGCTGCCTCTTTAGACACATCCTGCACTGGGTGTGTTGGAAGCTTTGAGCATATTAGATGATGTGATTCTTCACAACAATGAACTGAGGGGAATAAAAGCCTACATAACTATTTGTTTATCTGCTCTTCACATTTTGTGTTGGACAAACAGGCGTCCAGTTTCTTACCAGGATAAGCAAAGGACAACACGAAGTTGAAAGCTTATCCTGAAGGTCTCACTGAAAAAGGTGCAAGTTTAACCCATGTATCATGTAAGCAAAATAGAAAAAGCAGCTCCAAGGCTGCACCACACAAATAAAATCTGAAGTATGGTAAACTGACAGATAAAAGACAGGATAAGGCACATGGTTTAAATATTCTGCATACTACATCTGTACCTGCTTTTATTTCTGTGTTTCTTCCAAAAGAAAAAAAAAGACCATTCATGCTACACACTCTCCTAGATGTATAAAAATTACAAAGCCCAGCTGTTGAAGAATATCTTTTTAAAAAATGAAAATCAAAACATCAGAGTAAGTTAAATTCTTTGGCTGGTATGTGGCCTCATGTGGAATAAAGAATTCACATCAAAATAAGCAGTATAAAGCAAGAATTCATAAATATTTAATGTCTTTTCCCCCCTTTTCTTCGTTTCCTCTATATATTGTACTAACAGTGTCCTTCCTTTTGTTCTTACCTTCAGTTTAAGGTGCAAAAATGAAGATGCAAAGTGACAGCTAATTGCCAGATGCTGGGCACAGTGACACAGTGCATATCAACAAACAACACTCAAAGCCACTAATATTTCAGCACAAGCAAATCAGAGAGGTGTCAAGACGTCAGGCTGACATTTGTACAAAGAAACTTATTTTACTCTCATAAGACAACAATGGCAACCTCCACTGATGGTAGGAACAGCATGGGCAAAACCCATCAATGCTGAACAGTGCTGACAGGAGTACAATACTTGTTGATACTGGTGGGAGATCCTGCTGTTCACATGTTCTCAGTTCTCCATCTGCCTTGCTGGATAGTTTTTCCAAAGTACATTTCCTATTCCTGACATCTTCATCCTTACTAGGTAATGACCCAAATAAAAGTGCATGAACTAGAAAAATCTGAATCTTCTTTCTGAACTTTTACCCTGAATTATTTGGGTTTTTTCATCATCCAGTGTCCACTGGCAAAACTATGAGAAGAATCCTAAGAAAAGGGCATTGTCTTGTTTTGCTGGTTATCAGTTGGTGAAGACTTTTTGTGGACTTGGCAAAGTTGAATCAACAAGACAAAATGTCACTGACGTGCTGAACTACAGAGCTCAACCCTTCAAGCTGATCTGTCCAGGCAGATCTTTCCCTCTGTCTCCATTTACATATATCTGTTCATCTAATGCTGTGTCAAATAGAGTATTTTAGAAAAGGATCTTATCAGCACCAATTCTCATGCTATTCTGGATGACTTTTACTGCACATGATATAATTACTTAATCAAACAGTTACGAATTTCATTACAGTTCTTTAGCTACAAAATGGATGAGCACGGCAATTTTCTGTCTAGTAATGAAGAGGAACTAAGGACAGTTGCCTAAGTGAATACTTAAAATTTAAGTTTGCAGGCAAGAGAAATCTCTATAATGGTGATATAATAAATCAATCATCATGGCCAAGAAAATTTAGCCATCCTAACAGGGATGAATCTTAACAAACACAATCTTGTGTAGTAATATCATCTTATCTTCAAAAAAATCCCTTTCGTATTCAGTCTTTAGAAACAGTTGACTCCTACAGCAATTTTATGGCATAAATTTTTCACAACAAGTTCAAGATGTATAGCACTTTTTCACAGAAAGAACTCTCAGGACATTTTTAAAGCAGATCTTAAAAAAAAATTCAACTGTAGTCTACAATGCTAACCTAACAACAAAACTTGAGAATAGGAGAAACATTGGATTACTTGATTTATAAAATGGCAGCAAGCATAAAGAAAATTCATTATTCACTCAATTTAGAGTGGTCATTTGTATGGACTCAGTTTGCACAAAGGTAAGCACACAAATTTAAGCTCCAAAAAGCACCTATTTAATGTAAACAACTGTCACACTTATGCTCATACGCTTGGCTGACACTGGGCTACAGTTAATTCTGCAGAGAAATCCATTGCAGCATATCTAAAGTAACAAGAAAATAACTTACATATTTCCCACTAAGCTAAACCCTTGCCAGGCATATGCCAAGAAGAAAGCCACCTAAAAGAATTGATTGCCAAAAGGAAGTAAAATTATACCACTCTAGATATAGAGCCCTTTCTGACTCAGGACATAGCGTAGTAGATACCATCTGCAATAATGAATTTTAGGGAATTCTTTGTGTCTTTAACCAACGAGGAACCCTCTCCATCCTTTGTATTGCCTATAAAAAAATTCCTTTCCTGGCAGCAGGAAAGGCAAGGGCATAACTTTCAGGGCTCTTCAAGAGAATTCCACCCTACCGGCCCAAGGCAGGGGAGTTGGAATTACATCATCTTTAGGGTCCCTTCCAATCCAAACCATTCTATTATTCTATGATTTTACCTCAATTTTTCACTTTTTCCACTTCCCAAGTAGGAACTGCCCCAGCCAAAACCTTCGTCTTTGGAGATAAGACACTTAAAGCTGGTTATCTTGTTAAGAAGCTTTGAATGAGTTTTGCAATAGATCTAAAATTAATCACAGACAACCCAAACCACGCACACACCAAAAAAACCCCAAAACAAAATCAAACCAAACCAAACAAAAAAAAAAAAAAAANCAAGTTTATCAAAAATATCAAAAAAACCAAAAAAAAAAAAAAACAAAACAAAAAAAAAAAAAAAAAAAAAAAAAAAAGGAAAACCAAACTACCACCAAAAACTCTATATAGAAACAAACCCGCCAACCCAGCAAAACTTGCTGTTCCAGCACAAGCCGGGAAATTAGGTGAATCCTGGATACTATGTAAAGGCTGAGTAAATTAATTGATTTATTTAACATCTACTGCGAAAAAGATACATTTTGATACTCCTGAATGCTGACAAAGCCACAGAAGCATTACTTAAATCCAGTATTTTTTATATAGAAATTAAATACAGAATGTAGAGGAGGAAAAAATAGCCCATAAATAATCAAAACTTAATTTGAGGTTTTTGATGGGAGAAAGTGGAAGATAGTTTGAGTCTATCACCTAATAAGAGAGCTCATGGCTTTAAGCTTACAAAAGCACCTAAATAACATTTCTCCACAGCAAAATTTAAAGCAAAAGCTGTGTTTGGTCCTTCGCAAGGACTGCATCAACCAGAGTGAGAGCAACCAAAATCTCTTAAAGGTTTAACATTAAAATCGTATTTTCCAACTAATTCAATAAGAAGAAAAAATATTACAACCTTAATTGTTACTTCAAGACCTTTTTAGGAACTCTGAACGTCAAGAAGAACTGTAGAAAGTGTACTATGAATACAAAGCACAAACACACGGAGCTGAAGTAAAAAGGCTGAGACAACAATCAACTAATAAAGAAGCAGAAAAAGATTCTATAAATAGACTAAAAGACAAAAACAGAAGAAAATACAGGTTGACTGTTTTACAGTAAAACCAGATGAGTCAATGATAATAAAAAGGTTAATTTATCAAACAGCTTTATTTTTTTCACAAATAAGGTGAATTGTAACCAGATATTTTTAAAGGGGACAGAAGAATTGGCCAAATTAGGAAACATAGGTTAAGGAATATTTAGCTAAATTGTACGTACACAGGTTTGCAAGGCTTGATTAAATTCTGTCTTTAGGACCCAGTGAAACAGTCTCTCAAACTATAATGGATTTTTCTAAAATTCACTGGGTACTCTCAGGGGACTGGAAAAGGATAATCTTGGTACCATCTTTAAGAAGGAGAGAAAGAAGGGACTGGGGAATTGGAGACAGCCTAACTGATTCCTGAAAAGATTCTGGAACATATTATCGAGCAATTTATAAGCACCTCAAGAATAATAAGAAGATAAAAAACATATGACATGGCTTTGTTAAGAAAAAAGGTTGTATCAAATTGGCATAATTTATTTCTTTGACAGAGTTGCAAGCTAATGGATAACAGGGAAGTAATAGATGTGATAAACATAAGCATTACTTTTTTTATATATATTCCCTAAGGCATTCTCATAAGTACACTAAGAAAATCTGGTCTGCATTAATTCCCTGTAACATGGCAGAACAACGCTTTAAAAAATCTCCCAAGTACAGACTTCAGCCGTTCCATGTCAAAGTGAGAAAGCATTTCAAACAGACAACAGCAACCCAAAAAACCCCTTACTTCTAGTCAATATTTTCATTGATGATCTGAATGACAGGCAACATGGACTGTGAAGAACCAGGAAAATAGAAAATTAAAAACTTGCAGATAGCAAAGCTTAACAATGTTGAAAACACTTTAAATTCACCCCTGTTTTCAGGATGATTACAAACATTAGCAGAAATTATTCAAAATCAGAAGCTAAAATTCATGATGACAGGGGTAACACTGTACTCAGGGGGAAGAAATCCAACGCCCAATTATGATATTCGGAACATCTGCCCAAGTTAGGTACTATGAAGAAGATGCAAATCAACCATAAACTGAGTACAGCGATAACAATGGAAAACGCAGTGCAGAATATTGAAAATTGTCTTCAAATATACTAAATGGATTTCTATCTGTAATATAGGAGTAATTTTTTCACTTTACTTACTGCTTTGAGCCCTAAGACAAAAAGAATGTGCCTTGTCTTAGATAATGAGTTTAACAAGAACACATAGCAACTTGAAAGAGTCCAAAAGAAAACCAACAAAAATACAAACAAGTTTGGAAAAACTGTTATTTAGGATTAGAGCTCGAAAGATATTTAACTTCTTTCATTTCATCTAAAAAAAAAAGGAAAATTAACTGTCGATACTTAGAAAGTGGCTGTAAAATAAATGGCAGTCAACTCTTCTCTATGCTGACTAATAAAGAGAAGATATTTCCATTTGAAAAAAGATTAAACTCCGATTCTAAGAACTATTTTCTTGATACAAGTCATATCTAAATTGTCTTCACACCTTTCAAGGCAAGGGAAGGAATTGATCCAGTCTGACATGACAGAATCTAATCAATAAGAGCTCTAAACACTGAGCTAGTCTTTGCAGAAAGAGGATGTCGCAAACCTTCTTCACTGTCTGCTCTAGTGATCCCAAGTAGTAGAGCACATTCAGAGCACGTACCAAAGAAAAGGAAAGCTTTAGCCAGGGACACAAGGAGTACAGGCTATTACTGGGCAGGCTAATGAGCAGAACTTCAGACTCATAGGAAATTTCAACATAAAAACCTAGTGCACTTTTGTCCATGATTAGCTAAGAAAAACGAGCAGAGGTTTTGTAATGCAACTTTCTATCAGCCCATAAACCACTACCACGTGGGACTTGGGAGTTTGATATCTTTTGTAAACATATAGCCCAAGCTCTTTAAACAGCCTAATGCACTTGGACATTATGAGCCCAAGTCTGCAAAACTACCATGTTTTTCAAAATGACACTACATCATCCCTGTTTTATACAGCCTTATCCATTCATTGAGCAAATGGATAAAATAGTATCAGTATTGACGAGAATTTAAACCTCCAGCAAACATATGAATGAATTTACCGATATACTTGGGAGAAATATAAAATTTACTGATGTACTTGGGAGAACAGTGAGCCAAAGCTGGATCCTATGGGTCCTATGTAGGATGACAGAGCTCTATTAATATTGTCCATTTACAGCAGATCAGGTTCTACCATAAAAGGTAAGTTTGGTAAGACAGAAAATAGCATGAAAAAGAAAAATCTAGTATGAAGTAAAGCTAAGATCTGCTAAATGGTGAGGGATCATTGTTTTTATCTTTCATTCTGAATATTAAAGTAAGTTTTACAGAGACTTGCTGTGTAAATTGCTGTGGAAGAGAAATCTTTTGCCTAAATGAACACTGAGATTATGGTGTTATAACGAAGAAGGAATACACTCCATACTACATTTTTTTCCCCCATAAACCCCATCTCACCCCTTGACAATCACTTTCTGTTAAAATATCTTAAAAACATGTTTTATATGCTGGGAAGAAATTACAGCAGGCATCAGCCTTCCTTTTTCCCTAGACTGAGAGAAAAGGGTGACAGTGCTCTCTGGCAAGGAAAGTTAACAGTCTCTACAATCTAATAAATGCCTACTGAATGATAATTAGCATTACCATATTTGCACTTTAACTTCTCTTGCCTGAAGCAACATAAGCAATGACAGTTTTCACTGATCTATGCAGAAATCCTGAGCCTGAACTGAATAGCACAGTATTCTTGCTCATGGACTTTTCCGGAAGTCATCAAGCCTTATTTACTTCTCACTTATACCTTAAACAGGTTTGAATCAGAAGTGGCATCTACCAGAATGATACAGTAGCATCACTGCAGGAGGAGAATTAGACATTTCAGGCTTTAGTGTCTCATGTTGCCAAAAATCCACAGCTACATGCTAAGGCTATGTCTTGGGAGACAAAAGAAGGACATAGAGGTACTCTAAGTGGTATTTGTTACCCAAATCAGTATGGATCTATAGCTGAAAGTCTCTCACTAAGGACTATGATGCTTAATATCTTTAGGCAGAGATTCAATCCATCTTTTCTGTATTGGTCAAGCCTCTCTTTCTGCCATCAAGTAGTTCAAGCGTTTCCTAACTTCTGTATTCCATAAGGTTCTATGAAGTGACAGCACGTACTCCATCTAAAGTTAATACAATTTAAAAGGGAAAAGTTAGTGAGCAAGTGAATCTTTTTCAGGTTTTTTTCTATCACCAACACTTCCTGTTTCTGGAAGAGGAAACTTTCCTTCCACTTGAAAGGAAAATTTTCACACATGCAATTTTAAACGTTTTTAAAAATTACCTCTCAGCATATATGTACAGACCAGTTAACAAAATGGCTGTCTCCTTTTAGTCTCTGATTGAAAGAATATGACTAGCTCTCCTCAATCACCTCACATGCACTCTTTCCATTTAGTAAGATTTCTTTCTGTCTTAACCTTTACTGTATCCCCTACATACTGTCAGTTAACCTCCTAGTAGTAAAAGAGATCCTGCAAAATTAAGAGAATGAATTTTCATTTTAAAGGTTGAAAAAACAAGATTTCCCACATAAAGCTACAGTTAAATATCAAAGTAATTGATCTAACTTTAGAAACAGTTCCTTTATCTTCAGTGAGTTGTAATGTGACTGCTGCCTCATAACACTTCTGAATTACTGTCACATTCATCATGACAGATGTGGGTCATTAGAACTGAGGAATTAACTACATGCAGAAGGGATTGGGAGCAGACTGGTTTTGATGGAAAACCTAAAATCTACCAGAACTGGGAGCTCAGGTAATGCTTAAAAATTACTTTCCGCCAGCAAAAACAGAACAGTGGGAGGTAATTATCTGACTCTATAAAAACACTATGCTTCTTGAGTGGACTAACATATGGACTCCACGAGTTCTCCGGACACAAAATCCAGTAAAACTGTGACCCTGATAGAGTCTGACATCAGTCATCATAGGTGGCATGGAAAACATTCACCACATGGAAGAACAAATCCAGAGTTCTAATCCCGAAGGGTACCAGAAAATCTTTACTTCCTGCAGAAATGCTTGGCAAAGTACATTCATGTGATTTCCTCTGGACAAAACAGTAAACATGGTTTTTGGTCAATTATTTTATTAACATGAAAAAAAATCAAAGGAAACAGTCACAAAAGACTGTCACAACTGTCTTTCCTGTAACAAACTTAGTAGTTCTCAAAAAAAAAAATTATGCAAGCAGTATTTATGTTAAAGGATAGATTTAAAATGTTACAATAAAGGATAATTTGTGGAAATCAAGGGTTCCAGTTAACCACAGGGTACAAAGGCTACCCTATAGTGAACATACTGTTTGCCACTGCAGTGCTTGCATATTTAACAACAACTAAAGTGCATAGGCATCACTTTGTATCTCAAAAACTGCCAAGTTTTTCTACTCACCATCTATTCATGCAGAAAAACAGGACTTTGAGAATTACTAATTCATCATAGTATTTAAATGAAAATAAAATTATCTTGCAAAATTTTAAGAGAAAGAAGATTTATCAGAGCAGGAAAACACACTGATAAACAGAATGATGACAAGGAACTGCTGCCTCTGTTAAATTCAGCAGAAGAAAAAAGATGAATTACAGACTGTCACTGTCCCTTTTCCCTAGTCCTTTTTTGTTCTTTTCTTTTTGCAATTAAGTCTATAAGAGCCTTTGTTTTGAGATCACACAATGAAATGTAAAGAACTTCAACTTTTAAAAAGCCCAGGGATAAACTTCTCACTGTTTTGTCGCTAATTTAACAGATCCAGTACCATAAGAAAGGATATACTTTTGCCACCAATATGCTCAATGCAGTCACAAAACACAAGCATTTACAACAAATCCAGAGTATTTCACCTGTAAACACATGGGAAAAAAGTCACAAGACCTGAATCTCACACACGGACAGGAATTTGGAATGAGATACCTAGTTATTTTTATTTGATTTAAACTTCATTACAGAGGAATAATGGCAAATTAAGCAATGGTGTCTGCTCCCCCTTGAAAGCCTCAGCTGCTAGAATGTTCATTCAATGTTGCTTCAAATTGAGAAAAGAGTACAATTTTGATCTGATGGGCTTTTCTTTTCATTTACAGGAAATCTGCCAGCCAACATAGAGTTTTGCACTATTGCACCACATTCATAAAAGATAAGCAAGGCACAACTCTGCATGTATAACAAAAGTAATTACTAATCTCGGTCTTGTTGTCAGGATATATTTCAGTTGATCCTAGCTGTTTACAAGAAATGAGCAGGCAGGTGCTAGAGCTGTGTGCCTCTGTTTATGGTAGTAAGCATAATAATGACTTGACAGCAACACTCATCATAACCACTCTTGCCCCTGCTGTCTCACACATATATACAACCTGCTAGGAACAAATACTTATGCAACAGAAAGCTGAATATAATGCAAGTTGTGACTTGTGGGGAATGTAAAGTGATTCTTTTGGGAGTTATTTGGTACTACTACCTAATGTCTGACATTTAACAGATGTGTGTCCACATGGTGAGTCAGTCCAAAAAACCTCTTTGATCAAAATGAATACATATTAAGCACTAACTGCATTTTTCAAATACCTTAGACCCCTGACCAGTTGCAACAGCACAATTCACAAACTATCTCCTTTTACAGAAATCTTTCCATGGCATATTTTGAAAGAAGCATTCACTGGAAGACAGATGCCTTTTAGTGCAATAATAGATATGCTGTGTTATACATAGATCCAAAACTGATTGCTTTTCTGATGGAAGCAGTATCTATTTCCTTAACTTATATTATTTCACCCAGTGCCATGATAGATGCCTATAGTACACTAAGCTGTATTTTCCTCTTCAATACTTAACTATTTCTGTACCAGTCACTGTGCTTGACATTAAGGAATTCACACCACCAATTGAACTGGAGTTGTTCAATGTATTTCAGGTAAGCTGGTGGCTTGCATTTTCACAGGACAAGATGTGTTCCTTTTTAAAAGGTATAGAAAGTGAGAGGGTATACATAGATCTGTGATCCTAATAAAGGCCACTTTCTCTTCCAAGCTAAAAGAAACAGAGTGGTTTTAGCAACCTAAATTAGTGATTGTTGAAGGTTATTTGTGAATAGATTAATAATTTTCCCTAGGTCCTGCAAAGCTATATATTTATGAGCACACTTTCTTCTGTTAATCAGCTTTGAAAGCAGTCAAAAATAGTCATTACGCTAACTACTCGGAAATGTTTTACTTTCTGCCAAATGGAGAACAGGTGACAAACATGTTTCTCTATTCAGCTATCTCTGCCTCTAATACCTACTACTAACAGCAGCAATGCGCTGTCAGAAGTGCAAGAGCCACAAGCCTGGCAGTCCTGCACTGCTTTGCATGTCTAGGTCTTGACAGGCCAGGCTATTTCTGTATTTTATTACCTGTTATTACAGTGTCTTTACATTTGACCTGTAGCTTGCAACTATGAAATCTGGTACACATCAAGGTACACTAGGTTATTGAACTTTCAGTACAGTAGAAACAACTGTGACTTAATGCACTAGTTTAATTGCCATTTAAAACAAGTGCCAATCTTCTAAGTGATTTAACTAACAATCACAAGTAGCAGCAGGTGTTTCACCTGCAGATGAAAGAAGATAGCAGCTAATTTCTCAAGAAACCATAATGTCAGCAGTAAAGCTATTTTAGGAAAAAGATATATGAATTTTATAGAATCTGTTATGTTTTATCATAAGAGAAAAGGAAGTTGCATTACTCTGTGCTCATAAAGAGGTATTCGAATTTATATGCATCCCTGTTATTCCTTAGCAATGGATCAAATTCAGCATTAACTAAAAGCTAATTACTGTCAGCAGCAGAATTCTTATTCAACCCAGTAGGCTACATCAGAGCCTCTGAGGGGATGCCAAATGGGCACAAATGTCCTTGAACCTCAAGAGATAGCACTGTCACTGCTACCAACCAGAAGTATGACCTGCAGGTTCAAAGCAGCAATGATGTCTGGAAAAAGCTAAACTAAAGCATCAGGAGACACTCTATACATCTTTATTTTAGTAAAATATTGCTTAAGGACAGGGCATAGTCACCAGAAACATAGGTTTGATGTAAGCTACAGCCTAGAAACAATATATCTTAAAAGTACTTTTATTTTTATGGCTAAATATCTGGTTTCAAGTACCAGTTTTCCAATGGGCAGTAGAGAGATTGTCAATTTTAATCAATAGGTGTCTGATTGCAAAGTAAATAGCATTTATAATGTTAAGATTTTGCCATTCAGAGCAGGTAAGTGCCACTCAATCCCCCTTGCATGAAAGCAACACTTAGGGGTATTTTTTCTATAGGTCTCCTTTTCACAGCATTAACATCCAAAGCTTCCTTTTCTTTTCTCTTCCTGGGATGCACAGTTGCACCTCAGATTTATGAGCATTTAATTAATAGTTGCAAGAGCTATCCATATTGATTGAAGTCAAAGGCAGACAATCTCAAGAAAACAGAGAAAGATAAGGGGCCAGTCCTATTTCATAAAGGTTGCAGATAACAACATGTTAGTGGCTTTAATATTTTTCTTACCTGTAAGTACATAAAGCATTCTCATCCTGATGAATCAGTTTGTGATCTTTCTGCATTGTAAGACAGCTAGTGGAATCTGACATATTTCTTATATGATTAGCGACAAAACATTTCTTTAATAACTAAAAGGAACTACCCATAATTTTATTGGCCTGATATAGCTGTTCTGCCATGTACTCCACTACTAATCAGGTACTAGTATGACACTAAAATGAAACTGATCAGCTTAGGAGCACAAAAATGGATGCCTAAATACTAAAGTCTAATGAATAAATCTAAATGCCTTCTCTGTAATATCTGAAGTATTTCCCACTATTTGTTCCAAATCAAAACCAAAGCTTTTTTTTTGAGAAAGCAATGTGAGAGCAGTTTTTCTTCCCTCTCCTTTTTCCTCCTCTCTTGCTCTTCCTTTTCTTACTGCTAACCTTTTATCTTTAGTTGTACCCATGGGAGCTAAGTTGTAGTGAGTTTTACACTTTGCCTAGGAGACAGAGAGATTTGTGGTCATTCTTATCTACTCAGATAATAATTTCCAAAGCTTTGGCTGTGTTGCTGAGGAGGCCTTGTCTTCTGCCCTCTCAGGCTTCACCCTTGAGGTTGACAGCTTCATAATTCCTGAGGAACACAGCTGTCAGGAGACGTTGTATTCACAAAGAGAGTTTCTCTGAGGTAACATGTACCAATTCTGTTAAGGACTTTGAAGATTAACCCCATGACCTTGAATTTAACATAGCGTCCTGTGAGGAGTCAGAATCGTGAGGCAAGTATAAATATGATGTGCCCTAATGGGCTGGCATGTTGAAAGAAGAGGGATGTTACATTCTGAAATACTTGAAAACTGTTTCAGTCTTCACTGGAGATACACACTCTGAGACAAAAGCTGGCATAATACCAATGTACTCCAGGTTAGAGAGTCACAAAGAATTTACTCACTCTCTAATGTAAGTATATGAACAACAGTATTACCACCAAAGGCCTAAGTTGTGCTTGAAGAAAATCATACACTTAAAAAGCCTTGCTGGATTGGCAGAGCATCCTTCACTTTTGCAGATTCAAACAGGCAGTGGGAGTGAGGAGAGATTTCCTATTTGATAAACAATTTCTGATCAGTTATAGGTGAAACAAATGTATTTCTCATTCTGTCATGAGCTCTGTGTGTAGTGGTTTGAAACGAAAAGATTAATTTCCCAGTTTGCAGAGCGGTTTGACAAACAATAATAGATTCATTTTGCAGAGGACATATTGGACCTTGTTTTACCAGCACTCTCTTTGACATGCTTGTGTTAAGCTCCAGGCAGATGACTTCCATGCAGAGATGAAAATCAGCAGGAAGCCAGACAGTTGGCAGAAGCAAGCCACAAGTAAAACTGTAGTCCTGCTGAAAAGACAGCTGCTACACTAGTCATTTCACCACCTACGTGTGATGACAGCTCCAGCCTCAGCATTTTGTGTAATCACAACGTATAAGGAAAGAAGCAATACCACAGTAAAGGTAATAAGCACACAGAAAGCTCAAGAATTAAAAACAAAAACAACAAAACAACTAAAAAATCCCCAAATACACAGATACAATAGCTCCCTTTTCTGTGAATTCCATCCTAGCAGTGATGTCACTTAATATCACTGCAAAACCACAGCCAAGGCCTGACTTCAGTTTGAGAGCCACAAGTGTAACTAGTGCAGCAGCTTCCCTCCCATACAGGCCAGTAGCAAAAGCAAAAGCTGCAGGAAAGAGCATTAAAAGAGAAAGTACAGAAGAAAGTTGCCTCATTTTGCCATTCCACCTTCCAACAATCACATTTTAAAGATTTTATTAGTTGAACGTTTCATCAAAACATTGCTTCACATTTTCTTCCCTGAACTTGCATAATCTCCTTTTAAATGCATTTATTCTTCGTGATGTCCTATCTTAGTGCATTGCAAAACCTAACTACGGATCCTCTGAAAAAAAAAATTAATTTCATAGGTACCAAGTCTGCCCTTTGATATTGTCAGTGGACTGTCCTTACTTCCTATATTGAAAGAAACGGGGTTTTTTCCCTTTATTGACTTTCTGTATCTATCTCATTTATGATTTTGTATTAAGATATTGTATTGCCAAGTCACCCTTTAGTCCAGCTGGCTCATTTAAAAGGCAAGTGCTTCAGAATATAGGTAAATACTTGGGGTTTTCCAAACAGCTCTTTACATTATCTGATTAAAAACAGCATGTGCTTATTCAACAAGCTATTTTAAGGAGACAGTGTTTAATGGCTTAAAGAGGACTTTGTGGGGCAGGGGGGTAGAAGCCAGTTGGTTCACTTTACAGATTTCTTTTTTTAAAATCACAGGGGAAAATTCACAATAATAACCAGGATGGTCTGACCCTGGATTGTGGGTCATGACTAAGAGATCTCTCAGTACTTTGGAAAGATTTAATGGCAAAAGTCTGTTCTATTTAGTTCCACAAATTTACCCAAAAGTGTTAGGAGAAAACGTGTTTGATGTGACTACTTGGAAAGAACATCTCAAATACTAATGATCTTGAAACAGAAAGCCTGAGATATGTGTTTTAATCTCTTGTGCCCACTCCAGATGCAGGCTGCAAAATACCCTGTCTTGAAACTGTGATACATATAACATCCACGTCTAATAATAACTTGTATCTGAAATACACTTTCCCTTAGCAAAGAATACATGATTCTAGCACTTAAAGATCATGACAGATGTTGCTTTATATAAATCTGTATAAAATTTTCCTAAACAAATATCTTTGAGTATAACATTTAATAACTGCTATGATGAGTCATCTAAAAATGTCTAATGCTAAATATTTAGAACTTTGTTTAACCTCAGTAATTTCAGGATGTATGTGTGAATCTAGGGAATGCTATAAGCGTTCGCTCTTTGTTTCTGTATATACACAGGAACAAATATCAAGGCTTTAAATTTTTCATTTAGATAATGATAAAAAATATGAATTGTTGCTTTTTCCCTCTACAGTTTTTTTAACTCTGTTAACAAGAGATTGCTACAAACTTTCTTAGTACAAAAATCATCTATTCTGCTATACTAGAGATTACTGTACCTATTGACAAGAACTGAGGGAACTTAGTAACAAGAATTTTAGAGGGAAAACTGGTGATAAAAGCAACACTGAATATTCTGATACTCAAGAAAACCCAGACTAATCATGGATGCATTCGATGATATAAAATAATTCTCATTTTATACACAGGAATATTACAGACTGGACTTCTAGATTTATATCATTAGAGGACAGAATTTTTTCTTTAATATACAATAGCTAGCTAGTTAAGCCAAGTCACTGTTTGGAAAAGAAATGTCTAACAAGCACCTTTATCCAAGAGATTGTCTGAAACTTTATAAATTAATTTACCTCCAAGTAGATTCTGGGATCAAGTCTATCACACTTTACCAGGAGGCCATATCCATTGCCCAAAATAACCAATTGTTTACAAGAGCTAGGCCATTTCTTCCCAATAGTAAAATTTAGAAATATTGTATACACAACTTCTCTGCTACTTATATGTGTTGCACACTGTCTTCAACTACTCTATAAACTCACATCATTTCACAGTTTGAAGAATCCTTAGCGAAATAGGAATCAGATCTATACTGAAGCATTGGGAGTCCACCATAGCAACAATATTATAAACGCTAAAATTGATAATATATATGAAAACATACAAATATAATTTTATTCTCTGCTGCACATAGACCCTCTTTTAAAATCTTACCTAGACTTGAGGTAAAAGGGGGAAAAAAAGACTTCTGCTATGATAATATTTCTTGAAATGTCCTAACCTAGATTGCTGTATTTCTCCACCCCACCAAATTCAATACCTCTGCCCTGTTTTCTCTGACATCAAAACCGTGTTTTGTCAGAAAGACTAGAGAACTAATCTGTTTCTTTAAGAAAACCTCATCATCACTCCACTGTTCCTTTTCTCTCTGCTAAACCAACTGACCTCACTCCCAGCAAAGTTCTGCATCACCCTTTCTTTCCAGCTTACTACGGGACACCTCTCCCAACACCTGCTATTGCAATGCCATTTGAAAAGGAAATGGGCGATTGAGAACAGCAAAGATCTTTGCCTTGAAAGGCTTATCCATGCAAAAAAAGCAGTGTATTCGGCAGTCATCTGTGGGGCCTGCATTTAGAAAACATCAAAGTTTTGTTTAGAAAAGCACTTTCACCTGCACTGTGGATAAACGGTTATTTCCTCACAGAAGTTTTGTGAAACATCCAGCAAATGTTTTGACAGGTAAGAAAAAGTGCTCAAGTTTCCCTAGCCTGTCCTATTTCTAACAAAACTGCTCAGCCAATTCATTTACAGATCATACACTGTTCAGTTGCTTTCATCTTCTAATCTCCTGAAATCTGAATATGAATCTGAAAGTGAATTTGGAACAGATAAAATATATTTTGAACTACAGTCACCAAGAAGGATTTTGCCTTGTTAATCTCAAAGGATTGGCATAGAAATTTTACCACATTTTCTAAAAAAATCCATGCAGATTTAAGGTCGAGTTCTGGATTTAATTGAAGTAACCTTTTGTACAATCTAGCTTTAATGAAGTGCAATGAAGTTAAACTCCACAGGGGCCATTAATCTGAAACACTCCATTAAAACAACTACAAGGGGAGTTTTTAATAAACAGTGTGAACTAATGCCCATGTGGAAAGGTAATTGAGAGGGAACTGGTGTCTGGGCCAGATTGTTATTAAATCCTTATCACAGGTAGAGCTGAAACCCCAAACGGCAAGCTGCCACGTGATTTATAGTGACCTTCTCTTCCCAGCCTTAAAGAAAAGACTATGTTTAATAATAAAAAAATCCTGTGACTAAGCTATAAAATAACTGAGCAATTACTTTGAATAATTTATACAGTGCAATACACTGACCTTGCTCCAAGCATAAAATCTACAAAATAACTTCAGTAATAAAACTGTGAGCTACTAAAATGACTAAAGGTTTAGCCATTTTTATTGTGCAGAACCTGAGGGTACTATAAATACATATCACACTCCTAATAGGAGAGCTTAAAAAATTCCTAATTTTTTAATCTTAAAAAAATCTTCTCCGAAGTCTGGTAGGGTTTTGCCATAATGCAGGAATGCCTAATGTCCTATTTTAAAACCTGTTACTGGGCTGCTGAAGTCCATACTTTCTAACATAGTATACACTCAGCAGTTGAGCCCTGTCTACATCGAGTCTCACAGGAAGCAATGCAACAAGGGACAGAAAACTGCATCACAGAGCAGTTTGGTTTATAGCAGTGTAGACAGTACTTCTACGAAAGAAAAGAAATACTGTTATTATTCTCTTGAAAGGTAGTATGAGAACAGATACTCTAACAAAATGTGCATAAAAGAAGAATTTCTACATAAAAACAAAAATATTTATTTTTTTAAAAATTCAAAATAATTTTCTGTATGAATTTGAATAGAGATTACTTCAAAATGATAAGAAGCATGGCTTCAGAGCAAAGTCAAAATGTATCTCGTACATCACCGACTCTGTACTTTTTTCTATACTTCAAATGTCTGCATTTCTTATCTAAATAACAGAATTGGGATGTGTTTTGTGACCAGACATATAATAAGTGCAAAAGTGCTACAGTGAAAGTTTGACAGGGTCAGGAATAATCAACAGCAGATTACTTCAGCTAAAAAGAAAACTGACCAGTTTTATTTTCAGTTTGGCAATAATCCAGGTTATAGCAGATGCCATCCAGGAAGGATACAGGCTATGCGCAGTATAACTGAAAGACAGAAATTGTCAACAGGCTCGTATCATGCAAGACAAAAAGCTGTTATCTTGATTAATTGGATCTTAGTTCATTTGGCAATGTGCCAAAGGTTAGGACACTCCGTTACATACAATTTGTGTTGCCATCATTGCTGTTGCCATCATCGCTGGGCACCTCTTCACTGCAAAGTGCTGTCTCTGATTTCAGAAAAGAGGAAAGAAACCCAAGGCGGCCAGTTGCAACATACAGGTAAAAACATTCAGAAAAAATATGCTTGTCAACTTATTCACAGATATCTATCTATTTCCAGGCGGTTAACATGTGCCATCTTTTTTGAATTTTGGCCAAAACACATCTTAACACTCATCATTAGAAGAGGTGCTTTTGGTAGATTGAGATTAGATATTAAGAAGAAATTCTTTCCTGTGAGGATGGTGACACTGGAACAAGTTGCCCAGAGAAGGTGTAGATGCCCCATTCCTGGAAGTGTTCAAAGCCAGGCTGGATGGAGCTTTGAGCAAGCTGGTCTAGTGGAAGGTGTCCCTGCACATGGCAGAGAGGGGATGGAACAAGATGATATTTAAGGTCACTTCCAACCCAAAACACTCCATGATTTAAAGATTCTATGACTCTGTGATGGTTACTAGGGTGCATGTGTATTGTACAAATACAAGCAAATCTGCACTTGTTTCTGTTTATTGGCACCTGAAACATACAGCCAATAAATACAGTCAGTGGAAACTCTGGGTTATGAAGAAATTACTCCACTGTTATTTTATGCTTCCTTAGAAAAAATTGTGAGGTTCATATGTCTTTGTACCTCATTTTAAAAATAGAAATATAATTTAGCTACATATTGGCAAGTGGACAACTCTGTCATTTTTATATGAGTAAAAGTGAAAGCTCTGTTTAAAAGCCCTGGAAAGAAACAGACTACTTCAGCATGTGACTAAAGTTAAATACATTATTTAAGTACGTTATTAAACAAGGATGAACTGAAGCATGTGTTTAAATGTTTCACTGAACTGTGTCTGAGAAAGGACTATTTTCAGCTTCTGCTTATGATTTTTCCAATGCTAAATCTCAAGCAAAATGAAACCATTCCAAACAATTAAATGTGCTTAACTGTACTGGGTCTTTCCTCAGCCAGCTGATTCTTGTATTTCAATGGAGCCACTCCAGTTTGTATCAGCTTACTACCTGCCTCAACATCTGACTGGGAAGATTTTTACTTTAAAAAATCTAGGAAAAAAAGTCTGTTGAGGTCTTTGAACATGACTAAACTACATTTCATAGGGAAATGCCCTACAGCGTAGGGAATTTTGGTCAAAAGAGCATACTAGTGAAAATGCTGTCTCTCTCCAAAATGTTTTTCTTTTCTTGCAATTTCAGAAAATAATATTGGAATTTTTCAACTTAGAATAATTCAATTATTTACAAGTTTCAAGAGATTGGCATGAACAGAAAATATTTTTATTTCTCATAAATTAAAGGAATTCAATGTTACATTTTAAGCTTCTGTTTCTGAATTTTCTGATGGAAAATTATTTCTTTCTCAGCTCTCAGTACTGTCCCCTCACCACGTATTTTCTTCCTACCTTATTTCTTTACCACAAGTCTAAAGAATCTGTGCACCCCTGACACAGCTCTACTCAGTAATGGGGAGGGTACCTGGTAGTCTTTGCATTGCTATCTAGAGAAGGGATCTGAAGACAATCTGAGCTTTCTTCTTTAAAGAGTTGCAAGACTTGCTTGGGAAAATGTCAGCAAATGTTAAGAATCCTACACTGACAACCCCAATATTGGCTGGACATTGTTTACTAATGGAACATCATCCATTTCAGCACTACTTACCTGATTAAGAGTTAATTGACTAAATCAGTATCTTTCGTCAGTTATCTTCTTCAAAGAGAGAAATCAAGCTCTTTTCCTATTTTTGCCCAAATTTCTCCAAAAATGTTTCCTAATGGGTATGGATAATATACTCTAGCCGTATGGCAACATATAAATATGTACACACACACAAGCCCACTACATCTGTATGTACAAAATACCTTTAAAAGTAAGTTTCATAATACTGGCCATGTGTGTATCCATACAAATAAAATACGCAAACACATACAAAGCTTTTAAAAGGTATGTTATTTCCTGAGCTTAAAGCAAATAGCAGGCTCCTGAGGAATAACAATGCCTAGTCAGAAAGGAACATACTGAATATTCAGAACAATTTAGATATCTGCTGTTCTGCAAATAACAGTTTCCTCCCAACACACACATAAATTTTTACCATATCAAATTCACTGCCCCTTAATACAAGGAAAATTACCTACGTTTCTATGCAAACCTGGCTGTCAGGAAGCTCCCAAGACAGATGAATGGAAGAAGTATAAAATCTTCTTCCTCTTATAAAATCCCACTGTTCTGTTTCTGAAGGGAGCTTGGCCTCTTTGAAATGGTTAAGACAAAATATGAAAACAACATCTCATTTTTTTGGTGATCTGCAAAATTATTCTTTTAACCCAACTCAGAACTCAATGTTGTTTCGTTCTAAGGGGATGTCCCAGTTGAAACAAGGATGGCTCATGGAATTCTTTACTTGCAAGCTACTTTCATAAGTGATGGACACCTTCCAGTTCTGCACTGTCACATGAAGGAGTTAGACCCTCAGATAAATCCTAACAAAGGATTTCAGTCACCTGATGGTATATTTTATCACAGAATCAATAAGGTTGGAGAGACCTCCAGGATCACTGAGTCCAACCTTTGACTGAACACCACCATGCCAACTAAACCCTAGCACTGAGTGCCATGTCCAGTCACTTATTGAACATTTCTAGGGATGGTGACTCCACCACCTCCCTTGCCAGCCCGTTCCAATGCTTAACCACCCTTTCAGTGAAGAAATTCTTCCTGATGTCCAACATGAACCTCCCCTGGTGCAGCTTGAAACCATTTCCTCTTGTCCTGTCACTTGTTACCTGGGAGAAGAGGCCAACACCCACCTGTCTACAACCTCCTTTCAGGGAGTTGTAGAGGGAAAAGGTCTCCCCTAAGCTTCCTCTTCTCCAGACTAAACAAATGCAGCAAAGCTCCAGAAATACATAACACCTGTAAATGTGTGCTGTTCAGTAACGCACTTTCAGAATACAGCATACACTGAAAACAGTGGAAAGCTAAGGAAAATAAAGCTTTATCTTTACTGCCCTCTTCAGGCTGCAATAATTTTGGGTTTGTTAATCTTAAACACACTCTTCAATGCAGCAGGTCCTTAGAGCCATACTGAAATATTTTGTTTAATCTGTGAATTTTGCCTAAAAGAAGCTGTTTGATTTAGGCTGATAAAAGAGAGTGTATCTATGGGTGTATGAAAATCAAAAAACCTTACAGTGGCTTCATTTAAAAATATACTATATGAAGCTGTCACTGTTGCAGTAATTGAGAAATTCACAGTGAAACAAGCTCTTAAGGTTTTTCAGAACAGCAGAAATATGGTAGCGTTCATATCAAACAGCTGTTCCATAATTTAGAAGTGCTTGTAAAGGATAGAAAGCTGGCATCAAGTGTTTAGTAAATGTATAATTTTTCACCTCTTACAAAGTTTACACTTCATATTAACTTGAAGCATGTTGCATAATTTCCTTTTGCAAACAAAAACTTCCATACACTATTTTTTCCACAGCCTAAGTCCCTCTATTTCTTTACGTTCTAATTGATACTCTTAACTTTTTCTATATGTGGCTTATCTCATATTTCTTAAAGTACTGTTTATTCTCTCATTCAGTATGTTGACAAAGAACGAAAACTACTCTTGAATTTGAACTAATTTCTGAACTATCAAGTCATCCAATTTCTTAAAATATCTACTTTTTAAAGATTTATAATATTTTAAATGCCAGGATTACTCTTATTAATTTCCTTGAAAACCAATAAAACTTTTACTTTTCTGTGGCATTTCAGAATTCAGTCTTAGAACCCCAACATCAGCCATATAAAAATGTTACAGCAAACTACATCTTGTGCCTAAAGACTTGGTTTCTATTTTGTATATAAGGCCTGGTGCAAAATCATGTGAGACTTGTCCATTAAATTCAAGACGACCATGATTAAAAATCCAGCCCCAACTAACACAGCCACACCTTCTGAGCTCTAACTGACACTAATTCACATCATTGCAGTACTCTGGCACAAAGTTTCATACGGTAGGCAACAACGTGTCCCATCTTTTCTGTTCTTCTTTCCTTAATTCACCCCACATTTATTCTGACTTTTTGCCAGTATTTTGGGCTCACAGTTTTAGTTTCTTCTAAGACGTACTTTTTTTCCACCTTACTTTACCTAAATGTCTTCCAACATTTTCCCTTTCCTTGTTCTTCCTTGCCTTTCTGTCGTCATCCTTTTGACTGCTCTTCTCTGTGTTTTAAAAAAAATTGTCCTTGTTATCCTGATTAATCTCAACGTGTAGAGTCTGAGTCCGCTGCTTCTGAAGTCAGTAAGCTAAGGGGAAGATTTGGCCAGTATAAAATGGCCTTGCCCCCTTGAATTTTGTGAGTATGAGGTACGAAATACACATGTAAGACATCATATGTTATCATTTTGTTTTCTAATATGTGCATAATATGGAAACAGCAAAATAACAGATGTTCTTCTAATAATCATAAGCATAACTGCACTCTTAGCATAAACCCTGAATAGTTGTGTTTGCTCATAAGTAGTAAGGCCACAAGTGTGACAAGGATTTGACCTGTATTCCACATGACATCAGCTTTTTGATTATGGCACATTCTTATGGAAGTTGGACTTTCCTCTGACACAGTTTGGAGGAGGAAAGGGTTAAGAGGTCATAGAAAGCAGGGATTTAGAGAAAGCAGAGGTATTTGTATAAAACCAAACACATACCTCAATTTCTTTGTGTTTTCCAGTATTTCTGTCTATTCAGCCTGGTTACTTTAGGCACTAACCTGCAAAGCATTTAATTTTAAGCATATAACCAGGTTTAATCACATGCTTAAAATTAAATACATGCTTTGGTTTCATATTGAACCAAGCCCTATGGCCCTCTGACTGACTTAAATGGATTAAAATATGATTGTATTTCCATCAAATACAGCTTGTGCAAATAATGCCAGGCAGTCAGGCTCCTCAAAACAGATACTTTTTATTAATTTGTTCCTGAAGCATGTTCATCACTTTGGTACATCAAATAAGGGGGACTGAGGAAGAAAATTAGCAGACAAGTCTGAATTAGCTAGAAATGAAAAAATAATAGTGCTTTATTATGTTTTCTAGCTAGCATGTGGCTACTTACAGAAAAACACTTATCATCCACAACAGATATTACCACGTGCATGTATTTATACATATCTTGTAGTTCCTGCATTTCTCTTTTGCTGTTTTAATTCAGTTTTTAAGACATGCCAGACAAGCAGATACAAACAGGACCTTGTTTGATTTGATTAGGCTAGAATGGAGAGTTTGATTTCTTTCCAAAGTTTTCCAACAGTTGACCTGAAATATATCAAAGCAACTTCCATCTCTTTTTTTTCTGTCAAGTTCTCCCAATTTCCTAATTTCACCAGATCCCACAGTTGCCATGTCTTTGAAGTTCATTTGTTGTTCATGGTTATAGTTTAACAGACGCTCAGACTGAGTGATTTTGGGTTTGTCTGTAATTTATTCTAGTTGAGAATCTACATGCTCAGGCAGAAATGCTATATTCTATAAATTGAAGCAGGCGGAGATCAGGATGTTGACATCTTTGGCACTGAGTACTGCAACACCATATCATAATCACCCTATTGCTTGATGTTTCTGCAATGTTATTAAATTAGAATGTGAACATGCACATAGAAAATTATGAAGACTGTAAGATACTTTGATTGTAGAGCAGTGCTAGACCTCATGTGCTGAAAGACTTTATAATCAAGATTATGAGATCCCGAACACTCCCTTTCTAACAAATACTGTGCAATTTATCACTGGTATTGTTTCACACAATCAGTTTTGGTTTAAGAAGAAACAAAGCGAAGTTCATACCAATTACAAAGCCAAATGTCATTTATTTTTAATCCCTTTCACCACGTGTTTGCACAGTCATTAGCTTTGCCTCAAGGTAATGACATTCATATAAATATTGCAAAATATGTTTTCATAATTTTGTATTTTTCTTAGGATTTTTTTTCCAAAATGAAGAGGAATGGTTAGGGGGAACTGGCAAAGAAATTATGCAGCAGCCACAAAGTATTTCTTTAGTATCAAAATTCAGGCTTTGCTGAACCTTCTTTTGAGACAGCATTTTGTTTACTTACAAGTCTAAGTAGGACAGTAACAGGCAAATCTTTTTCTTCCCATCAAACATCAGGCTTGGCACATGGATGGTAAGGCAAATGTTTCCTGAGAACAGAATTTCCATTGAGATGAACCTTCAAACTATAACTGCACTTCACAAGGGTGCAGGACAACTGCCAGAATGGGGGGGCTCTGCACTGGCCAACGTACTCAGGCAGCGCCTTGCCCTAACATCCTCATCTCTCCTGAATCCAAAGGGTCACTGTAGAGCCACATCAATACACAGCAACTGAGATCCTGTCCAATCACATGAGGCCCCAGAAAGATTTTCTTTCTGGCACTTGGAGCTACGCTAATCAGGAAATTTGGCACTGAGAGGGGAGTAGAAGGAATCCCACTTCATAAAACAAACTAAGTGAACACAAGGGAAAACTTCTCAAGCAGGAAAATCTCTGACATGCAAAGAAAAGTTTAGGGGATTTTTTAAGCAAGTAACACAGGAAGAGAGAAGAAAAAAAAATGCTTTGTATCCGTTCAAAACTGTCTGAAAATTTGTTAGTATTTTGAGGAGCATCATATAATAAAATCATGACAGACTGTCGTGTTCTCAACATTGCAATAGCAGTGGCATATGTGGCTTTCCTGTTACTGTTTGATGCACAATTCAAAGCCATTGATCTATCTTTGATAACTGAATAAAGGTTATTGATATTAGTGGTTCACTAAATGGCTGATACTAGAACATTGATGAAGAAGAGGAATTATTTTCAGAAGCAGACAGACATACTTTGACAATAGCCCATAACTTCTTGCTGACAGAGACATAAACACGTCAAAAGCTCTAAGCTTTACATTTTAAGACTTACCTGTTTCTAGGGCCATGTCTACACAGTGATATGTAGAGATACCTGATCTAGCTTCAAATGCATTTATTAGCAGACTTGACAAGACAGTGTTCAAAGTCTATATTCTTTAGTTGATCCTAAATCTTGAGGACAAGTAGTTGCTTTCACTTTGTTTTCTCACCTCTACTGGTGCCTCTGCCATTTATGGTAACTTAGCATTACTGGTAATAGCAATATTTACAACCAAAATCACAAATGCAACAGAAGCAAATCCATGTACAGATATTTTTCAAGTATAAAGTACCCTTTAGTGGCAAAACCTTCCAATTATTCAACTATAAACTATGTAATTTATTCTTTTGAGACCTCATGTGCAGTCCAAAATAAGAAATACAGCATCCTTAATGTAACAAAGAGAGAATTTTCTCTACATTGGTAACAATGACATTGTTGGTGAGCTTTTCATTTGCAATCATTGCACTATTGGCCACACCTCCTGGAAAGAAAAAGAGGTGAGTGTTTGCCTTTGCCTTATGCAGAACATTTAAAGTCAGTAAAGCTGGGTATGGCACACAAACAGCTAATATCTATTATTTTTAATTTCGACAGCACTCTTTGTTAATATCACAAACCACTGTAGAATCATCACTGTAGCCCACATTCTTTACCATACTTATAAGTAACAGTTATTTTGTACAAAAGGTTAAACTTGACACTTGTAGACACCTCATTCTCAAGATGGGAAAACACATTGAAGACATTACCGCCTCCTCTAATCTGCTGACATTCCTAGGCCCCTCTCCTGTACTGCCTTTCTTTTCACACTTCTCTTTCTTCAATGCAGCTTTTAGAGAGAACAAAAAAGAAAATTTTCCATACTTTGACATTAACAAATCTCTCTTAACACCTCACACCTCTTCACTTTCCACTGCTGCTTTTTCCAACTAAGCTAAATGTCAGTGGGAACTTCTTTTTCTACTTACCAGATATGCCTTACTGCACTCTTTTCTGATGACTTAAAGAATAGTCCTTGGCTCAAATGTTACTGATTTCCCAGTGCTTTGAAATAATCAGTCATCATTCCTTCCAAGGACTGTCTTCTCAGGAATATTGTATTTCTTTGATCAAATGGTCCCTCTAACCATCTGATTCTTTCTACAACCTTTCTTTATGGCTCCATGAGCAAGACCAACTATTCTGTTTGTACACAGTAACTCCCAGAGATTTCTCTGGAATCTCACACTGTCCACATTCTAGTTTCCTGATTTGACTTGCAGAAATCTCTAAGTCCAGCTAGCTCCTGGCTGACAAATGAGTCTGATACAGATAAACGTTGACAGACACACATTTTTGACAGTATAATTTGCATTTGCGGAACAGAAAAGCTAACCCTTTTGTTGTCGAAGACTGTTTTCAGCAGAGAAATTTCCCAACTCACCATACTGGGAGACATTCAACTGGCATATGTTTACACATAGGAGATTCTAAAGGACAGAAAAGAGAATAAAGCTTACTGCTCTTGCCACCTCTTACTTAGATACTTTGAGTCTCTTGAAAATGCAAGCATTTATTCTAAATGTGTCCCCCTAAAGCAGGGGACACAGCGTGTGTAATCTAGGAAAGTATTTAGACCCAACAGCAAAAATTGGGAAGGATACAATCTAACTTGCTCACATTTTAATTGAGCTGGCTATTCCAATCACTCAGCCTGCCAGTTTGATATCGCACAGGTCATTCTGCAACACCCTAACATCCTAAGACAGAAATGTCTGCTCTCTTGCTGGTGTCAAATTCCCTGTTGCTGATCCCATCTGCTGCTTTAAGTGACATTTCTGGCAAGCACTGTTCTAGATTAATCTCTTGTAAAACCCATCTGCCTTTCCCCAAAAGAACACCAAGTGCTTCCTGCTGCCACTCAGGGGAAAACACAGTAAGAAAAATGTCTTTCTTCCTCAGCCAAATGAGTGCTAAAATGATTGAGGCTCTGTTTTCACTCTTACACACCCTCAGTTTCCATCATGTCTGGATAGATGTTAAGATACACAATACTCCCAACTCATTCATATCTTGAGGTTCATCTTTGTCTTATCGTCTACATTAGATTTATGTATTCAGGCATCTCTAGACTTAAATAAAAGGAAAACGATTAGTGTTACCTAAGTCAACTTCACATCTATCTAATTTTGTTCCCTAAAGTTCTTAAGAAGAAAGAGATCTTTCTCTGAATTTCCTTAAGGATTTCTCAGTGCCAACTGATGTCAGTAATAATGAACTAGAAAATGAGCAATCAATTAACTATGTCACTACATTACTTTTATTTCTATGAAGCGACCAGAAGATTTGTATTAAGCAGGAAATGAGCTACTTTCCTTTAGCACAAGAAAAAACCAGCATTTGACCCTCTAACTGACTTTTAGAGACATCGCATCAGTCTTCACATACAATGCCACCATCTAGCTCTTCCATTACCTTCCATTCAGAATAAAACTAACTATTTCTTGAAACCTGACTAGCCTGAAAATGCACTTGATAGAGTTTGCTACAGTGCACACTGGCTTCCTGCTTTGCAGGGGACAGAGCTATTCTCAGTTACACACATTTTATGCCTAGAAACCCAGTAAAAGGATAATCCACTGAAATGTGTGTATGTGTGTAGAATTCCAATGTGAACACAGGCAGAGAGAAATATCAAGCATCCTTAAAAAGCTGATGAGACTGTTTTTTGGGTTTTTTTAATTTATTACATGCAAAATCCCATCGGTATCTGCAAAACTGATTTCATACAAAGTTTTCAGCTATGGATATGACTCCTAAAACACCAGCAGGAAAGGAGGCAAATAAGATCTAATAGTCCTTGGCACATCTGTGCTCTTCCTTTGTTCCTTGAAAAAATCAAAAGAGCTAAAAAAGAAAATTTTCATGGCTTACTTAAATTTAGATGTACTTTTTATGTTGTATGAACAGAAAGGTTAAGCTCAGCAAAAGAAAAGCCAGATTCTCTGCTTGAATAGAATTCAACATTTTTCTAAAGATTCCTAGGTTGCCATTAGGAATACTCACCACCTCTTCACAGTTTTGTACATCTCTATACTCTAAGAAATATTTTGGGGATCTCAGTGACATATACAATGATGCTTTTAAGAGCATTTGAGGGAGAATTGAAAATAGACATTTGAGGTGAGTCCAGACATGCAGATTGATCACTGCAGTTAAAAGTCCTAGTACATAAGAACCTTGAGTCAACTCTGTTGCTAACAATTCCCTCACATCAAAGCAGTGCTGAAAAGAACTCCTCAGTCTTTCAGAAGACTAAAATACTGCTGACTGTACTTAATCCCTCTGTTTTCAAGTGCAAACATAGCCTGGTGGATAAACAATTAAAACTCAAGCATCCCTTAATATTTAGGAGAAAAAGTCCTGCTATCTAGAAGGATTTGTAAATCATGATGTTCCAGGACCCGAGAGGTTCCTGTTCTTGTATTATGTTCTTAATTGGTGCTAACTATCATCCATAAACTGCTGGGCTTCCAAAACGAACCTGAAATCTCCTAGAGAAAAGAGACTGCCTAAAAACACTCTTTAAAATCAAGACTCTGAAAAGAATAAGAAGGTAGACATTGGCGCACCTCTTACTTCTCATAGCTTTATACTTATATATAGTCTTCATGTATATGTGTGTTTGCAAATATGCAAAAGATGTCACATTCTTAGTAGCTGTAGTTTTGTGACTGACGTGAAATTAAGAACACAAATTCATCACTAATCTTCCTAAACATGTTGCTCTGAGATCTTACTTAGAAACTAAGTTTTAAATACAAATACTCAAAACTTTTGATACTCCTCAGCTAAATTCTACTCATCAGTTTTTTAAACTCCTGTTTCTGAATTCTGTGCCCTTTGGTTAGTAGAATTCTACATCAAAATAACATCAGTTCTGCTTGAATAAGGAAAGCAGAGTAGTTCCAACTGTACCGAGAGAGTGAAAAGAACCATCAATAAGCACTCAAGAGATGTATCTTGAGTCTACAGTCATCTCCACAGAATGCTCTCCATCTACTAAAACATACTTTATTTCCCTACTTTTGATGCCACTTTTGTATTTTACAAAACACTGAGGGTGGCTTTTTTTCTATGCTGAAAAATGCATGCAACTCCTGTTGTCCTGTTCAACATTATTTCCCCATATATCCCTCCACGGTGTCTTTAAGATGAATATTTTAAAATTTACTGCAAGCTTATACAGGGAACACTTGACCTTTACCTTCTCTTCTGATCTATCACTCAGGAAACAAAAGGTCCAAGGAGGTCTCAGCCATTAGGTACTCTGTTGCCCTCTCTTGGAATAGTTGTATATCATACATATGGGTGAGTGACATGAACTGGGGCATCTTCATATTTTTATCCTTTGCATTTGCCTTCATGGGTAAAAATGCCAAGTGCCAGTTCACATAAGCAGCTGGTTCGGCTCCTTGCCATGCTTTTGTATATTTCTACTGACAGGTAGAGCATGAAATCAAAATGGCTCCCAAAAGTTTTCTGGGGTTTATTTGGTTTTATTTTTAAAACAAGTCTTTGCCTGTTAGAAGAGATACTCGTAGAATGAAAGCTGCATAAGAATGTCAGCAGCTTTACCAAAGATGAATGGCTGAGCGCAGTAACTCCATTGCTATGAAGGAGCTCGTCTGAGTGGAAACTTGCTTAAGGTTTGCCTTTGTTCCCTTTCTGAGGGTTGGTATTTTCTAGTTTTGTGTATAAATTGGAAGAAAAACTCTAAGCAATTTCCTAGAAAATTCAGCCGTCACAATAATACTGAAAAATTTATTTCCAAGCTTCACTCCAATGCTGAGCCATAGTTATTCCACTGGAATTTAACAGACCTTGACTGTGACAGGGTATGGTTCCTATAAGTGGAGCAAAAGCCACTTACATAAACTTGTTCCCAGGTTTCCTCAGATTCAGAGAGCTACAATCCACCAATAAGCATTAATTTCCACAGCAAGTAAAGATGAGGTGAGTACTTTCAAGTGGTCCTTTTCCAGAAGATGAGGCTTAGTCAGCTACTAACAGTGCATGACAAGAGTTTTGTCCTGTAGAAAGACATGAACAAAAGGGGCTTGCCTACATACTCAGATATAAGGCTTTTACAAAAGCCTGTGATAGTAGGGCAGATTTTCAGTTACTGAACAAATCACACCTCTAATAAATTGACTCTGGATTGGATTTTTAGTGAGCAACTCTGAGCTTGAATGTATGCTAATGAAATATGTAAAGGTATCATGGATGCCCCGTTATTCAAAGAAGCATAATAAATGAATACATGTTCTCAAAAGATGGGGCCAGTGCTTTTGGGTGGTCATTCATCAAGCAAGTGCCCATTGGGGGGCATTTGGAATTTCGTATTTGATGATACTCCTCCAGTATTTCATTAGTTCTGTTCACTTAATTATGTCTTGTCTGAATGATCACTTAAATTTTTTATAGAACCAGATTCCCTTCAAAGAAGACAGTCAAGCAATACTAAAGGCATGTGGCTTTATAGCTCCTAGCAGCCGTTTAAAGGCGTGGAATCCCTCTGGAACTTGATGGAGATTTCAGTGGGCACAAATGCAATGAAATACTATTAATTTTGCATTACTTTTACACAGAACAGGTGTCTCACTATAAAATATTCCTACAGGTGCTGAGAGAGGATTAACTATCGAGACAAGACAACAACTTCACTTTAGAACAATTGAATTAGGCAGTATAGGCTCTTTCCCTCTGTCTTCATCTGGGTACATTTTATGTCAGTGGAGACCCACACTTACAAAACATAACCCTCCAGCAGATATGACTTGAAGAAATAGGGCATTATAATCACAAAACACTTGAAATAATCTCAGTATTTTCCCCCCTCAGGTGAAAACAGCTGTGGAGGGGTGGGAGTGTCATGTTTTACTTACGTGCTCAACCACAAAGGAAGATCTGTCTGCTGGTTCACAGAACAATTTTTTCCACATATAAAAGGTTAAAAATATAAATCCAAAGAGCCTAGATGAATGAGTTAATTCCAATCCCATTAAATGTTTATATTAACCACTGATTTCAGTGAAAAGTTTCACATGGCATTTATATAGCTCCAGCCTGACCCACCTTTCTTCCTAACACTTGCCATGGAGCTTTTCAGACAAATTCATGCATCAATACCATAATCATTATTCAGTCAAGTACCCGAGGGGGTGTGAGAGCAGAGGAAGAAAGGAAATAGATACTCAGTGAACCTCCACAGAGTATGCAATTCAGAGATGTTAATAAGCACAGCCGTGTGGAAAAGATCAGCAGACTTGCTCTGCCTCCTCCTCAGCAGTCAATGCTCTCTCTGCGGACCGACCGCAGGCTTTCCTCTTCCACCTTTCACTTCAAATGGAAGAATTATTCTGAGCCAGTACTCCAGTGTGAAATGAGTGTTCAACTGAAAAAAATGCTGGTCCTGGGGCTCTCACAGGAAACCTCCCAGGGCAACGTCCTGGATAGGCAAATCACTTCAGTCTGCCATACAAATGTTTTAATTTTCATTTGTTTCAATCAAAGGCTGCATTAGTGGAACTCCAGTCAAAAAAAAAAAAAATCCAGTATGACAAGACTGTCTCTTTAAAACAATTCATGTGTTTCAGGATGTAAATCCAAACTTCAACAGTGAGGATGAATAATATGAGTATGGTGGTAACTAGTCCAACAGAATGCTCACCCCAAAACTAGATTATCTCTGCCTCTGTTTTCTTCACAAGATTTTTAGGGGAATTCAAATGCCTCAATTTTTGCAATTCCTTACTCTTTAAAAAAAGTTTGTCTTGTAACTGTAAAATAAATACTGTGTACTTTGTAGGTCTTTAATTTTCTTTAGTGCTTTGGCCCTCAAGATGGACTTGAAAAGTTATTTCAATTTAATTACTTTCATAATGAGGATGCACAGCACAAGTAAACATTGTTCAACAACGCCACTAACTATATATATAAAATATATAATACTAACTATAGTTAATAAATGTTACCGTTCTCTACCTGCATTGTGTACATCTATTTCCTAAGAGCACTACTTCCTGTTCTGAGAGAACATAAAGGATCTCTTGATTAGAAAAAAAAAAAGAAAAAAGGCAATCTGTGATTTCTATTATTTTCAGTAAAGGGTTGTGGGTCTGGATAGTTTGCATATCCTACTATATTCTTTTATATGTTCAGTTTTTATGTCTAACCTTCATATTTTTTCAGATGGGAGATTCTAAGCTGGGAAGCTTTTCTCAATAAGCAGAAAAGAAATACTGAAAGAGTGCTCTAATGCCTAAAAAATATTGTTACTAAACCTCTACTTATATTTTTGGACTCCCCTGGAAGTAACCTTCTCACTGGTGTGTGCCTACATGAGAGAAAAGGGCAGTACACTACAGAATCACTATTTGTGAAGAACAACTGTCGTAGTCTAGCTTGTGAAGACACCTCTGGTTGCTTGACTTTTAAAAAGTATTACAAAAATCTTAGAATCAGCTTCAAAAGTGCATTGGCTGCACTGTGCAGCTTTCTGACAATTTCTGCTCTGGCTCTATTTTTATATTAAAGAAACTCAGAATAAAAAGAAAAGGTGCTGTGGTTAGGAAAAAAATATACCCAAACCACTGACACTTAGGTAGTTACATTTAGCAGCTTTTCAAGGCTTTGATCACCTGCCACCTGTCTGAAGGTGATATATGGTTAAACACTCCCAGGCAAAAGCAGTTTCTGGGAAGAAGATATTATCACTGCAAGAGGAGCAAGGGGGATTGATCATACTGCAGCACATTGAACTGTACCTCTGAGACTTCATATTTTCTTCCTCAATACACAGACAACTGTAAGAATGTGTCCTTATTGTTTTTAATGACTCTTAGCCAACTAAGATTTTTTTTTTTTAGAAGACCTTCCTTTGGCCAAGCTTTGATTGTGCAGTAAAATAATTATTTTTACAAGCAAAATTATTATTACAAGTAAATACTAGAGAAAACATCAGAAAAAAATGAAACTGATTACCACAAGCAGTTGAACATCTACAAAGATACAGAGCTACTAAAATTTGATGAAAAGTGATCACTGGACTTCATTTTCAGAGCAACAAGGGCTCAAATTAAGACACATAAAAGGGTAAAATCTTGATCCAAAGCACACTAATGTCAATGGAAAGACTGATCAAGCTCTAATTTCCATGGACAAAGATGAATCTGGGGACAGGTCAGCCTTCAGAGAATGGATGGAGAGATAAATTACTGAAATGTCAGCTAAATCACAGATTGGGAATTCATCAGCTATTCTGCAGTAATCACCTCAGTGGAAAGTATTTGCTCCCTATAAAAAAAGTAAAATAAATTGCCTGTGCTCCAACAATAAGCAATTTACTTACATTAGCCTTACGTGTCTAAGAAAGCCAGATACTTGCCAGATACAAAGGATAGGCTGCAAATTGACACCTAGTCTACCATACATTAACCTATTTAAATAGCCACACCCTTTCTTGCCAACATATTGTTAGTCCTCACTATCACAAGCAAAGGTGAGAATTCTAACAAAAGGTCAATAGCTGCCATGGGACTTAGGATGTAATCAGGTTAGCCATTCACACAGTAACCATCACTAGAGTACTAGCAGCAAAATATGTTAACTGAGAGTAGCATAAGCCTTGACCCACAAGGTGGTTAGGCCAGATAAAGCCTGGCAGCAGTGTGGGGGGTAGTGCTGTCACTACCCATGGGACCTCCAAGGGTTGGGTTTATGCCACCTCGCCGGTCAGGGGCCAGCCTGGGTGGCTGCTGTGTGCTGCTGCCATAAGGCTCCACACTGGATGCAGCCCAGAAGGAATCAAGCATGTGGAGACATAAGCCAATAGCAGACCCTGATGTGGGCAATGACCAGCCATAGCCTCTTCCTTATCCAATTTGACTCTAAATCCTTTAACTGAATTGACATTTAATCACCGGACATGATTTTAACGTGGTGGGAGTCTCATTCATGACAGCTCATTCATGTCAATACCAAATAGGACAGGCGGATGGGCCACTCTAACCCACAGAAGGGACGCATCCGTGCATGTGTTTGATAAATAGTCAGTTCTGATCCTCACTTGCCTTTGTACTGAAATCTTAAAGTGCATTTTTCCCTCTTCCTAGGAAAGCCTAGCTGGAATATTGAGTGTGCACTAGTCAGCAGGCAGGGAAGTTTGATCAACCAAGGGCTAGAGAAAAACCTCACTTTTCTCCTTTTGGACAGTTTTCTGTAGTGTTCTACCACAGATTCAGAAAGGTAAAAATAGCCTCAGAATCTCCTTCAGCAGGTACCATCAATTTTGTTCAGAGGGAGGTAGAGATATGAATCTTAATGTTTGGGAACAAATCCCGACTTACTTGTGAACAAAATAACTACACTGTCTATGGGCATACTGTCACACTCTAAATCCCTGAAAAATCAAGAGGTTCCCAAATATCACCTATGTACCAAAAATACCCACACGAGAGATAGTCGTATTTTATGATGATGAATCAAAGCAGTGACAGAAAAAATCTGGAATCTTGCTATTCAAACTCAAGGAAATCATGAATATCACATAAGAAATGATAAACAGATTTCAAGATTCGATTAATTTGCCATCCCAGCCCTGGATACTCAGCAGACATCTCAGCCCTGGATACTCAGCAGATTACTATGCTACCTCAATTTACCAAATAGTTTTGAGAGAAAAGGAAAGTTCAACTACATATTCAAAACCAAGAGAGAAAAAATGATTCCCATTTGACTCTTGAAATGAGTATCCCTGAGGTATCAGTACCGGCACTTATCAGTGTAGGACTGAACCCAGGTCAGCAAACATCTAGTACCTTTCCTGTGCAGATGTTGGTATTCCTGAATTTATTTCCCTGGACTATGAGATAAGAAATAAGGAAATGGGAGCGCTCTTACAGAAAACCACAGACCCCCTTGCACAATGTCAAAAGACTCTTCATCATAGCACATTCTCATGTCGCACTTTTTTGGAGATTATATTTCAATATTTCTGCATGTGAGCTATATAGACATGATCCCATCAAACTATTGGATTACTAAAATCCATTTACTATGGGATTACTTAAATACCATACTACGTATCCAGTGACTAACTGCACATAGTGTGTGTGATACTCTGACTTGAGTGAGCTCAGCTCAAAAGGCACCTGCACAAAGCTTTTCAAAGCAACTGCAATAAATTTTACTGGTTGTGGGAAACCTTATAAAAATTATATAATGTCATGCTTTATAAGCATTTCATTCAATGTGACTAAACACATGGATAGCATTGAGGATGATATTTAACTATTTCCATGTGCAGATTTAATACCACAAGAAAATTTGAGTCCCCTATTGCTAATTTTCCACCATGTGGTAACTATTTAGTTGTTTTTTTAAACATTACTGAATTACAGAATTAAATTACAGAGCACAGCAACCACCAGTGGGCGTTGTATGTCCCTCTGGCTTAGCACAGGGTCACATATACTGGCATTAAATCATGACAGTATCCCTACTGCAGTACTGTTTGAGTTAACACAGGAATGAACATTCTAGCTGGCAAGATCACATGCTTATGTACTTCTAAAAATAGAGCACACTAATGTCAGATTTGATTGAAGTGACTCCATCAGGTTCCTGTCATTTTTAGCACACCTGTGACAATAACACACTGTACAGAGGTACATATGATGCTGGTGGAAAGCCATGTTAGCATACATACCTCAATTAAATCAAGTTAGACTAATTTATACAGCTGTGCAGGTTCAGATGTAAAATGAGAAGTGTCCATGAAAGTTGAGGCTAGAAGGATTCACAACATGGAAAACATGGAAAAAGTATGGTGTTTAGCTTCCCTCACAGGTTAGTTTACAACCTTAATCACTCTTTTTGGAGACAGAAGTACTTTAACAGACCCACTGCAAACTACCACAGGAGAAAACGAAACAGTAACCACAAACACTTCATTCTTTCAGTATCAGTGATGAAGACCCTTTATTTCTAGTGGATGAGTGCAACTGATCTTTGTTGTCTTTAAAAGTACATCATCTTTTAAAATTTAACTAAAGTTTGGAGATTTTTCTCTACTCTATATACTAATGTACATCAATGCTGTGGTATCTGAACATGTTCCTCAAAACCAGGAAAACATCTGCCAGATCCTATTCACCCCAAAATTTTGTATAACTATACAGGATTACAAATACACTGCATAAGCTTTATGGAGCATTAGAAATGCTCCTGAAGCATCCAAAGTCACAGTTCCTGAATTAGTTTATTTCTTTACTTACCACAGCTTGGCAGTGTTGGAGACAACACTTACAGCAACACAACAGATCACAACAACAACAACAATAGTAATATTGATAAAAATGGAACATAGAGTCCAATTCCTAGCAATGGGAGCACAAAGATCTCAGCTATTCTTTTTAGAAGAATCAATGGTAGTTAATGTAGCCTTGGCCAGGTTTAATTAATTCTCTCCTAGTCGTTGTCTCTTAATATTGAGGAGAGAAAAAATTTCTCTCACAGTTTCTACTACCCAGTATTTTTAAAGACATACATAGAAAAAGAGTGAGTAGTTGTTAAGAGTAACTCCAAATTATCTGCCATTGTATTCTCTCTAGACATATTACTTACCTAAGGGAGTAAAGAGAGCAAGGTGTGAGTTTAGTACCTTGTACACCGCTGGTTCTAATTTATACCTGCCAAAACCCTCTGCACTAATATTAAGAATGGTAAAAGGCAGAGGAAAGGATAGGAACAGACCCCCTCAAAAATCATAACCAAAAAGAAAGATGAAATTGAAAAGAAGGAATGAAGAAAAAATTTAAGGGGGATACCCATACAGGGGGGCAGGAGAAAAGATAAAAAAGCAGAAAGGGCAAAAAAGCATCGAGTAAGTACCCATTCTTATGACTCCCATTTAAAAAAATCCTGTTCAAGACATTGTGCAAGGGCTGAATCCATTTCCATTCATCCGTACAGTAAGGTCTGTATTGTGCAGAGTTTTAGGATAGAAAACCCATTACTTCTGCCCCAGGGCTCAAAGGGGCTCAGTTTCAAAATAAACATAAATTCTCAGAATATCCTTTTACCTAAGCTTGTACTAAGACCCATGAATCATGTTCCTGTCCTTGTATTAATAACTCCCCATGCATATTTTCCTGGAAAGTATAATGTATATTAACAGCCTTTCGATACACAATTCCACATATTTTTAGATCTTGTTGTAGTTAAATGTTACTGTATTTTACTTAGCAACTATTAAAATGCATATTAAACTACTGAAATATTCAGACAGCATGAGTCTGGCCTTTATGCTTTTTTGTGCTCAATATCAGACATAAACAATACTTTCCCTGGCTAACTACATTTTGGCATGAGGCAAATATCCAAGACCATAGTATTTTCTAAATATTAATTGGATATTACAACTACACAACTGCTGTGGGGACATCCAGCAGTACTTACTCTTCTTTTGTTAATAATGCCAAGCTCCTAGGAACTCATTAACAATCTTCATCTAGACAATCATTTAAGCATCATGTCTGATGAACAGGATATGGGTCAGTGAATTAACAAGTAGTCTTTCACTGAGACATCACTCAGCAGCTACAGCATGGCTTGTCAGGCCAAGTCGAAAATGAATGTACACAGATCTCCATTTGCCTCTTGCTCAAAACACAAGTTCTTCCATTTCTGGTTTCCAGTATGGCACCATATCCTCTGCTCTACTCCATAAGTCTCTAGTGCTTCAAAATTTCACAGAATATAGTAAAAAGGACTACACAGCATGCATTTATTAACAGTTTCTGTATAGAGAGGCTTATTTTTCAATTCATACCTAAGATTGTTTCTAATAGGTCTTATCTGACTGCACTGGTTGAAAATCTTAAAATAGCTCTTACAAAAGGAAAGACCATCTTCATGTTACTTGCATTATAATACAAAAGTAGTTCATTAGTACCTAAAGAATTACATCTCTGCAGGAGATTAATACCACTCTCTTTCTGCTGTAGGCAGGATAATCTTTCCCAGAACTTCAAAGCTCCTCCAAGCATCCTGAAGAGGAAAAAGCTACTTGTAGGTAAAGGGAATGGAGCTTTTCTATGTCATTCTACCATTTCCTTTGTTTGGAAATTTAAAAGACATTGCTTTAGAAAGTTATCTAATAAATCTTTCATTTGTTATATTAGGTTCTATACATATCGAATCTATCTTTCATTATGCAGAAGCTAAAAGGCCAATTTGTGTGTGCCCATCACCACAGAAGAAAAAAGAAGCACAATGAAGTAACTTCTTCCAGAGGAAAGAACGTTGTCACGGAACATTGTCATCTACCTTAGAGAAAAACTAAAGGATTTCAAAACCCATCCTAGAGATTAATTTAGAGTGCAGACATTGTAATGGATAACCCAGAAGAATTAAACCTGCAACCTTCTGTGTATATTTTATTACTATTTTCTGCATCCTGTAAATATTTGCCGGTTCAATTAATATTGTAATGTTATTTGCATCGTAAGTGAAAAGGCAGACATATTTTCTCATTTCAAATTCCTGTGTCTTGGAGATTACATTGATTTCAAGAGGTTTAGAGATTCTGAGCTCCAAGATAACACATAACATCTTATTGCAACTGCAATTAGACTGTAAGACAGCAAAGAAATGCTAGTGGAGCCAAGATACCTCTGTTTGAGAAAGGCTTTTTTTGTCTCCCTGAGTACATTACAACACCAGGCATCAATATTTATTTATGGGAGGAGGAAGAAGCAGGAGCACCTGCAGTAGCGCAGACAACAGATGCTGGGCTAACTACAAAAGAATGCTGCTGACACAGCAGGTGAAGACAGCCAGGCTCTGATAGCCTCGCCATCGAGCATTGAGGCAAAACACCCAACCATGCCAAGCAACAGGCTGTGCCAAACAAAGCTTGGACTGATGCAGTGCAAAGGGCAAAACATGGTGCAGTAGCTTCACAGTGACACTATGCTACTTACGATCCCGTGGTTTTATTTCATCTGGCTGAGCTGTTATTTTCTTCACCAAACATGTGTTCGTCATCTCTGCCTCTGCTTATGATCTACACTGGTATAGTGTTGATATGGGAGCACTCAGACCGAAATTAGATACTGAGTTCTTGGACATCCTTCTTAAATCATTTCCTGGCACTACTGCATGAGCTGCCTACAGTACAGATCTAATGCCAAAAGTAGCTACTGCTTTCTGGTTTATATTGCTCTGATAGTTGTCAGGGAAGAGAGCAAGCAGATATTAAAACTGCAGGTACCTACTTTAAATTACTTGCTAGGGAAATAGGATTAACCATTATTTATCCTACAGTACAATGACAAGAATCTTGTATGTATAACCCTGCATGTCAATACACAGAACAGAAGATTAACCTAAATCTGAAACTTTCGTTGCTATCTCAATTTCGGTCTATTCTGTCATTTGTATTTAATCCATGCAGATGATTTAATAAAGAAATTTGTTCCCAATGCCAAAAAATTAGCATTGTTGTAAAGAAAACTATAGCTTATCTGTCCACCAAAAGGTGTAGGATAATGTCTGCACGTCAAGCACTGAACTCATTACCAAAAACTGCACTGCACCCATTTCTATCATCTCCCATGCAAACCCAAGCCTTTATCTTCAACAGAAATGAAAGCATTCTTTTCTATTCCTGCATCTACCTGGGGGAGGGGAGGAAGGAGTGGAGGGGAGCGGAGGGGAGAAAGTAAATAAAAGCCTTTACCCTCCAGAATCATCTTTTACCAAAGTAAAAAAAAAAGGGGAGATTGTAACTGTGGGAACAATTGCTCTTGTCAACAGCGGTTCTCAGATAACAGCTTAGGACTTGTTTAAAGTACCACGGATGAGAAATCTGGATGTTTGCATTGTCCTGAGGAAGAAAAAGCGGTAAAGAGAACTGTTTAAGCATCCCTGACATATAAAACTAAACTCTGCAGTTTAAAGACAGATTGCTTTGATTCCTCATGGCATCACCCTGCCACTTTTAAAGATCAGAGGAGCTTGTGAAGCTGTGTGGTTATTGGCATATTCACCACGTATGACAACTGACTATTACGCAAAAATAAAGATGAACACTGATTTGTTGAGTGTTACAGGAATACTGGACTGAAGACTGAGAATGGGGAAGCGAACAATAAAAAGCTGAGATTCCTCATAATTCTGAGGAATAACTGATTTTTTTTTTCCTACATCCTGCTGGTCCTCTGTTTTTCACCTTCTCATATGTTGCCATTCCTTACGCACTCATAAAGTATTGAGAAACAGGTGAGAAGAGTAACAAAACATGGGACAGAATACAAGGCAGGGAGCAGCTGAGAAACCAATGGTAAAAATTGCTTTGAAAACTAGGAATACTACAGGGAAATAGAAGTTCTTCTTGGATTTCTTCTTCTGCAACATCCCATTACCCTCTAACTGAAAGTAGATCCAGTGTTATATTTTTATCTACTACATCACTTTTACCATCAGATTTCTCAATGGTGTAAGAACACCTGCTGAAACCACTGGGTATCCAGTCATCATTTCTCTTTATCTTCATATAGGAAACACATCTTCATATGTTAGGAAGGAAAATCTTCATATGCTAGGAAACATTTCTTTCCCAAGGATAGTCAAACACTGGAACAGGCTTCCTAGAGAGGTGCTTGATGCCCCAAACCCATCAGTGTTTGAGGTGCATTTGGAAAACACACTTAATAGTAAGGTTTAACTTTTGTCCATCCCTGAGGTGGTCGGGCAGTTAGACCAGATGACTGTCATCCCTTTCAACTATTCCATTCTGATCTATTCATATTTCAAGGGGCAGACCACATCATACTTTTTCCGTTTTCTAGCTTCCCCCTCTGCAACTTTTTCTTCTGTAATTCAAGCACAGTTACTCTAGGCAAAGAAAACAACCCTTTTGCTCCAGTTAAATAAATAAGCAAATACAGAAAACTGCCCCCCTCTCCATGTTTCTCATGTGTCATCTTAAATTGGTAGAGGTCGCATCAAGTCATGCCCTGCACATATTTACAGGATGTGGATGTATACATGCACTAGCAGGCAGAGGCACACTGCTGTACTATACATCTAAAAGCAGTGCCTCAAGCTAAATTAGAGAATTTATCTTTTGCTTTCTGAGACATAGAATTACACAATGGGTTTGGGCTGGAAAGCACTTTTAAAAGTCATGTACTCCAACCCTCCTAGACTGAGTAGGGACATCTTCCAGTAGACCAGATTACTCAGAGCCACGCCTAATCTGACCCTGAATGTTTCCAGGCATGGGGCATCCACCACATCTCTGGGCAACCTGTTAACAGTATTACACCACCCTCATTGTAAAAGCCTTCTTCCTTATATCTAATCTAAATCAACCCTTCTTCTGTTTAAAACTATAACCTTTTTTCCTATTGCAAGAAGCCTTGCTAAAAAGTTTGTCCTAGCTTTCTTATAAGGCCCCTTCAAACACTGAGAGGCTGCAATTAGATCCCTCCAAAGCCTTCTCTTCTGCAGGCTGAACAAGCCCAGCCCTCTCAGACTATCTTCATAGGAGAGGTGCTCCATCATTCTGATCATCTTCGCAGCCTTCCTCTTAACCCAGCCCAACGGGTCCACACCCTTTCCTTGCTGAGAACTTCACAGCTGGACTCAGCACTCCAGGTGGCATCTCACACAAGAAGAGCAGAGGGGCAGAACCCCCTCCCTCGCCCTGCTGTCCACGCTGCTTTGGATGCAGCCCGGGACACATCTGGCTTTCTGGGCTGCAAGTGCACATTGCTGGCTCACATCCAGCCTCTCATCCACCAGCACCCCCAAGTCCTTCTCAGCAGGGCTGTTCACGATCCGTTCATCCCCCAGAGTCAAGAAACAAATTATGCCTACGAGAAAAATAAAAGTGCGTAGCAGCAGGCTGCTGTGAAAACTAATAAATCAGAAGCAACCACTGCTTTAGCTCAGTTTGTTAAGTACTGCTTTTTAAGTCATCTTTAAAAGACTTGGATAGGCTGAATAGCCTTTCTTTGATCACAGGGGATGAAGCTAAATCTGTTTTGCACAAAGTTTAAGTAGCAGAACATCTTCAATTTAGCAAAAGGAGATGTGGAGGACTTGGGACAAAGAGAAGAAGGTCTTCACAGAGCTAGCTGTTATCAGACTGTGATCCATACCATTATCCTTTATATAGGTACTGTTCATTCTCTAATTACCACAGGAAAAATTTGTGTGCAGACTTAGAGTGGGCTACAGCAGCTATGCAGTACCTGTTCATTAACACAACTGTAACCCAAGATCTATGTTACACAGGTGTTCACCTAGTGACAAAATAAAGTTGTCTTACACAAGATTCAAGGTACAATATTAACAGCTTGTCTATGTGCCTACACTTACAAAATATTACCCGTTTTCTTGTTTGCTTTCAGAGACAGTGAGCTGTGGAAGCACAGAGTCCACAGCCCTCTTGTGGCCTACTGCATCGCCTATGCAGTTTCCTCAAATGGCTTAATTATGTACCCTTGGGAGATTTTAACATCTATTAACTCAAATTGTTAATTGTGTACAAAATCCTGCTTGTATTACTAAAACCATTTCAAATACTTGTTACTAAATAAATGATGACAGTGTATTTTCCAGGCTCTTTCATGCCTGATTCACATCAATCACATCCAAAGAGAAATTGACAGAGGCCCCAGTAGCAGAATTGTGACTTGGTGATCAAGTTGCAGGAGTTCATGCATTTAACTCTGAAAACCCTTTCATCAATTCCTATCTGTTGGCCCAGAGCTGTTTATCTAACAAAGCAAGCAGGATTTGGCCCATCGTGTGCTCCATTTTGAAAGCACACAGCTGGGATTGCCAGCATAAGCAAATGTTGGCAGTGTTTAACTCTGACAGGGATGCTCTGTTACATATGCTATGGGACTGTCCAAATCCCTGGCAGAAAATAAAGTGCCAGTGTTTAAGAAACCAAATATTTTAAAAATCCACATTTGTTTATTTTAGAAGCTCTAACTGTACTCCCAAGGACAGCTACAGCACTAGAAGAAGGCTGTTCTGAGAATAATCCATTGCCAAAAGAAAAAGTCTTATGAAATAAAAATCAACAGGAGAGTTTCTCACATTCCTTGCAAGAATTAGGTCTGAACTGAAATTTTTAGTCTTTAAAGGAAATCGCCTTCCATCTAGAGTCCAGGATTACTTTTATTGAAGACCGAACCTTCCTCACTTTATCACCTTAGGTATCTTCTGGTACTGGCTGTAAATCACAAACTCAAAAGAAAAGCTGCATCTAGCTTGCTTGTCTCCATTTGTTTAAATTGCCTCCTATCACAGATGGGCTGAAATTGGTCCAGGAATGCTGAACTGTAGCAAATACATGTATATTTGACAAAGTGGGCTGCAACTAGGTGAAAGTTATGAACAAAATTCTATTTATCATTTATCTTTCACAAGCTCATAAATACCTGCCTTTCTTTCTGTACCTTACAATGCTCTAGAACAGAAAAAAGTTATGAATGAACCAGCCATCAATACTAAAAAAGACACAAAAATCTACACTAAATCATAAAATTCTAAAGCAGTACACGTTCTATTTTATTTACAATGCTTCTCAATATCTCATTTATCCTCTCATCTAAACTGTCTAACCACACAGTAAACATTTCAAGAAACTTTTTTGTCTTTGTTGCTAAAGCACTTCATACAGTGTTGGATTTCAACTAATATCAATAACCTGTAACTAATGTTTACCTAAATGCAAGTACCCAAAAGGCTGACTTGGAAATGGATGGTCTATTTACTTAACTTGTGATGAATACAAACATTCAATCTTTTAAATTGATTTATTTCTAAACATTCATTCTTCCCCATTTGATTTTCTGACAAGTTACCTGTAGGTTAATAGAAAGGTAAAGGTAGAGCTGGAGTAGTCAGCTGCAGAATACTGAGCTGCAGGAATTTTACTATATATGCAATTTCAAAGAGAAGTTTTGCACAAGCTCCCTTTTCATTCTTTTCTAACATTTACTTTTCTTGTCTTGAACTGCTTTCAGCAATAGTCCAACATAATGAGTTTTGCTCAACTTATATTCAAGATTTAATACCCACTGAAGAAAAAATTCACAAGAAAGGCAGATAATGCACCTCCTCCAGTCCTAGACTCCAGCTCAGGAATCATCATGTGGCAGTACGTACAGCTGTAAGGCACATATGCATCTTGCATGGGACCAAAGCACCCTTTCACTTCCCAGGAATCCTCTGGGGTGCTACAGAAACTCCTTCTTCTCTGGAGATCTACAGTTTTAAACAGAAGACAGAGCAAATTCTCTACCTTTGAAAAGGTGTGACCCAGCACTCAAAGGAGGGCTGTGGTCCTTTGATATGGTCAGCAGCAATATCAATGCATGGAATTAACTTGGAACCGGGGACTAGAAGTCTTGAAGTTTCACTTAAAATTAAAGCTCTGATTGCAATGACTCCTGAAGATGGAAATTTAGGAGAAATACCAGACATGGTAACAGCTAGCAATGCTGTGTCAGTCTCAAAAAACCTTCCTACCTCACCTCGTCTCTCTGAGCACATGGGTGGCCTAAAGCTGCCTGAAGAGATCAAGGGCTGACCTAGAGTGTGTGCTGACACAACCAACCTATTAGAGACTCAAGATAAAAGTACAATACTAGGAACTGATGACAGAATGTGCTCTAATCACTTCCACCCACCTTGATAAAAGAGAAAAAAGAATACCTCTGTCTCAATCATTCTGTTTGGAAAAACAGACTTGTTGGTAGGAGAAAACCTGCAAAATAATGCTTTAAAATATCTGTTAAAAGCCTCTTAATATATCTATGTATGTCTTCAGTATTTTTATCTGAAGGTCAGAAAGAAAAGTAACCAGTGATTTCTTTTTTTTTTTTTAATCATTCAGGTTCACAAATCATTCTGAAAAATAAACTGTTGCCCAAGCATTTCAGTTTATTCCCATGACTGAAAAAACAGATGTGTCATAACACAGGAGAGAGCTTGAAGAACTTTTGGGGGTAATCCTTCTGAGAATACCAACTATTCCCTTTAGCTGAGAATTTGTATACTTAGTACTACTGCACGAAAAGCAATTTTTAAACCAGAGTTTACTTTTAGTAGATAAGAGACCAAAGCCATGTTTCAAAGTGTTAGGACATGTAAGTATGATAACTGCCTTGCTAAACAGAGCTTATCCAAATGACAGCGTGAAATCCTCACTGTTTGCCTGTATTAGTTTTAAGTGCCTTCTAAAATCAACTGTCATCAAAACACATATTACCAAAAGGCTGAAAAAAATTTTTTTTTCAATATGCAGTATGTTTGGAAAAATACATACTACATACTGTGTTTGTGGCCATACTTGCAGCAGTCTCAGCTGTTTCCCATCTACAGAACAAGTTACCAGGATGGGAATGGAACTTCATTTGCAAAGTAATAGCTTTCAAATGAAGAAAACTCAAGTCCTTCATCCTATTACTACTACTGTATGTTCAAGTGCCACAAACTCTAACAGCACCAGAGAGAGAGAGAGTAACCCAGACATGAAGAGACTACAAATTGTGAAAGAATTTCTGTTACGTAAAATAGGTCATCAAAACGACTTCTGCGTATCAAAAAAAAATAAAATCACCTATTACTTTTGCCAGTCAAGAAACCAACTGAAACTGATTAATGCCAAAAACTGTAATAAGGACCAGAGAAAGCATTTAATTTCCTTATTTTTCTAATAAAGTTGAGTAGTTCAGTGTATTGCCCTTTCAACAATTTTTTCAGGCTATTATTCCAAGTTGCTTTGGTTTTATTGCAGATGTCAGAGGCCTGAGGAGGTGTTCAGTATTGGTTTTATATGGCAATGGATGTGAGGAGAAGCCAGTGCCAGCTCCAAACCCACTGCAGGACACAGCTGAGGCTATCAGGCAAGTTGAGGGCACCTCTGTGATAACTTATTTAAGAAAGGATAAAAAAACATTACACAGTAGTTATGAGACAGAGAAGTGAGAAAAAAAAAAATCCCACAAACAAGGACAGCGGAGAACGAAGGAAGGAAAGGCGCACCAGGTGCTGGAGCAGAGATTCCCCAGCAGCCCGCACAGAAGACCATGTTAAAGTAGAAATTCCCTGCAAACCATGAAAAGCACCAGTGAAGCCCCCACAGCACATGAAGGGCAACACTGCAGTGGGTGGATGTGCCCTGAACAAAACTGCAGCCCATGGACAACCCCTGCTGGAGCAAGTTACTGGCAGGAACTGAGGCCCATGAAGGACCCAGGTTTGAGCAATCTCTTACTGAAAAACTTTAGCATATAGAAAAGTGTGAGGAGGAAGAAGTAATAGAGAGAAACTGTGCTGGACTGAACGTAACCGTCCAATTCCCCATCCTCCTCCATATGTTGGGGTTGGGAGGGGGTAGGACAATGGAGTGAAGTTGTGCCTGATGAAGAGAGGGGATGGGGGAACGTGGTGTCATATTTGTCTTTTTTCAAGCTGTCTGTTTTGCCTATGATTATAATACGTAAGTGGTCCCCCTGTCTTTATCTCAGCCACAAGCATTTCAATTTTTTTAATTCCTCTGTACTGCTGAGAAGGTGGAGTGCAAGATCAGCTGGGAAGGCATCTGGAAGTCTCCAAAGGTCACTTTGTCACAGGTCTTTAAATACTTTTACAGGCTAGGTTTCTTGGTACACTTCACTATCATGGATCCTTCTTTTCGTATTAGCAACAGAGAACAACCCCAAAAATGGCACTTACTGCATATTCCTTAGACACACCATGTTATTTCCTTTACTAAATACTTTCATCTGGAACATATGCAGCATTTACCTTGATTTACATCATTTTACAAACAATTTTTCCCCATGTAGGTTTACCTATAATTATACACATGCTACACAGGGCTGCATCATCAAATGTGTTTCTTATATTTACTGCTTTCTTTGAGAGGATAAAATAGTAAACATCTGAAATTGCATGCAGATCTTTGAGTAATTTTTGTAATTGGATACAGGCAATCTATGGATACATAGCATTTTTCTCATCTGCATCAAAAATTTTAGAAGGTGTTTTATTCGTACCAAATCCCCATTCCAAGTGTTTATGACTTGGTTATAACCAAGAAAACAAAATCAGAAAACCTCATCTTCCCATTATCTCTCCAAAATTTATTACACAGTAAGATAGCTCACTTTAAAGACTAACCACTAGAGCTGGGACAACTAAATTCTTGCTATACCTACTTTGCTTTCTGAAGAAGTCACATGTTATATTTAAAATCATACATGTAGATGTTACCAGATCAAAATGATGTTTTTGATTAAACTGTGAAAGTGATAGAACAAACCTGTAATGCCCCTACTTGTCTACTGGTACTGATCTGGAAAACAAAATGAGATATCTCTCTGTCAATATTCTCATCAGAATCATGTATGTGAACACAAATGGGTAAAGACTTACCCAGGGTAATTAAATTCATTCCCTTGGTACCATGGGTGTCCTACCCAGGAATGCCTTTTACAAACTTGTCAAACTCCATCCTAAAAGAAGTTAGTTTTTCTTCTGGTTTCCACTTACATTAATTACATTTCATGTATTTACAGGCACTACTATTTACATGCCCACCTTCTGTTACCTCTCTCATCTCAATGACACTATTTTTATTGAGAAAACATGCAGATAGTTCTGGAGTGCTACAGGATACCTACAGCATCCTTTATCTTCACACATATAAGCCTTCAGCTTCTCCTTAATTTCTAAATTCTCTCCAGGGTGTTTCATCCGGCTAAATACCTATATATTCTCCTAATACATTCAGCAATTTACTAGTGTTCTCATGCAAGTCCCTGAGCTCTGGGGCCTGAATAAAAGGAGGCTTAGCAGAACCTTAATGTTCTCCTCAACTACTTGAAAGAAGGTTGTAACAAGGTGGGCGTCAGCCTCTTTTCCCAAGTATCAAGTGAGAGGACAATAGAAAGTTGTGCCGGGGAGATTTAGATTGGACAGTAGGAAAAATTTCACTGAAATTATTACCAAGAATTGAAATGGGCTCCCCAGGGAAGCGGTTGTGTCACAATCCCCAGAGATACTTAAAACAGGTGTAGATGTGGCACTTGGGGTTTTATAGGGAACTTGACAGAGTTAGGTTTATGGTTTCTCTTGATAAGCTTAAGGGTCTTTTCCAGCCTCAATGATTCTATGATTCTACAGCTGAATGTACTATGTATTCTCTCCCATAATTGATAAAACCACTATTATTTTATGATTGAATTTAAACTAAACTAATGATAACATAATCCATAGTTCCTTTCCCTGGCCTCTTGTTTCATAGAATCATTATCCAAGATTTATCCAAGAATCCTTAAGGTCTGAAAGGATCTCCTGAGATCCAATTCCTTGAGTTCAACCTGCATGCTCAAGAAGGGTAAGCTAGAGAAGGTTGCCAGGACTCTTACTCAATGAAAACAAGTTAAAATAGAACAATCTCTTCTGCTTGCAGCGCTATCAGGCAGCAAAATGATCCTAGAATGCAAGTACTAATAGAAGATTATATAAAACTCACTTTTATTAATTTTGCATTAGTCTTAGATAAAAAAATTCCTAGATCCTGGAGCCTCTAGCCAAACAACTACCCTACAACAACAGCATACTCTACAACAGCATAGTGAAAAGCATCTGTGCTGTGTCTAAAAACCTATCTGTATGTTTGGGGCTTTATAAAAGCACAGTCACTGCAAGTCATTATCTAAACTAACTTATACGTAATTTACTCTCAATTTTATCAACTTCACAGATGAGGAGAGTAAAACACAAAAGCAGGCAAATACTCAGACAGTCAACATGTTAGAAATTGCAGTCATGGCAGTAAGCCTGCTACAGACAAACTCAGCACAAACACAGACAATGTAAATTCAATATTGTCTTAGTAGGTATCTGCCTGCTGGAGAGAAAAGAACTGATCAAATGGATGACTCAATCTAACATCACATTTGAAGCCATAACTGCTTTTCAGATATTCCTTCAAAATACACAAACTCCATCTAGTCTTTCTTATTGTAAAGCAAGTCATACAGGCAGGTTTATTTAAGACCATGTCAGAGACTGGGTTTTGATTTTTATATTGGGAGTCAGAAATCGCATGAAAAACAACCTTCTTTTCATGTTGGTGTATTAGTTCTCTAAACCTTAGTTAAAAACGAAGTTTTGATTTTCCTATTTGAAATAGAAGATGGCTTGTAAGTTCATTTCCGTGCATGTCTGTTCATAGAGATACACACATGCACACACATTCCCTTCCTGAAAGCCTAGCATCACACAGAATACAAAAGAAACTAGAAGGGAAGAAGCCTAAAACTTTCTCTTGCTGCTGTGCTGGCACTGACAGGGTTAAACTGAGTGTCCATTTGTACTGCCGGTTCAGATAAATGGGTTTCATTTTATTGTTCACTTGTACTTGATAAGGTTCTTGGATTGATTCCGGTGGCTCACAATGCCTTCCAGGCACAGGATGTTATTCATACTACTGCATCCAAAGCCTTCACAACACATTGGTTTTCTCTAAGAGAGACAGGCGTTACGAAACTGAAATATCAGCAAAATCAGTTTCTCCATCTTTGTAAAATGAAGAAAATTCTGTGAAATGAAATCGATTTTGTCATAGCACAATAACCATGACAACCAGAAATATCAAGAGAGCTGGGAAAAAAAAATTTCCGTCTTCCATCAGAATTGGACAATATTAAAGCAGTGTGGAATCCATGATTCACCTTAGTAATCCACAGCTATAAAAGTACCTAAACTTGTTTCAAATCATAGAAGCTCCTCTTACAGAGCAGGAAAGTATTTTTAACTGAATCAATTAGCAGCGGCAACTCAGGTTCCTATAATTGAAAAAGTATGTCTCCCTCCTCATTGATCTTCATCTCAAATACAGTTAATAATAATGTCCAATGAACCCCAAAAAGGATTTGCATTACTTTGCACTGGGAAATACAGTGAATCTGATTATTTCACAGAAGACTAAATTCAAGATTTTTTGCATCACTGCCTCACCTCGTCACTGACTTGCATAGTCTCAAAATATCTGTACATCTCTGTATGCCTTAATTTCACGTACTGCCTGCAACACGATGTACACTAACATCTAAGTAGCTAACAGAAATGCCATTAACATTCCTCACTAACAATAAACTATTTTAAGATCTTCATTTTTTAATTAATTCAAAGAAGCCAAAGAACTGACTTTTTTATCCCCCCCGTCTGGTGATTGCACTGAACCTCCAAGACTGGGCCCATCATTTTGGAGCACATGGAAAATTTTTACCACAAGAGCAATGCACAGTATTTTTGCTTATGATCTTATCAAGAAAATTCAGAGGTCATTAATGTAACAAAGGTGTTAAGTATTTTCCTGCTTTTCGCATTAACTTGGAGAATACTTTTATCAACATATGTTTGTCCCTACGTTGCTGAACTAGAGAACCAGCTCTGGTTTTTACACATACACTCTGGTCAAAATCTTCTAGGATGCTTTTAAACTCCTCCTGACATTTTCTTGCATCTCAACCAGCTCTTTCCTCCATGTTAACCTGCTGTAAACTGGAGCTTTGGGACTGGCTGCACATACAAACCCTAACATTGCAATAGCAATTGTGTTACACCTGTCTCACACATCCTGCCTTCCTAGGGAATCCTGCTCCATGGAAATCACCCAAACACTAACTGAAGAAGTGTTCAACACTGACAGCAGTATCTGTGAGTGGCAGCCCCTTCAGCTGCTACATGGCTTATCAATTCTGTGGCTTAGGGAACGGAGCAAATCACATTATCTCCTCTGCTTTTCTTACTCAGTAGCCTGTACACTCACAGGATGTTAAGGAGATGGTTGTCAAAGTCAATATTCTCATCTGTGAGCCATCACTTGCAGCAACTGCTACAGGAGCACTACAGTAATCACAGCAAGTACGACACAGATCACAAACCAGAACCTTTACAAAGAGTAGCGTTTGCTAGGACTAAGCACACAGCCCACAGAGCTTGTAACCTGGTGAGTAGGAAATGCCAGAGAAGGTGTTTTCAATTCTGCCTTTCTTCAGAAGTTACATCCTCCCTCCCCACAAGGTGCATGAAGACAACTAGACCAGATAAGGATTCACACCTCTGTATCCTCTATATGTATATAGAATGGACAGTAATAACTGGTGTTCCTCAAATCAAGTTGCTATTAGTTTTTAGAGGCAATCTGAATAGCATCATATGGAAAAATGAAAGACCTGCTCAGAGCACTGTTCTCACTAGGACTCAAATCCTGGAACCTGAGGATGCATATTCAAAACCAGACAGAGTAGGGTATCAAATCCTGGTCTCTGACATACTGGATGATCACTTAAGTGGTATGATAAAAAGGTGAAGGATGTTTGAGTCAAGGGATTTATGTCGCATGTGCTAGTTTAGAAATATTTAAACAAGAATCTCGTTGCCTTACTGTAGAGCAATATGTTCAGCACCATCTTCTTATATTCAAGGCCAGTTCTCTTATACCCATGAGGAATTTCACACCTGTGCTCGAGCTTTCCTTTCAAATTAGCTGCTCATCAACTCTATTACTAAACAAACATGAAGCAGCTGTAGCTCTCAGACTATGATTAAAATTAAACCCTTCAAATCCAGTCTAGCTTAGAGAAACTCTGTACAGTTGTTCTCCATTGATTAACTTCAACTGGCTCACTACTAAAACTAACCTATTAAGTCTGAAAAAAGCTTCAAATAAAGCCTTTCACATAAATGGAACCCAAATGATATTTCAAGCAAAACACAAAAAAATGGTGCCACTACAATGTTTTAATAAAAATAAATAATTTATAGGTTTAAAATGCTTTTTCTTTGCCTTAAAGCAGTTAAACTGTGGATTATTTTATTGATTCAGCATTCATTGTTTTGCTTTGCACAACACTGGAAAAAAAACAGACCAATACCCTTATTGGTCTTCTAAGGGAGGTAATGGAAGATGATAGAACTACAAACCAATCAGCCAACTATCAGCTCCATGCACCACCTGTGGCGAAATACCGAGCGTTTACTAGAGGGCTGTGTTCCAGCCAGGTTATAGAATAGGTTTTCGACCTGAACTTCCCAGCATACATACCCCTCTGTGCAGTCAATGAAATACAGGAAAAGACAAATAGGGCTGATCCACAGGTCTGCATTATCCTGTTTAGTCATGATGCGATACACAGAATTAGAAACTAGAAAGTTACCTACGCAATAGGCAAATGAGTCTTCCGAATGAAGTTTCAAAACATTTCAGGAAATACTTCTTTGCCTTTACAACTTCTCTTTAAGAGAAAATACATCTACAGGAGGATTTCTCTGCTGCTAACTGAAACTCATAAACATGAGCAATACTAACGCAGTCACATACTGTCCTTTCCCTTGTTTCTGTTTTAGGTTGAAAGCTTTTGCCTTAAGATCCATGTCATTTTTACTGGCATGACTAAAGGGCTGAATCCTCTCCATGTAATGTTCTAGTTAAAATTACTGGTATTTCACTAGAACCTAAACAGCCCTATAAACATCCTTTCATTAGTATTCTCATGACTCTGTTCTCCACCTGCTTACTGACTTTAGCATTTAAAGTCTGCCAGTATCTTCTGCTCAAGATGGAGCTGGCTGCTGATTCACTTTGACACTGATTCCATCTCCACTTGTCCATCACATCCTATGCCACACACAACCTCTCAAAAACTCAAAAGCTCACGATACCATTTAACCATTTTGAGATAATAGCCTGATGTGTTGTATGATCCTAGCACTAGGGATCTGTCTTTAAGTCAGATGGACACATCATAGTCTCCAGAAACCAGCACATAGTTGAGGAAATGCCTGATTCCATTCTCAGGTTTGTAACAGATTTAAAATCTGTGCCAAACTAATGCTAAAACAATTTAAAAAACAAACCAAAAAAGAGAGAGACGCTTATAGCATTATGGGAGATGGGAAGACAGAAGGCAAAATATTTTTGAGTTTCAGGGATGAATGAAGGCACTGTAAAGCAGGCAGCCTAGGTTGCACTTCAGGAAGAGGAAGAGAATGGAAATGCCAAGGATCTGCCCCTTCAGACATTAGCCAAAAGGATGACTGAATTGCCTTTCTCATGCCAAGAACAGACCACAGTCCCAGCAGTAGCCAAAACTATGTCATCAATCCAATCAGGATTATTCCCCAGCCTTTCTGTAGAGAGACACTTCGTGAAGGCATAGGACAGCACTATGCATCCAGATAAAATGCGTGCTCTGTCACCAACATCAAAGGAGGCATTTGAGAAAACAGCAGTCTCCAGCTGCACCTCCTTCTTCCATTAGCAAGGGACTCATGGGCAATCTTTGAACCCCACCACCTCCAGATTACTTTCACCTGAATTGCACTCCCACACTGACATGCCCCTCCATAAACGTATCACTGCTACCAAGGCTTAAATGTAACTTACTCTCAAGTTCATCAACTCCAGGGAAGAGCAGAGGAAGGCACAAAAGCAGGTGTCAGCCTGTTAGAAGTTGTAGTCACGGCAGTAAGTCTGATACAGACAAATTCAGAATTAACACAGACTGTAAATTCGATAGCCAGTCTTACTATATATCTACCTGCTGGGGAGAGAAGAACTAATAAAATGGTTGACTGCTGCTCAATCCAGCATCACATTTGAAGCCATAACTACTTTTTAGATGCTCTTTCAAAAATACAGATCCTTGTACCAAGCCAGGGGAGTTCTGTCACCAGCTTCCACATGCAGGAGAGGAAACAAGAGGTGTCACCTGCAAGTATTCTTAGCATCTCTTATCAGCACCCACACTCCAAGAAGCAGAAGGAGAAAAGACCTAGCACCTTCAGGTGAGAAAGGTGGGATAGCTGCTAGGCAAAGCAAGGAAGGGGGTTTCAAACAGCAGAAGATTCTTCTCTTTTTTATCCTTTTAGAGTTGTCACTGTCATTTGCCGGACAAAGGCTCTACTTGCAGGAGTGCGTAGGGATAAGCTGGGTCTTACACTGCTACAAACCCTTGCTTTTTAACAGATGTCATGCATTGGACTCATTTTGATTCCCCAGGGGTGCTTTTGTTTCTCACTGCCTTTACCATGTCAGGTCACAATGTGATCAGTGTTTAAGTTTGTTGTCTTCCTGTGTGTAATCTGTCTCAGGCCATAACCCAAGCACTACACAGGAGTACAGCAACTGTTGTTGAAGCTTTCCAGACTGTTGCAGTAAACTGCATGAACAGTGTTTCAAACAATATTTGAAAATATTATGTGGTTGTGAATCTTGACTATTACACACTCCTATCAAGAAGGACAGTCCTTTACACATTGTGCCAGCCCCCGAGAAGACGACTGACCTATGCATAAACATCCTATCTTCTTTTCAATGCCCCAGCACAGCAGAAGAGCACTGAAGGGTTATTAAGTAGCCTGGCTTGCAGGACTCACTCCTTGTCTCATATCACAGGACTACAAATGTTATTTTTACATGAAAAACTTGCTCTACTTTAACAACAAGACCATGTTCCCTAAATTCCATGACACTGAGAGGGGTGGGGAGAGGGCAGGGGAATGAACCATTGGTCTTCTCTGTTTTCACTCTAACTTCAACCAGATGCAATCGTTGTCCTCTTGCATCCTGTTCCTGGGTGAGGGGGCCTCTGCACTCGCTGGGGAGGACTGTTTGCCTTGCTCAGAACAGAGGGAATTTTTTTTCCTGTTTCCAGGGGAAAATGAGGTGCAATGCTATGTTGTGCATAGCCTACATCTCTGACCATAGATACACAGATTGCCTGTTGCTATTGCAGGGCAGCATGGTATTTTTTTTTTAACTAGTCTACTTGTGGCTTTCCACTGGATATTGGAAAAATCGCATGTCCCATTCATGGGTCTGGCAGAGCTAGACATTTTGTACCTCCTAGAAAAAGCAGTTCTGGGCACCTCAGGCAGTGATGAAACCTGAGCTAGATCTTGGCCACCTGCAACAAAGGCAATAGCATCAATGGACATTACCAATGTTGAATTTATCCCCTGGACCCCAATGTAACCAGAACTGAGACCGGTTTCCATCCATCACAGGACTGAAGCAGGTCAGGGAGAATTTCAGGTCTAGTGCTCTGGACCAGTTACAGCAAATCCTCACACACACACACCCCCACCCACTCCCCACCCTAGGGATTCCACCCTCCAAGCAGGCCAAAGAACAGTAAGGATACAGCTCAATACTCCATTAAGAAGTTAATTGTATAAATTACACCCCATCTACTGCACATGTCAGAAATCCTTCCCAGATTATTCCCTAGGACTCTGCTCCAGCCAGCCAGTACTCTTGAGATGCACTGAAACACACTTAGCCAGTCTCACAGATTTCACCTTTTGAGATCTAAACTAGATCATGCCTTGTCACAACATAGTTTCAGGAAGCTGTGACAGCAAAACCACTATTTTTATCTTTGCCAAATTAAGAGTTGGGATTTCCAGGAGCAGAAGCCACACCTTCAGCAAAATAAAGCTTAATTGGGAAAAAATATTTTGTGCTGCATCTAGACTATAAGAAAAGCACTGATGTACACCAACAGTATGCTGTGGGGAAAATAGCCTGAAAACAGTGATGCATACTGTCATGTTCCCTCTCCTTTTCTCTCAGGATCAGAACATGGAAAGATCAGCACTTTCAACTCCTACTCACTTACCTACTTTGACAGGACAAAAGCCAACAGATGTTGCCAATGCAAAGCACTCAAAAATCATTAGTCAGGCTCCAAAACTCACAACAATGGCTTTAAAAGCAGAATTTAAAAGAAATATAGGCATGCTCTTCTTTTGTTCTGCCTTTCAAATTTTTAAACCCTTATAACCAGGTTTTATGTCTCTTCTTCATATCCATGAGGGACAGGAATTCTAGTTTGCATTGTATTTTTTCAGTGGAAGCTAAAAATTTTACATCATTCATTCCTTCAAGTTACTGAAGCTTTAAAAAAAAAGTCAGGCAGCATTAGGATGGTGAATGCTGCCATCTCTGGCAGCTATATTTCAAAACAGTTTCCATACTGTGTTATGAGTTAGAAACCTTATTTACCTTATTGTCAGAAAGGAGGTGATGACTGTAAACCTGTTTTGTCCTGCTTGTGCTGCTTTTAGAAAGTATAAAATAAAAAGCTGGGCAAACCAGACTTACTAGATATGTGACGGGCAAAATTAAAAAAAAAAAAGAATTACAAGATATTGATGATAGTCCTGATGAAGGCAAGGATTAGGAAGTTCTACATTTTCCTTTCATCTCTAACTGCCTCATAATCTAACAAATATTGTCAACATTTGGAGGCTCTCTGGATGAATGAACAAGTAGGACAGTCTGAGTCAGACCACCAAAAATGAACAAGAGTTAAGTGTATTTATTTCTCTTTTATATTTGGCCCAGGAAGGGGAAAAAACCCCACAAGTGGATCCATTGTAACTGAGATTTTACACATTTACAAGGAAGTGAGTAGAAAAGGATAACGAACAGTTCAGTATTCCTTCCAGAGCAAAAAGCTTTTTGTATCTTTACCTACACTATACCTATTCTGTATGCAATGGTCCACAGGTCTCCCTTCCACCTCCAAAATTGCTAAGTCCACACAAAAGCTTTTTTTTACAAAATATTCACTGCCACTGCATTAGTAAAAATTTCCTTTTTATGGAAGAGCATCTGCATTCAGGACAAATTACACAGAATCCAAAGCTATGGAGGATAGGAGAGGAAAATCACTTGTAATAGCTCTTCAAATTCAAATGGGCAATGCAAACAATCATAGCAGGTATATGCTCCAGTTCTGCTAGGGGGGGAAAAAAAAAAAAAGGTAGAAAGAAATTATATGGCAGTCCTGGGAGAGAGGAAACATAATTTACAAAGAGAAAGGACACAGTTTTATGGCCAGGAGGACAGCAGCACTGGAAACGAACACGCTGCCACAGCTTCATTCTTCTTTTAAGTCCTGCCAATCCATATCTCCACTGAAATTTTAAAGGACACCCATGTAGTCTCAGAAGAAACGGAGTAAGAAAAATATATAGCCCATAAGGAAGCCACATATTATTGTGGGGTTGGGGGGGGGTATCCTTGGTAAGTCCCTTCTCAGAAGAAATCCTGTGAAGATGAGTACAACCTTCCCGACTAGTCACAACCACCTCTTTATTTCCTACTAAATCACAAAGTACAAAAAGGAAGAAAACATTTTTGAAACACTGAATTAAATAAATAATAATTTTAAAAACCCACACTAGTTAGAAACTGTATTTAAATTAAACTTGATTATAGGCTAACAAAGAACAACCACAACAGTGCTACACATACATGAAATGGGAAATCTTTCCCCATGGAACCTGTGGCTTTCCTAATGAGATACAAACTCAGCCACATATAACAAGGGAAATAAGGCTCACTAGAGACAAGAAAAAGGTGTGTTCCAGAGAGGAAAAAGTCTGCATAGGAACACACAGCGCAAAACAGGTAACTTGCCACAAAAACTCTGTCATGTTTAATTTATAGTCCGTATTTGAGTCTGTATTTTCCATACAGGACCAGTGAATAAGGAAAGGAGTTTTCAGCTACATTTGCATCAAACATGCCAGCTGTTTGTCAGGAAATGTCAAAAACCATACATTCAACTTACAGAATCAAATTTCCATCCCATAAAATATGAAATTACAGTACAGAGCAATAGGTTGCTGTTTTAAGAACTGGAAGTAATGCAGTTTGATTTTTCACTCATTAGTGCCCTAGATTTACTAGGAGTTTTTTCTCATAGACTCATTTCTGCATTAGTGTTCTCTCCCATCTCTAGTGGGATGGGAATTTATATTGCAACCCTTCCCTTCATCAGGGAAGTTACAGGTCTTTTTCCTCCTTACCTAACAACAGTTTCAGAACTCACCAGATTTCAATCATTGTTGTGATTGTGCTTGTGTTCAGAAGGAAAAAATCTGGCCAGTTTAAAAAAAAATACTGATAAAGAAACACAGACTAATAGACAGAGAAACAAAAGTGTTTACACACATATAAAAATTTTCCTTAATACATCAGGATAAAACCCAGAGCAATTAATACAAAAGAATAACAGAATTTGAAGAAGTACACATGCATCATTTGGGACGACAAGCAGAAACCAGAAGGTGTGAGCTCAAGTAAACACCACAGAGAGTTGGCATCTGCATGAAACCACTGTACATTTGCAGTTACTTTTTCATTTCTCTTTTGCATTCCCTCAGTGTCCAGCAGAAAGGGATTTTGGTGAGTGCTCATTGACAAACTGTACAGCAGGATCTCAATGTCTGGAGAAGCAGATATTGAGAAGGTCTGGCCAGCTAGAAAAACTTCACTACAAAACTTTACAGAGCAACAGCAGAGGAAAGGGAGGGAGTGATCAGGCAAAGCAGAAGCAGCCAAGAAGCCAGAACCAACACAGGATTTCTGTACCAGGGATGCTGAGGAGTGGGGGTTCTGAGCTGGGCCTCCATCCTGCCCCGACAGGCTGAGAAACCCTTCCTATTTCCCAAATACTCTAAGTACCGAACCATAAGCTGAGTAGGAGAAATGCAATTTTGAGAATATCTGTTTACCTGTGCTAAAAATCTAACACTAACATTATCAGTTAAAAAAAAAAAAAAAGGTAATTTCTGGTCACATTTAAAATTTGGAAGTTATAATAAAACCATTTTCAGTATGCAGTATTAAAAATGCTAAGAATCAAATCAGCTTTTTATTTACATCTGTCATGCCACTGTGGTATGCACCATCATGTCCTGGGGATGCTTCAACACTGACACAACTGCTGCTCAATGTTATGACAAACCACCACAACATTCCAGAGTATGTCCTTTGTCCCACTGGGGAAAAATTAAAATATAGTTGCTCTGGTTCTAACTCACATCAGATTTCATTCCTTCTGTAAATGAGTAAACAAAACTATATCGATCTTGGCTGTTGCGTCAGTCAAGAGCTTTGATATTTCACAAGGGGCCCACACTTCTAAACAAGAGAGATAAAAAAGCACATAATCTCTCAACTAGGCTATCAAGAGAACTAATTCAGGTTTCTCTGGTTTGGGGAGGTATTTTAATATTTCCTAGCATTACTAAACATGATGGAAGAAAACCCCAAAGCACCCAAGTTTGGGTCCAGGCTCTTAAGACACTAGACTATATCCATGGATGCTCAGTCTCAGCCCTTCACTTCCATCAGTCCTGAGTTTCTATGGGAAACATTGTCTGTAATGATCCACTTCAAACTTGAATGATGAAAGTGCACATTTTGTAAATGACACCTCAGCCAATCTGCCCCATCTGCATGAAAGACAGCAAATTATTTCACTCTTTAGGCATTCAAAATAAAATGCACATGCGGCAAATTCCAAGCTGGCAGGAAAATCCAGTCATTTAAAAAGTGATTTGTTTTCTACAATTGCAAAAACAAAGGCTCCATTTATTTTCAATGCCATAAAGAAAATGAACTGTTATATTTTTGTTAAACAACCACAGCCCGGACATATTGGAACTGTTTTAATTTCAAAAATACTAACTGGCGAATTAGAGTCTTAATAGCTTTTCTAAAGTGGTACCATTTTAGATATAGTTTTCACATTGATTTCATCACTTTGCCCTGTAGGAAAAGCTTTTATCATCTTCTGCATATACTGTAATGATGCCTATTTGTTGCTGGCATCACTAAATTTAAGAAGAAACCTAAGATATGTGACTTTAAAATAAAATTATACTCATTAATAAGAAAATATAGCTTACATTATGGGAGCCAAAAAAAAAAATTCTACATTTCTATTAATATAAGATATTTATTGTCTCTGACATTCTGTCTTTCCAACTTTCTCTTCATAAAACAGAAGAAGGGAAACAGCAAATTAAGAAAATAGCAAACATAATTGATATAGCCCATCCTAAGAAAGCTTGCAACCACAATCGACTTTACACTAAATGAGCTGCTCAATTGGACTCACCAGGACTATTCCCTATATAAAATGTAAGCACATGCATAATTCTTTTCAGGATCACAATTATGTAAGGGTCATCTGTAATGAAAATAAAACTACCTCCTTTTTCCCCACCCCCAAACTTCTTTATCTACGCTTATTTTTGTGGCTATAACAACATCTGGTGGACAAACAGCAAAATGCACATCTATTATATAAAAATACATGTATTCTAAAACATAAACTGCTTTATTTGCTCTTGCTTTTTTAAAGTTAAAAAGAAAAAATAAAAAATCTAACTTAGATAATTCTTAATAACTTTAAAGTTATTACATCTCTTATAAACGCTTTTTATTCTTACCTCTTCCTCTCTCATGTGACCTCTCAGGCAAGTGCTTGTGTACTATGAAGTGCTGCTCATGGTCTCAGTGAACACAGGCCCACTTTTGACAAAAATGTACAAATACCCCATAAATAATAAGGTTGCACAGTTAAGCAGTCAAAAAATTAGAACCTACCATAAATAAAGTTGTAGTTAAGAGAAGAAAAAAACTCCTGCAGGTTTTCTCTCCACAGAATCAAAGCCTAAGAAGAACTCAGATCCCCCAAATAACCACTGAAGGGCAAGTTACCATGCTAGTCTGGCTGACAGACACTCTTTCCTGCTTCACTCATCTCCTCTACGCTTTTTTCTGACTTCAGTGTAACTGCTCTCTCCTTTTTCATATTCCTTTTACTAAAATATTTGCCTTATAGGAATACCTGTTTAGAACCAGCAAAAAAAGTATTTAATGTTAAGAGTCAAATACAGCTGTAAGTGTACTTGCTAAAATGGCTCACTGCTGAGATTGGATTAAAGTGAATTCCAAAGGGCTGGAGACATATGAATATATTGGCTAAAATGACAACTGCCTCCTCCAAGTGAAAGAAGAGCCAACAAAGAGAGGTGCTATGCTGGATCTTGTTCTCACCAGCCAGGAGGGGCTGGTGGGGAATGTGAAGCACAAGGGCAGCTCTGGCTGCAGGGACCACGAAATGGTGGCGGTTCAAGATCCTTAGGGCAGCCAGGAGGGTGCACAGCAAGCTGGCTTCCCTGGACTTCAGGCAAGGGGATTTGCATCTCTTCGTGGATCTGCTTGGGAAAGTAACATGGGATAAAGCCCCGGAGAGAAGAGACACCCAAGAAAGATGGTTAATATTCAAGGATTACCTCCTCTAAGCTTAGGAGCAATGCATTCCAACAAAAAGGAAGTCGGGCAAAAATGTCAGGATGCCTGCACGGATAAGCAGCTCCTGCACAAACTGAAACATAAAAGAGAACCCTACAGAGGGCAGGTACTTTCCTACTTACTAGCAGGAAAGCAGCATATCCAACACACAACCACACATAAAAAGTATTCTCAACGCCCCCAGAGCTCCAAAATGGGGGACTTGCCAAAACCTCCTCAAAGTTCATTACTGTTGCTTTCATTTTACATGGCAAGTGTAACTACTCCACCTTCACAAATAACAATACGAGGTAGCGTCATTGCAAAGCATTTTGGTGAGAACAGGCAGGGTTCTGGATCCAATCAAAGTATCTGTGGCAGACACCTGTAGTCATCTACCAACTCCGGGGTCAAGCTTTATTAACTAGCCGTGCTTTCAGTGACTTTAAAAGCCTTGAGATAACAGTGTCCGAGACTCTCATTTCTTACTTGTAGAAGATACCTCTAAGGTGCTGAAAACTTGCAAGCATAGATAGGAAATTAACTTGGAAATCAAAAAGAAGCAATCCAAGGCAAGCATCTCTGTACATGTACATAAAACATGTACGATAAGCCTTGACAGGGATAGTATTTTTCATTTAAACAGGTAATATAATCAACAGGCAACTTTTTGGGCACGAAGCCCCTCCCATGAGTGTGAAGGAGGAACAACACTTTTGAAGACTAAATACAAATTACTACTGTAATTGGGATTCTAATCACACGTGCTAGTAAGGCTGTTCCCCGAGGAAAGAGTATTTCTACCTGTTAAAAAGGTGCTAAGTTATTATGAGAAAAGGGTTGTTATACGGCAAGGGGGAAGCCTGAGGTAGATTTTATTCTGTGGAATACTTAGTGGCTAACAGGATGGGAAAAAAACTGTCATACCTCATTTCACCCCGAGCATGGTACACCTGGCTGACTTACGAGCTTCATTTCCCCTCCCCATCTGGTCTTCACAAGCGTCCCTTGAAGCTTTTACTCCTTCACCAGCCCATCCAGGTGCCCGGCTCCCGTGTCACCCTGCCAGAGGCACGGTCTGCTGCCCTTGGCCTTGCTGGCCTCACGGCGGAAGGCTCTGCTGATGTCCAGATGTGTTTTACAAAACACACGCACGGGCTGTAGAAGATGCTGTGGGTTCTCCATTCCTTAGCGCTCTTTACCTGCAATCCTGCAAAGCGCAGGCACTGCGCTCACGGAGCCAAGCCAGACTTAGAAGGGGAAGGTGTCCAAGGACAGACCCTTTAAATATAAATTTAAACTCTTCTTGTTTTATTTTCCCCCTCGAATCCCGTGCCTAGCACCCTCCACGTGAGAGGACTGAAGCACAGTACCGCCCGTCCCCGCCCACAGCCGGGCGGAGGAAGGGCCGCGGCTTCAGGGCTTCCGCCCGGCCGAGGGGCGGAGCCGGCTGCGTGCGCCCGCCCTTCCCGCGCCCCGGCATGGCGGAGTATTCCTGCGTCAAGTCCACCAAGCTTGTCCTCAAAGGGTCGAAAGAGAAGAGGTGAGGAGCGGGTTGCCCGCCTCGCCGCCCCTGCCCCGCGCTGCGGCAGCCGCAGGGGCCGGGACCGCCGGCGGGGCTGGTGTAGGAGGCCGGGCGGGGGTGAGGCCGGGCCGGCCCTTCCCTCCGGCCGGGAACACCCCCGGGCTCGCCGGCAGGGCAGGGGGTCGGGCTGGCAGCCGCTGGCTCCCGGCCGGGGTCAGTGTCCCGCTCCCGCGGGGCCTCGGCATGGGGCCCTGACAGAGGGAGAGAGCGCGGGGCAAGGGCCGGGTTGGCGGCTCGTTCTCACTTCTTTGCATCTCCCCTTGCAGCAAGAAAAAGCACAAGGAAAAGAAAAGGAAAAGGGAAGAGGATGCGGCAGAGCAGCTGGATATTGTTGGTGAGCTGCTTTCCAGGAGTTACGTGACAGCGTGGAAACTGTAGGGGATACGGCAGAAGCTAAAGAGGTTGTTAAAGGACTTTGTAAAGCAAGTGTAGCCACTGTGGAGTGTATAATTATTTCTCTCAATATGCTGTTTGTATATTGGGATCTTCCTAGATTCCAAATGGAACTAGTGACACCAATGGGATGGATTCAGATTTTTATAAGTAATAAAACAAAAGTATTATTATCTTAATCAGATAGGAAATATTTGTAAGACTGTATACAAGGAGAAAATTTTACTGTTCAAAAAATGTAAAAGTCATAATTCTAAGTTGTGCACATGGGAAAGGCTACCTTTAGCTTTGGTAGAATTCTGTTGGTCAAATGTTCAAACCCAGATTGGTTTGAACAACAGGTCTAAGGATTACAGCTCACATATTTACAGCAAGATGAAATACTATCTCTGTTTCTGTTGCGCTGGAGAATCTAATAATGGGATATGACCCCAAAACTGCAGGAGGGAAAAAATACTTTCCTTGCAAGGTGTCTCTTTGCTGCATCAGCTGAATGAATCAGCTTGGTCCGTGGACTAACACAAAGAAGGGATACAGCACAGAAGCTTGTAACTAGGGATGGCAGCAGGTAGAAGAGCAGGACTTCCTGAAGCAGCAGCAGCAAAACCATTAAATTGGCTCTGGTCTATAAAATAATGCACAAAGATTGCGAGATAGAAGTTTTATCTTTAGGATTTAAAATTTCAGAGAAGACACGGAAATGTAATCTCTTGAGCTACTGTAATCAGAAGTTGTGATTACTCTGTTAATAAACTGTCATGGTTTTGTATTACAGGAAACTGGTGGGCTGTCAGTAATTTTGGTGAAATTACAGGAACTATAGCTATAGAAATGGATAAAGGAGCTTACATCCATGCCCTCGACAATGGCTTGTTTACACTTGGAGCACCACATAAAGGTTTGTTCCAGGAAATTTGAAAGTAATAAAGTTTTAATAATGAAATGCCTGAAAGCAAAGGACTAGCATTACTTCAAGGCAAGCAGTGTTACAGCTAAAACCAGTTTAGTACAAAAAATGCAATAATTCTAGCCGAAGCATGCAGATGACTTCATCCTAATGACTACCAATCAGTTTCAGTCATCTAGTTTCATGCTGGCTTATATGAGCAATAAATTGAAATGCATTGGAGATGATTACCTGTTAAAGGCCGTACCACTTGCTGGATAAAAAGCAGTATAATTTTTATTAAAACCTATAAAATGTCTATGGTATCAGTTGAAGAGTGAAATTCAAGGTAGATAAGTTTTAACGCTTATTGCTGCATCCTTGTCTTAATATACTTGTTTTGACACTGCACAAGAGGACTACTAATGTGCTGGGATAATTAGCTTGTTCTTTGAGTTTGAGAGCCGTGACTCTGACACGGACTGTTCCAGCACCCTGACAGTTGGGTGTGTTTCATTTCCAGGGTGAGATCAGAGCAACACTAGCCATATTCTCTTGTTTTGGTTTTGAGGGATGGAGAAGCTAGTAGCTTTTAGAATGCTAGTAGCTTTTAGAATGCTGAGTTGAGTTACCATAGCTGAACCATAATGCATTTTGTTATGAAAGAAGTAACGTTAGAAGGAGATTAATGTTTTCAAAGCCACTAGGAGAATTACAAAACATTCTCAACTATAAATTTCTTTACACAAGGATCATCTTTATTTTGTGTCTTGTTTTAAGCACTCTAAATATATGAACATAAATGAGCACCTGCATTGCTTTTTTAAAAGTGAATGCTCAAAAAGGAATTCTTAAAGAAATAAATACTTTCCATAGTATTTAGCAATGGTCAATGTTTAATTCTTTTTGGTACTGCAGTATTAATAGGCTAAAATACTTCACATTTATACTTTGTACTTAACTAATGGAAAATTCATTCCTCAGATGATGAAGGCCCTAGTCCTCCTGAACAGTTTACAGCAGTAAAGTTGTCTGATACAAGGTAATTACTGTAACGTTTCAAGTTTTGATGCTTGTTATGTTTGGATTTTGTGAGAGCGCATTTTAATACTCACTTGAAATACATTATCTGCTACTAAATTGTTTGTGATGTGTTGGATATTGTGAATTGCGTGAATTAAAAACACTTTTTGTTTTCCTACATTTTCTCTTTGAGGATTGCTCTCAAGTCTGGTTACGGCAAATATCTTGGTATAAATTCAGACGGACTTGTTGTTGGACGTTCGGATGCAATAGGATCAAGAGAGCAATGGGAACCTGTCTTCCAAGATGTAAGCTGTTTGGAATAGTTTATTTGATGCTGCCAGTGTTTGACTGTATTTTGAGTTAATCCATGTAGAGAGTTTTTGTCTATGAAGTAAAAGCCTTTTGCAATCTCTTTCATATTGTAACTTAGGATTTTCCAACTGCAGTGCATTTACTGTAATTGAAAGTTTTTTAAATACTTCAATAGCTGCATTTTGGCAGCTGTAAGCATCTTAAAAATGAAGGAGCCAGCAAGTCTGCTGGCTAGCTATTGAAGTATCCATACATAAAATAATTAAACACATTTACAGAGACTTTTGGTGTATTGTAGAGGATAAATGTTATAAATCAAGGATTATATACAACCTCATTATACTTAAAATATATTGTGATATTATTTCTGCAGAGGAAAATGGCGTTACTAGCAGCAAACAGCCGTTTTATTAGATGTAATGAAGAGGGGGACATAGAAGCCAAAAGCAAAACTGCGGGGGAAGAAGAAATGATAAAGGTAATAGCTGACTTCTACAATTAACACAGGATTGGCAGGAATACTCAAACAAGCAGGTGTCTGTGTGCTATGATTTCCTGTTAATACAGTTATAATTGCTTCCTATAAGCTGTCAAGTGATATGGCCACAAGAAAGGTAAATGAGTTCCAGGGCTGCCTAAGTTCTCAGTACTTTCTGTAGACACAAGAAGATGCTTTACCACTCAGGAGGACAAGAGTCTGTGTGATCTTCCAGGTAGTTTTAAACAGCTTGGGACACAAAAGAGGAATTATGACCGAATCAGGGACAGAGAAGGGTTTACCAGAATGATGCAGAAGGGGAAATCTTTTAAGAGAATCTAAAAAGACTCTCTTGACTTTATCTGAACATGGAAAATACATGTGTCTCTCCAAATAGAGACAGGTGTCTAACTAGTCAAAACAATAATATTTTTAAGTCAATCTCTGAATTGTACTTGCCAAAATTAAAAACTGTAATAGTGCTCCTTTGAGATGATGGTAGTTATGTCTTACCATACTATCAAGGATTACACTTAACATTTCCCGTATTTTGGGCAGCTCTTACTTTTATTGCAGTTGTCTCTGGTTAGCCAGTTTGAAAACTGTGAACTTGAAAGTCACTGTTACTCTCATTCTGTTATGAAGGATATGTAGTCATCTTTAACCTATAACCTGTGGTTTTTAAAATACAGGTGTTTTCTATTGTGTTTTGCTTGTTTTTTCTTTTTTCTTTCAATTATTAGATTCGTACTTGTGCTGAAAGAGAAACGAAGAAGAAAGATGAAGTTCCACAAGAAGATAAAGGAAACGTTAAACAGTGTGAAATCAATTATGTGTATGTACTTTAGAGCTGGTAACAGACTCAAGCACCTTTTTTCACTTAAAATTAGGGCCACCTTTGGTGGAAGGGCCAAATTCCCATCCAGCTTTGCACTCACTTTTCCTCAGCAGGACGAGGGAAGAAAACAGGATGAGAAAGCTCATCGGCTGAGATAAAGGAGAGATTCTGTACCAGATACTGTCCCACGGTTAACTGTGAAAAATTAATTAGATTTATTTCCTTTTAAATGGATTTAAAGCTGAGAGACAAAAATTAAAAACACCACCTTTCCTTCTCCCGTCTCCCGAGCTCTGCTTCACTCCAGACTCCTCCACCCGCTCCTCCAAGCCAGATGGGCTCTTTGGGTCAATACACAGTGGTTTCTTTCAGCCATTCCTTTCCTTTCCCACTTTTCCCCTGCACTGGTATGGTCTTATTTATGGGCTGGAAGGTAAAACCTGATCCAGTGCCTAATGCATCTCCTTCCTCTCCTTGTCTGTGCTTGATGTTCTCACTGCCATTTTGCACTTTTAGGGTTTTTCACCTCTGTGTAGCATTTTGCCTTTTCTTAAATACATTTTCATAGAGGTGCCATCAGCTTTGCAGATGGATTTGCATGTGTCCCGCAGTGGATGTCTTAAGAGCCAGCTCTGTCCAGCACAGGGCAGCCCCTGGCCTCTTCTCACAGAGAAAACCCCTGCAGCTTCCCTACTGTCAGCATTTTGCAACTACATCCAGTACACTTTTGCTCCCTGATTTCTTACGCTAGCAGTTGAAGAAGGGGCTCTTCAGAATTTGTAACCACTTCATGCTAGGTCACATAGGGGCTCATTTCTACTTAGACTGTCAAAAAAATAAAACCTGAATAGTTTTCACCTACAGAAGCCTTAGTGCAACCTTAGTACTGGGATGGCTTGCTGGATTTTATTAGGTCAGTTATCTGCTGCTTTAATAGGAGCTAAGATTCTTACCACAGCTGCTGTTGTGTTGAAAACAAGATTTTAAAGACATTTCAGTTCTTTACTATATTTTCCTCTCCTTTACAGGAAGAAATTCCAAAGTTTTCAAGACAAAAAGCTTAAAATAAGCAAAGAAGATACAAAAGCCCTTAGAAAAGCCAGGAAAGAAGGCACTTTTCATGAAATGCTACTTGACAGGTACTTAGAAATAATTTGTTGATTAAAAAACTACTGGGAGATGGAATTACAATAAACCTGAAGTACAAAAGGGGGCTAGATTTCAGGGGCATAGGTTCCTAAGCATTTTTCCACTGGTGAGTGTTGTGCCTGAGTCCTGGGGGCTGCCACCTTTTATTTTCTTTTTTTTTAATCTGGATTTTCACTTCTTTAGCTGAAGTTTGCAGGTTTGAATTTACCTGTCAATTAGTTCTTTTGGAAATCTTTAACTAGGTTGTTCAGTTTGTTTAGTACAGACTTGTTGAGGGATTGATCTTTTTAGTCACAAATACTGAGCTAATTTTTAACATTTTTCAGTACCTATGGTACCAGAACATTCTGGAGAGGCAGAAGTTGCATTTTAAAGAGAAATAGCGTTTATTAAAGACAGTCTTCATGTTATCTAGTGGGAATTTTTTTTTTCCCCCTGAGCTGAGACTAAAGAAACTGTCTTGAATTTTTAAAGCATTTTTTGTCAGTATATAGTATAAATATTTGCATTAATTCAGTGAGTGGAATACAGAAAACTATTTCTGGTAATTGCAAGTGATGTGAGAACACTCCTGGGCTCTCACGGGTGGTCAGCTTCAGGTCACACTGAATCTGAATTCCATTTCTCAGAGGAGACAAAGCTCAATCATTATGATTTGAAGGGAAAGTCGAGGTTAGAACTGCAGTGTCTAAAGTTATCTCCTTAGGAAGACAAAGTTAATTAACAAATCCAAAGTGTTGTTAGGCCTTTTTATGTGCTTTGAAGTGAAGTTTAAGAAAAATGGCTTATCAATGCATTCTTAACACTTTGAGGCAGATAAAACACCCAGGTGTAACTGTATTTGGTCTTAATCTAAATCTTGTTTCATTCACTCTTCCCATACAGGAGAGCTAAAGTGAAAGCAGATAGATACTGCAAGTGACGTCCAGCTGGTCCATTTTCTTCTGCAACTTTGATGGCAGCATCAAATTGAAAATGAGTAAAATATTTTATAATCGTTTTTTATTTAAGGCATTTTTTAAGTATCATCAGAATTATATTAAAATTTTCTCAAATATTAATAACCCAGTTATAATATCTTATTAACTGTATCACTTGTGAATATTTGGCTTGTATTAAGAGAATGGCTCCAAGAAAAATTAAAGGTATATCAATTAACAATGGTAAGGTATTTGCCATATAACTTAACTGGCAGACAGACTGTACACTGATTTAGTCCAGAGAGAAAGCTCCCTGGCTTTTAGTTGCCTTTAGGACAAAATCTAGAAATAAATAGATGATTGTTTGCAAATGTTTCTGGCCAGAGTTAGGAATTCTTGGATAAAAATGCAGCATAGCTGTGAGGTTTGCTATGGAAGAGAGGGAGAAAAAAACATTAATTATTTTTCTCCAAAGTTCCTTAGTTTGGTCTAGGACTGGGGATTAGGGCTCATTAACTAGTTATTGCTGTAGGTACCACACTACATGTCCCTCCCCAGAAATGTAAGTGACTGATGTACAAAAACCATTGGAATATCACAGTCCTGGAAGTGGCCTGCTGCCAAAACTACTCCCAGAAACCCTGAGAAAAAGAGCACTGCAAGGAGCAGACTGTGGGCCAGAGTAACTATTTATTGGAAGTTCATTGCAGGTGTCATTGATCCATAATCACTGTGAATCTTAAATACATTTGAAGTGAAGGCTGATGGTGGAAGTAAATTGGTATTACAGCATCTGTTTTTCTTTCAAGAATCTATTGTTCAAATAAAAACTTGCCTGATAGAACCCACAAAAATTATTATTCAAACACAGATACACCTGGAAGCAGAAATCTATGCTCTGGTGGGGAAGGATGCTGAAAGGACTGCTCAGCAGCAGAGTAAGAGCCCGAGAATTACTCCTGAAAGGGAATTTTGCATTTCATATTAGTGTAAATAGGAGACTACAGTATATTGTAAGTAGCTATAAGTGACAGTAAGGGAAAAATGGAACTGAGAGGCATGTGTGTCACAGAGCTGTGAGTAAGTGAAGTAAAAAGCAACAGCAGAGCAAATGAAATGAGACTGTCACAAGTAGGAGAGGAAAAACTAGAACTGGCAAGGGACTGGCAGCCTTGCAGAGAATAAGGGTATTTTAGTACCAATGGGGTTGCCCTGTATGTTGGGAGTAATGATACACTAGAGTCTTGAGAAAAGGTGTTCTGAGATAGCACAGAAACAGGGATCTGGGGAATTCACTGGAAATCTGGTCCCGAGAAAATGAAATCAAAGGTATAACAAAACAGTGAAGATCAGTGTGTGTATTTAACCGTTGCTAGAAGGAGTCTATTTGGATATTTTCCCAATGCAGGTATTCATGGAGTCATCTTGAAGATACTACGTCCTGACAGTAGTGTTAGCACAAGGAGCTTTAATTTAACTGAAACAGAGGACAAGGGGAAAGTAATTTGGGCAGCCTCTACTTAGGGGGGAAGGAACAGATCTGGAGAGTGGTAATACAGTACTGGGTAGATGAGTATGAGAAAGCAGAAGGGTGGACATATGTGCTAAATATCAGTGACACCAGCTGTCAGTACATTTAGCAAGTTAACATCTTAAGAAGGTTTTTCCTTCTTAGGTTTATTAAAAATGACAGAAGAAACCTAGATAACTAAATGGAGGGCCTAAGGTACTGGTATGGGCCCTGGAGGCAAGGCATTGTGATAGGAACACAGTAGAATAGCCATAGTCAGAGAAGGTGACTGGTGCTGGAAGATAATGGTCTTAAACTGAGAATTTCTTCACCAGTGAAAGAACTAAACCAGAAGCACAAAGAGGCTTCAAAAAAAGTACTTTTCCAAAGTCATTATTTATTTTCCTCTGTTAAAAATGTACTAAAGATGATAAAGCATCTAGACAAAGATAGTAAAGTCCCTAAAAGCTGTCTGCCCCAGATATAAAAGATGAGCAAAAGGGGTTGCATATGTTCAGAAAATAACAGGACCAACTTAATCAGGCTCTTTCTTACCATGGCCCATAATAGTATATTCAGATATCTGGAAGTAAACACAGGATTATTGTCTTACATGTATTTGTTTTCAACTGAAAATATTTTCCAGACCCTATAGAAACTGCCTGATCTCCTGTTTTTAAAGATCACTCCCATGAAAATCTCAAGGTTTATCCTGTTGCACTGTAATTTTCCTCAGTTTCTAAATCCACAGATTGGTTCTGTATCTTCTTTCACCAGTGCTTAATGTTTTACTGCCTTGGTCTCTAAAGCTCCATGCAATTCCCAGCTTCTGCTCTGAGCTGGCTCCCTCCTACACTGTTGTATGCCCTCCTCCCGAGGCTTTCCCACACTACGGTACATTTTTTATCCTTTCTTGTTTCTTAATTTTTGCAGTTCCATGCAGCTTTCTAATCAGCCTTCTGCCAAGGACTTCCCTTTTTCTTGCCACCCCCACTTTGTTTTGAAAGAGCGTTAATTGCACAGGCAGTTAAGTCATGGTGTTAAAGACTGCATCACTTCTGTGTGTGCCTGAAAACATGTGACATGTCTTAGGCACTGCACAGAGCACATGAGACAAGCTAAAACACAGGCATCCTGGAAGGTTTTGAGTATTTTTTCATGGTGCTTCCACCAACTGTTGCTCATGTACACTCTCATGAAACATTCATTTGCTCACACTAAAGTGATAATGCTCATACTAAAATGACAGTATGCACCTAATTTGGCTGCTAGTTTGTACTTGATATTACAACGTCCTGGTCTAGTGGAAGGTGGCCGTGCCCATAGCAGGGGACTTGGAACTAGAGGATCTTTAGGGTCCCTTCCAACTAAAACCATTCTGCAATTATGGAAGAGATACCATTTAAATAATAATTAGAAGGCAGGGCACTTACAGATGGATGCGTCTCATGCCCTGTGTTTCTCATTAGTCTGTCTCCCCAGCTGCCCGTTTCCTGCACTCCTAAGCCGCAAGATAGAGAAAAATGCTTCCTCAACGTGCCTGCCTGGCATCTTTCATTAGCACACGACCTGCCTGAAATCTCCGCAGGACACAGAGTAATTAAAAATCCCAGTACTGCCAAACTGGTGCCACGGGTTTTCTCGTAGCGTTGCCAAAGAGAGGCGATTTTATTGCAGACTCCCCTGCGCAGGAGCTGCCTTTGGTGGAAGCGCGGCTGCAGCCGCACTGCTGCGCTTTACCATAGCTGCACGGGCGGGGCGCTGGCGGAGGGCCGCGCTCCGCTCCCGCCCCCGGCGGGCGGGGCGCTGTCATGTGCCCGGCGCACCGGGAAGCGCCGCGCCGAGCGGAGCCGGGCACGACCATGGCGGGCCGCGGTCGGGCGTTGCTGGTGCTGCTCGCCCTGGCGCAGCCCGCCTGGGCGCCGGACCCGGTGAGCCTGGCGGGGGACGGGCAGGGGCGAGCGGGTCCGGCGGCAGCGGATCGGCCCGGGGCTGAAGGGGGACATGCGGCCGCCGCCGCCCTTCCCGACGCGGGAGGCCCGGCGAGCCTCTGAATCCCCGCGTGTGGATGCGCGGCAGCGGCG
>VZTE01002839.1:451808-511373 GCA_013397775.1 Eulacestoma nigropectus
GGCTCCCTAGCGCGGACATGGCTCCTGTGGCGCGCGGCCGCGGCGGCGGGAGGGGCCGTGCCACGAGGTGTTTTGCTAGTCCTTGCTCGCTCCTGCGCTCTCTTTCCTGTGCGTCTGTAAGGTCAGTGGTGCGCTGTCACACCACAGCAGCGATTTCCACAAGGAAAGTTCAGAGGGGCTTGCTAAAAGTGCGCATGGTTCTGAATCTGCCCAGTGTATTTGCTGTAGTTCCCCCGATGGGAGGAACGTAGAGCAGGTGGGCTGGGGGTGTCGTTTCTTTCTCTTTCGGCTGTTTGGGTTTTTTTAACTGAATAAGTGAAATATTTAACTTTTGGTGGAATTGGGAAGCTGGGAGGGCGGGGGTAGTCGTGTGGAGCCAGCTAACTTCCATCTCCTGGGCATGTAAACAGCTGCTCTTGCTTCCTGGTGTATTTTTTATTCGTGAAGCAGCGAAGCATTCTCTCATCTCTTGAAGTTCCTGAATTTCCCCATCCTCTGTGAAGTGGAGAGGTTTTAAATACCTCTGGATTTCAAAATGTTTTTTGCAATCTATTTTAAAATCTTTTAGGATCATACTACCTCCTTTATTCTTTAGTGTTTGCTCTAAGTCTTTTTCTAGCAAATTACATTGATTTCAGGAAAATTAGTATGGGTTTTGTGAGAGGGGAGACCTGCAGGAAGGGACTGTGGACATCTGGATGGTCCATGTTCCCTCAGTGTCTTTTCTACACAGAAATGGGCTCTTCTCTCTCCCCTCTCTTCTCTTCTTCCAGTCCCATCCTACCCGCCAAGAGCAGCTTTCCAATACTATAAGCTATCACCGGCTTAAAACACCTTCAGAATTTTAGCCAAAAGTAGTCTGGAGTGTGAAGTCATAGGAGAAAGTGCTAGCTGTCAGCAAAGTATTAGCATTACAGCTTGATTTGCATTTGATTTTGCTTTGCACTTGCACAGTATCCACTATGTGCCCAGGCTGCAGATTGTGCTGCTGTGCAGCCAGCTATTAGGCTTGGATATTTTATTTTTGCTTGAGATGCAGGGCTGCGTCATTTGCTGAAGAATTCTTCCTAAGTGCTGCTGCTTGGGTTCATCTCATTAACAAAGAAGACGGAAGATAAGTGCCTTGAATTACACCTCAGTGGTGCAGACTCTCAGTCCCTTTAGCTTTCATTGAGGCCCCCTCAGCCTTACTGACCTTTGTGTCCAAACTGCGATTTAAATTGTCTTGGTCACTGTTTCTTCAGTACTGCAAGAGTACTCTTAACCTCTGTGTTCAGAAGGGTGAACAGCCTTGGGACTCCTGTGGCACAAGAGTGTTGCATTGGCATCATCCCATCAGCGAAGAGGAGCAGAGAGAAAAATGTGTTAGATCACAGAGTTCATAGACCAAAAGATGCTGAATATAATAGATTGACTGAGACTGAATGCAATGTCCTTAAACAATGGAATTATATTTAATAGCTCATAGAGGTAATTTTATATTTATTTTAACATCGGAAGTTTAGAAATATGAAATATATAAATATTAAGGAGGCATGCCAGAGATGGTCTACCTCAAAAATATTTTTGGGGGTAATAAAGTGTGTGCTGGAATTCCTTAGACTGGACACACTACATTCAGTCTATTTCATATTAATGAAATCAGTCTAGGTTTCAAAATATTTACTCAGCAGTCATTAAACCATGCATTAATTTTCTGTACTGCAGTCAATAGTAACTTCTTACTTTTGAAAAAGTAGTTACTACTTGATTTTTTTTTCCAGTTCACCCAGTTCATCTCAACTGTTTGCTAGTTATTTGGTTTCTGTTGCACTTTTTTTTATTTTTGATACAATCAGTCAAAATATAAATCTTCTGTGCTCCTTCCACTTTTTATTTCCATATTTCTTCATACCATGTTCTATTTCTCTTTCACTGTTTTATCCTCCTGTTAGTGTTTTGATCCTGTGCTGCCACACGTCTGTTTTTACATACGTCTCAATGTGAAAGTCGGCAGTATATATGATAATCAAAATATGCAGCCTACTGGTAACAGTAGATTTTAAAAAGCAAAACAAAGGGAGCATTAAATCTCCATTCAGGAATAGCTGTATTTCTCTTAGGGGTTTTAATGCGTGTTTGCAAAGCACATTTATAGTGGTAACCTGCTGTTTGGATCCAGCTTCCAATGGCTTTTTCTAGGGGACCATCTCTGGCTGGTCCCATTGGAAACGGAAGGTGATTCTGTCATGCTGAAAGGATGCTCTTGCTTTTCTTGGACAGCATTTATTGTTCTTCTATCAGTGTCAAGCCTCTACAGAGAGGAGGACCTCGCGGAGCACAGTAATAACTTCATAGCTGCTTAACTTCACTCTGGTTATAAAAAGTGCTTGATGGTCTTTCTGCTGCTGCAAGAAAATTCTTTAGGTGCCTTTTTTTTTTTTAACCTTCTCAGAAAGCTTTGCAGTTAATCTTTAGCTCGTTGCAAAAGATCACAATTTTTTTGTTCCTTGTTAGAACTTTATGTTAAAAAAAAAAACCAACAAAACATCCCACTTCTAGTTTTCTGATTGTCTTGATATCTTTTTAAGTTGCTGCCTGTGTGCCAGGGTAAGCCATACAAGAAGCTGATGCAGTCACTTGGTTTGTTCTCCCTGGAGAAGAGACTGAGGGGAAACCTCACTGCAGTCTACAGCTCCTCACAAGGGGAAGCACAGGGCAGGCACTGATCTCATCCTGTTGCTGATCAACAATAGGACCTGAGGGAATGGCCTGAAGCTGTGCCAGGGGAGGTTTAAATTGGATATTAGGAAAAGGTTTTTCACCGAGGGTCGAGGGTCGTTAGGCACTGCCTGTCAGAGATCAAGATGCATTTGGACAGTGTCCTCAGGAACATGGTGTAACTCTTGGACTTGTCCTGGGCAGGGCCAGGAGTTGGACTTAATGATCCTTGCAGGTCCCTTTTAACTCAGGATATTCTGTGATTCTGTGATATAATAGAGCATAGAGATAGAGTTAGTAATCTCTAATTTCTTCAGATACCTCCATCAATGCTAGCAGTTTTGAAAGATGTACAGATTGTTTTAGGAATTACTGGCTTCTTTACTTTGCTTTATACCTGGACAGGTGAGAAATCTAAAAATACCACATGTAAGGTGGGAACATTTTCTCTGTTCTCTCTCCCTTTAACTGTTGCTTTCCTCACCTTTTTTGTGGCTTAGGCTGCAAAGCACTGGGAAGATAAAAATAGCTGCAAATACAGATTAAAATCTCAGGGGAAAGTGCCAGGAGTGACATAACGTTTAGCACCTTTAGCTTAAAATCCTCTGAAATCAGTTTTGCACAGGTGCCACTGTTTCCTCTGTGAGCATGGGCTCTACTGACAGAGCAACTGAATTCTCATCCACTTTGGGTAACTTTTTTGTTAGAGGCTTTGTCTGTCAGGAAATGTATTTTGAGAAAGGTATTTCCTGAAGGTCCAAATCTGTGCATCCATTGCAGTAGGATGTATATGTAATGTCACTTTCTTCTGATGGATTTTAGTATTGCAGGATGGAAAATTGCCCAAGACAGTTGCATCAATACTAAGCATTTGTATGGCTTTGCACAAAACCTCTGACTTTTGTTGCCTAATTAGTCATCTGATCTCCCTCCTACCCTCCTTGTTTTGACACTTCCTCACTTTGAAAATTAAATGGCCTTTTGTGTTTGACGTTTTGTTCTAGCTGTGCAAAGCCTATAACTGCACTGCAGTGAAATCTAGGAAACTGCTGCTGGTCCTGTACCTTCATCCCATGTGTTGGAAAACCAGAATTCATCTCGTGCTTTCTCCCAGCAGCTGGAAACAGTAGAAAGAGATAACATTATAACACACAGAAATCCATCCCAGTTTAGAATTGCTGTTTCCAGTTGTAACAAATCAGGCCAGTGTTTAAAGTCTGTGGCATTGTGTAAGACATTGTGTTTTCTGTATTAATTCATTAAAAACAGATAATGAGATGAGCCCAAGGAGAACATGGACATTAATTAACTTCTCTGTCCCAGTTACGTAGGTGCTGGAGATGTTGTCACAGTCTTCACTGGAACCAGAATGCGTTATAAGGACACACTAGTAATCTAATTAATACAGCCTAATAAATACTGGAAATCAAGGGTGGGGAGGAAGGGAAGTGATGGAAGGATCACACCATGGTTTTGTTTCTGTTTTGTCTCCCAAACACGTGTGTTTTAGGAGCTTTTCTGCAGGCTCTTAGAACAGCACATGTATCTTTCCTTTTTCCTAGTGAGATACATTATGCTCTAAGGTGCTTACTGAACTTCTCACATAGTTTCGGGACCAAATCTGGCCTGCTCTCAACCGGCTTGAAGCACAAGTGCGGGTGGCCAGTAGGCATTTGCTTGTATGTCACTGGGTGAAACATAGAATTACAATTGTGGCATGTATATGCATATGTTTATATATTTATATGCATGCTTTATGTAATTGATGGAAAAACACCCTTGCATTCACTTTGAGTACGCCTAAAATTGTTCTCTGACTTTGATTTGTAGCTAGCCATGCTCACAGGAATGAAGGTGTATATTTTTAGTTACGTTCCTGAATTGCAGTCCGCATAACGTTTAGCGCCACTTCAGCAGCACTGTTCCACACTCAGTCCAAAGTCGTGCTGTGTAGCTCATTCCACCGGCTGAGGGATTGCCCAAAGCTCATTATGCTTTCCCTGCCCCAGCTGCACAGTGCAGCTTAACACTAAACATAATTAAGAATGACACTGTAAAATGGGATTATGAATTGGACGAACAGAACAGATTGGTCCATACTGAGATCTAAGCTTCCTGAACTTGTATAAAGAATATGCTTTTGAAGTGCTCTTCATTAAATCACAGAGTAAAAATATATTCACTTTGAGTGTTTATCATACCCTTGTGCTTGCCCTGGACTACATTAGACAAGTTGTCTGAAAGTCTGTCAGACAGTGTGGGGAAGTTGCTGCTGGTCCCTCCTTTTCTATTTTCCTCTTTCCAAAGTCTCAAGACTTTGAATTAACTGACTAGTCCTAAAGGTTTCATTCGAAACTAAGTCTACTAGAATAATAGTGTTTTAACAAAGAAGCTAAATAGTAATGTTTCACTGTCTTTACAGTATGGAGAAGAGTGCAGGAGTAAAATGTACCCTCCTTCAGGACCAACGTAAGTAATCTGATTCAACTTGTCTAGCAAATTATAGAGAAGTTGAGATTTGCAAGTCTGAACAGGGTTTTTTCTTGAAACTTGTTCCTGTTGCAGGTCTACAAAATGCTGGTTACATGTGGGAAGCACCTGTTTTGTCAAATGTTCATTCAGAGCCTTCTTTAAATTTGATCTCTGGTGTTTATCTCTCAGGTTCAAAGGGAATGTACCCACATATGTCATAAATCTTGATTTACCTCCCAGCAAAAGGTGGGATGACTTGATGCGCGACAAAAAGACAGAGGTAAGAAATGGAGGGCTTGCTCTGAAGTTTAGCAGATAAAAAACTAGCACATAGCCTTGTATTTTGAGAAAAATTTTAAGAGGAGTACATGTGCTAAAACTATCTGAAAGGGATAATATTGCCAGTTGACTTTTCTAATATAATTCCCGTCTAAAAGAATTGCTTGAGTAAATTTTTTTTCTGTTTAATGCTTAAGCTAGCAGCATCAAGTGTAGAGACACTGGCGTTTAGGATGTAGAGGTGTAAAAACCAGTGTGCTGTAAACAAGTGTGTGCCATTTCATTTATCAAATCTCCTTAGTCATGAAGTGGTGCAGAATGAAGAGGGAGGAATACACCAAAGAAACAGCCTTGGTAAACTGAAGTGAAACTGAGGCAGCATCCCTTCTCTGCACCTCCCAACTTCTCTCAAAATACTCCATGAGATGATGAAATGGCAAGGGGGAAATTAAGAACTTCTGCCCTTTTGAGGAATGCTGGTTGTAGCACTGATGTTTACATAGCACAAATAAGTTTTTAAATATTTGAGCCTATTTCATACTAGTTAAAACAGCTGTTCTGAAGATGGCTGAAAATTCAGTTCAGCAGTTTTTAATTTCTCAGACAAGGCTAGGGCTTTTTGCTATATCCTTGATGACTTTGGCCTTTCCACTCTGAAAGCCAGACAAATTCTGCTTACATGCTAATATTTATTTTAAAAGTCTCATTTAAACCAGTGGGCTTTGGAAGCTTCAGATTTCACCTTAAGTTCTGAAGAGTTTTATCTCTTGTGTACTTTGGAGTTAGATCACATGGAGTGGAACTCTTATTTGCAACATTCACATGTTGCAAATGGAAAGCATCTGCTTCAATAAGAAATTTATTAGAGTATTTTTATCTTCAGTATCATCAGTGCTTAAGCAAGGAGCTTGAAATTAACATTTTGAAAGATAGAAGAGTGCAGAGTATTAAAATGTGATCAAAGGAGGAGAAGATGAGGATGACTCTCCTGTAATTTGTTATTTCTGGTAGAAGGACACATTGGAACTAATCTAGAAAGTTACTTGAACAAAGCTTGAAGAATTATTTTAGTGGGGAGTTGGGCGTGTTTTTCTCACCAAGAACATGACATTTAGCACTTTATTTAAATATGTATTTTAATTTTAATTTTAACAGAGTGGTTTTTTCAGAAGTCTGTCAAGGAGTTCTGTTAGTATTCTAGCAATTCTTATGCTTAAGATCTTCTATTCAATAAAAGCCCTTGCTCTTTTTAGCTGAAGTCTGTGGTCCAGAATATTAAAGATATAGCAAATACCTTCTTCCCCAGTGGCAAAGTTGTTGACATAGTGGATAACAAAATAGTAAGTATTTTCAGCTTAATTTTTTTATTACTGTATGCTCTGACTACGGAATTAGAATGCTCCTAAATCTGGCACTTAAGAACTTTAAAAGTTCTTAAATTACAAGTTCTTAATTCCACTTCCACAACAGACTAAAATGCTATTTTAGAGAGCGACTCTGAAATCTTGCCTTCTTGTCTACTCTGAATGACTCTGAAACCATCAAACAAAAAATGCACGTCTCTTCCTCCTCTAATTTTTCCTAAGATCTTTTCAAGTTTGGAATAGTAACACTAGACAAATATGCTACAGACTTAGTAACTGTAGAAAAACACTTGACTGAATTTTTTACCATGTTCCACTTCCTTTAAACAGTAGAGTAACATCAGGTTTGGAAAACTGAAATAAATGTCTGATTACAGGGACAACTTTGACCGGGCCTCACCTTAAAAATTAATTTGATTCCGGTTAAAGTAAGCTTTGGCGTGGAACAGGGGAAAGCAGTGTAGTGTTAGAGACAGCAAAAGGTCAGATCTCTCCCCCATTTTTGGTTACAGCATATCCCTGTGTGCCTGGGTGGGGTTAGCAGCTTTTGCAGGTTGCCGTACCAATGTGTGAAGGTCAGGGATGCCCATAAACACTGACATTGAGCTCCACTGCAGTTGAGCTTTCAATATATGTGAGTCCTACTTCCCTCTGTTCCGTCTGTTGCTGCTAAGAGAGACTGTGCTCATGTCCATTGCTCACGTCAGTGTTTTGATAAGTAAGAGTTTTTACTTTGCTTAAGTATGTACTTGTCTTTTGAGGACTGTGCAAATGTCCTCAAGGTCTATGGGCTGCAGAGAAATTAAACATTCAGTAGTTGTGAGAAAAGTGTGCCTGTTGAGGAGACATTTGTTCTAAGTAACAAAATAGTGTTAATTTAGACGTTTATCGTACAAAACTTCTCCTTTCAGGCTCATCTGACTGCCACGCTTCCTTATCCTTTCAATGAAGAGCTCCAAGGGATTGCAAATTCATCTGGGATTCCTTTGGGTAACAGTTTCCAACACTTTATTAACATAAAGAAAGCTAGGAATGCTTTTAACATGGAAAGCTAGAAATACAGATTCATGTAAAATTGGTGTGTTTACCAATCTGCAGTTAATTTTAGTCATCTGTGACTTTAACAAATCATTAATTAAGTAGTTGAAGCAGTAAATTACATCTCACACTAAACAAGAACTGTTTTGGAGGAGAATGGAATAAATCACATAAGCCTTTTATCAGGCTGCGACTTGTCTGTAGAGCTCTAAGTTCTCACTCCTAGGTTTTGGGAACTGGAGCAAGTCTCAGATCTTGTGCACCAAATTTGAGGGAATCCTTTATTCATGTTGGTTTTGCACCCAGCTGTGTGTCTGCTGTTGACATATAAAGAAGTCAAGGCTCAGTTTCCTACTGTACTGTCTTTCCCTTGTGGTCCTTGCCATGTCCTTCTGCCTTCCCTCTGTACCTCCTGCAGAAGAAGGCCATTCCAGGTGAGGAGTAGGCACCGAGTTCTTCCAGAACTGAGAGAGAGAAGGACCATTGCCTGTTAGCACTGCTTCCCTCCTACAGCAGCAGTACCCCTGCTGCTAGCCAGCAGCTCTTACGTGGCAGTAGTGGTACATACAGCAGCTTTCTTCTTTCAAGTGGATTTTATAGCTTGTTTTGAAGTTTCCACAGGAAGAAGTAATAATGATTGTCAGCTTTGTGCATGGTAAGGCGGAAGGTCAAGGGATTCTGATCCTTCTATTTGCCTTTCAGAAAGCTCTTGATTTTGCTGAGCCAGTCATTTTAAAGATCAAAGGAGATTTAAATTGAAATTTTTAACAGAAATATTACAGAATACTGAACTTGGCAGTATGCTTTTTTCTAACCATTTTTTTTTCTGTTCATGGCAAGTTTCAAACTACTGAACTTTGTTTTGGTTTTTTTTTTCTAGGGGAAATCGTTATTTTTAACATCTTTTATGAAATTTTTACTGTATGTACATCTATAGTGGCAGAAGATAAAACAGGTAATGCAATCCAAAATAATGTTAGCAGTTTCCGTTTATGTAGAAGAGAGTCCACCTCAGTTATGCAAGTACAATCCTCCTCAACTGCAGGCAAGAAGGTCTAGTAAAGAGACTAAAAGGTAATAATAATACCTAAGGACTGATAATAAGAGGTATTCCTTGAGAAAGGGAATAAAAGTTCACAAGTGTCTTACGTTAAAAAAAAAGGACAAAAATACTTTCAAAGATAGTTTGGGTTTGGTTTTGTTAGATAATGGGTTTTTTGTGGTTGGTTGGTTGGGGGTTTTTTAACAGGTGGTATTTGTTTTTCTACGGGAGAAAAACACCAGCTACACACCTGGAACTTTCTCAGTGCCATGCAGGATTTTGCATCTAGTTTCTAGATACTGCATGTGTATGGTGGTAGAGAAAATGGACAGTCTCTTCTAAGAAAAGAGGCTCTTTCATTCTCCTGCTTAGTTCTGCAGCCCTTGTCTGTACCTGTTCCAGCTTAGGAGGTTTCTAAAGGATTCTCAGAGGGCTTACAAATGTCTCAGTTTTAGAGGAAGCTCAAGGTGTTGCTATTGCATTAAGATAATGTGGAAAGATTTGAGGCTGAGTTGGACAGCAGTTTGCAAGATTGCTTGATTTCAGTTATGGCAAAACACTTCTCTGACCGAAAAACCCCATCATTATATTGTGGTTATGAAAAGGGCAAGTAGAGAATGCTATTTTCCTTGCTCACTTTCCCAGGTATTTGCCTGCTTACTCATTTATTGGGTTTCTAAGCTGAAATTTGTCTATTTCTTTAGAAAATTGTATTTATTTATCTATTTATTTATTGTTGTATAGGGAAACTTTACCATGCCAGGAACCTGGATTTTGGACTCTTCCTAGGGTAAGTACTTAAACTTGTGCCTTTTTTTTTAAACCCAAAGAAAAGCGAGCTGAACTTGAAAGAGCTGCATGCATTCTTTGATGATCTAACTGATGAACTGGATGTTGCTACGACTGTGACAAGTAATTCTCCATTGTGTGTTGTGAAAAAAGGCTAAAAAGGAACAGATCAGGATGTTCTACTGATCCTATGTCAAACTGCTCCAAGTGCATCAAGCACAGTTGTGGTTTGTGTTACTTTTTTTTCTCAGCTCCATTTCAAACTGTCTCAAACCAAAGAATGGCCCATGTAACCTGATCTCTGAGGCACGGTATACCTTGTTCTTTCCACGATGGGATGAAGCATCAATTTTCATGTGTGCAGTGAAATGGGGATTGGATTGGGGCTTGGCGTTTTAATGATTTCCCCACACCCCCCACTCCCAGTTATTGTACTGTGCTCCACTGGCACTTCCCATCATTCATTATTTCCATACAAACACCGTAGTTTGTTGCCCAGCACTCATTAGTTCTCCTTTCATACCCCATGATCAGGTAGTTCAGTGTTTGCTTTTATTACCCCAGTTTATTTTGTAGCATCACTCATCCAGATGATGCTCAGTGCACAGTTTGAATTTAAGTGTTCATCTTAGTTAAAATTCTTACCTGTCTGTCAAAAACTCACATGTTGTCAACTGTGACTCCACTTGTCCGTTGGTTTGGCTTGTGTTGGACTTCTCTCACTTGTCAGAAATAGTGTCGACATGCTTCCTGAAAACTAAGGAAATTTTAAAGCTGCTCCCAGAATCTGGATTATTTCCAGAGAATTTAATGGTCTGCTAAGTGCTCTTTATCGACGTCTTGCCTACAAACTGGTCTGGCTTATTTTACAAACTAGAACTGGTACTTCCCTTCATGTAGAGCAAATCCAGTAGTACATGGTTTCTCTTCTGCCTTTGAAAAAGAAGAATATGAGGTTTGGTGTCACAGGCAGTACCTGTAGCTCCCTTTGCCAGCAGGTAGAGAACAAAGTTACGTGTTCAAAACAAACCAGTTGTGATGGTGGTGCTGTTTAATCCTGAGCAATATATATGCTCTTGGTTCAAACAAAACTTAGTTCTTTCCCTGCCTGCCTGCGCATTTAGACTTCCTAGTTGTTCTTTGCTGGTGCTGCTCGGGTAACTACGGAGCGGTGATGTTGGCTGACATGAGTAAGATCAGAGGACAGGCATCACACACAGGATGTCTGCATGCTGTGAAGGGAAGCTTTAAAAACTACTGAGAGAGGGAAGTTTCAAATGCTATACCATCTCCTGCAGGTGGGATGTTAAAAATAATTCGTGGACGTTAACTCGGGAGCTGAAGCCTTTGGTGGTACTCTTGGACTTTCAGAGAAACAACAAAACAGTGTTCAAGTCCACAAATTTTGCAGGATACATAGGCATGGTGTCTGGAGTCAAACCAGTAAGTATGGGGATGGGGCTTTGTCCATTTGTTACAAATGCTTCAGACTTTCCTTTAAGATTTAAATTCTACTTTCATGCTCTGCCTTGGGATGTTTTTTAATAAATGATCTCTTAATTGTTCTGGTGCACAGCATAGCTACTTGAAGACAGATAAAAGAAAACAATGCTGCACCCTTCCTTGTGACAGGAGAGTGCCTAAATGAAATGTTTCTGTTTGGACAATTCTTAAAAACAGCTTTAAATTTCAAATATGAACAGGAGTGAATACAAAGTGCTGAAGTGGTTAGAGTTTCTTGCTGGTTCATAGCTATTGCTGTGATCCCAGAGGTGAAACAGCACACTTGTGCTATTTAATTCTTTCTCCAGTCCTTCTTGGAAAAGGCAGTCCTGCATTTTCAGATTTTTTGTTGGGACTTTGTTTAGTAAGCACCTGAAATCTAGGGTTTATATACATCTTAAAAACCAGCAGTACAGAACTACATCAGGGTGTCCAGATTACCAGAACTTTTCCTTTTCTACATGCTCTTTCTTTATCTTCTACTATAGAAGATTTTGAGGTAGTCTTTCTTCTTGTAGAGCATCTCTGGCATAAATCCCTGCATTGTATCCCTTAATTTTTGTCTCCTGCTCAAATAAATTGAGTGATGATTCCATTCTGAAAATGATTCAGTGTAGCTGAATTCAGTTTTTGTCTGAGACACTATTAGGAGGAGACTGAGATTTGAGTTTGAATTCCATGTTCCAAGTAGCATGGACTGCACTGTGTGCAGCTGCATGCCCACACAAATAGCAGTAGCATATCAGGGTGTACTTAGCACTGGGACTTAAAAATCTGCCTTTAAAAAAGTGCTCAGAGGTCTGAGAAGAAGGTGACATATAGCAGGGAAAGGAAAACTGCTAATTCAGTGATGCAACACAGACCAAGGGGAAAAAATGGCCACAGGCTTAGCATAAAAGCATGCCTTGCTGAGTGCTCTGCTAGGTCAGAAAACTCATTTCTACTTATTCAAGCCGTGATAAATTAGATTCTTCTCTTCATGAGCTTGATCTTGCAGTCTGTTACTCAAAGGGAAAGAGTCTTAACAAACAAGAAGCTCAGTTGACATCTAAATTGCAGTGCTGCCTCTTGTTTATTACTGGTACTTGTGGGCTGGCAATGGCTGAAGGTTGGCTTGTTTAATGCTTTTCAGAACTTGTTCACTCTGACAATGAATGAGCGTTTCAGTCTTGATGGTGGTTATGTGGGTGAGTAATGCTCATTTCTTTCATTATTTCTTTCATCATTTCTGCACAAGTTTGCCAGATCTTGGGCATACCAGTTTACTTAATAAACAGGCACACAAATGTTGAAAAGATTGCAGATGAGTAAGATGAAACACAGCTCATTTTAAAACCAGCTGTAAAAGTTAGAATAGCATGAATGAACTGTCTGAAAACAAATTATTGTAACCAGTGATATTTTGCAGGAATCTTTGAATGGTTTCTTGGTAGAAGAGATGGTATGTGGATGGGCTTTCTTACAAGAACAGTATTAGAGAATGCTACAAGGTATTGCCTCTCCCTCTAAATACTATGCTCCTTTAATCTGCTTTGCTTTCAACTAGCATGAATACTGTAGATGTATGCTTACTATCCAGTGACAGAGATACCTTCGTAGTGGCCTTAACATTAAATAGGTCTGGTCTGGAGCAGGAGGCAAGGCATCACATGTGAGCCCTCAAAATTTTTCTCAGATTTCTTTTTTCCTAATTAGCCTGTTGGTATCTAAATGCGTAAGCATTCTGCATCAAAGCACATCCAACAGGTACTAGTACATCATACAAAGTAAGCAGAAACAAAGCTGTTATGCAGTAAATTAATTCAGTGGAATATGGCACAGTATGTCATCATTTTGTTCATGTTTTAAGTGTAGAAAAAGTGCAAAGAGCACCTCTAAACAATCATACTTTAAGTACAAAATGAGAAGAGAAGCTTTGCTTAAATGTGTTCCTTTATGGTGATCCTGTCTCCTCATATGTGCATGAAAGGGGAAGAAAGGCTTAACTATCCAGACTTTCCCTGGGTCTGTGAAACTTGCTCTTCGGTACTTGAACCATTTACAGCATTTAATAGTCCAACACTCTTACCCACAGTTACCAAGATGCAAAAGACAGACTGGCAAAAACAAGACTGCTGGCTCCAGCTTACTTTATTCTGGGTGGAAAAAATTCTGGAGAGGGGTGTGTGATAACTCGATCCAGGACAGCTGCTCTGGATATCTGGGAGTGAGTATGCTTGACCTGACACAGTTTTCCAGAAGAGGACAGATTCCACCAATAATTGTGTGCTCTGTTTCTTGTGACTTCTGTTGTACAAGAACTCAGTTCTTTACCATCACTGAAAAATACCACAGCAAGCCTAAAAAAAATAGTCCATCTGTATATAATATATACTGTATATGTGTACTTACTATATACTTAGAGAAGCAAAACACAAACTTAGACCTCTTTTCCAGCCTTGATATCAAGAAGGGCACATGGTATGTGTTAGAAACAAACTATGATCGCTGGAAGCCTCCATTGGTACTGGATAATCGTAGAGGACCTGCAATGAAATGCCTGAACCAAACAACACAAGAGGTAAACGTCCTCCAAATACCTCATAGCCTGCTGGCTTGAAACTGCCAAGTTACAGTACTGACCTCAAACAGCCAGGAGCATTCAGGTTATTTTCAAGCACAGTTATAATGACAGAAGTGGCTGATGATTTTGTGATACCTTGTCTCTGCATCTGGGTTATAAGAAGCTGGCTCTTTACATGAGGGAGGTTTGTGGGTTTTTTGTTTGTTCTTTTGTTGATTTGTTTGGGGTTTTTGGGGGTGTTGTTTTGGTTTGGGTTTTGGTGGTGGTGGTTTTAGGGGGGATTGGATTTTGGGGATTCTTTTTGGTTTGGTTTGTTGGGTTTTTTGTTTGGTTGGTTTGTTTTGCGCTTTCTTCTCATCTGCGCAGGCTTCCTGAAAGTATTTTCAGCAGCTAAATATGCAGGAGGGTACACCTAGAGATACTTTGAGAAAGACTTGAGGTGTTTCCAGCGCAGTTTTACACCAGTGAAATTCGAACACACAGTCTCAGGCAGCAAACACACTTAAGTGTACCATGCTCTAGTGAGATCTGGTCTGCCCAAATTTTTGCAGCCCACATTCTTCTGATATCAAGGTGTTACGGGTATCTTGTGCTCTTAAAGCTGCATCTTGTTATTTAATTGAGGTGTAAAAAAGTTAGTTCTCAGCATTTACATTAACAGGTTAATGTCCTTTAACATCAGTATATTATTTTCTTTCAGAATCTCTCCCTGCCGGCAATTTATGACGTTCTCTCCACAAAGCCTGTCCTCAATAAGGTAATTCTTCTATTTTTGCAGAAAGTTTAGAGTGGGGGGAAGAGCACTAACTAGTGTACATCTAAGGAGGAGGCTTCAGTGGTATATTCAGGGTTTTTTTAGGTGAAAACAGGAATGTAAAAACAAAACAAATTTCACATTACTTTGTAACAGCAAAATGTAATTGCTGCAATGGTTATTTTCCAAAGGCCCTCCAGCTTTAAAAGTGTGAGCAGCCTGACCCCTTTCCTCATAGCTGGCCCTTTTTTGAGGCAGCAGCCGTTCTGCAGACATCTTGAGGACCCTTCTAACCAGAATTAATGTGTGATCTATGCCTTTGTAATTCATGTAAAACAAGTTAATACACCTCATGATTTGGGCATACTACAGGCACATCATTCTTGCAACACAAGAGGTTTTAGTCCGAACTTTAACTTTTGGTATTTAGGGGGAAAAAAGTGAAGGAAGGAGTGAGAAGAGTTTTTGAATGATAAAGTTTAGTTCCTGTGTTAAGTGGAGGCAGCATTCTTGACTGAGGACACAGACAATTCATACTTGCATGTTGTTGACTAAATAAGGAAAATGCTTATTTTAGTAGAGCTGTTTAGCTGTATCAGAGAGAGTTTTTCACTAATTCCTGTAATGTGTCTTATTTTATTTTTTTCTTCTTCCTCCCCCCTACCCGTTAGCTGACGGTGTGCACAACGCTGATGGAGGTGTATAGTGGCCATACAGAGACTTACCTGCGGGAATGCCCAGATCCCTGCAGTCCTTGGTAGCCCCGGACCTCTCCTGTGCTGGAGGCTCCTTCTCCAAATTGGCGGTCCTCCACGAAAAAATGCTTCCGGAAAGAGATTACCCGGTCTAACTCCTTTCTTCAGAAATCTAGTGGCTATATAGAAATGGCAAAGTGCTTCTAACAATGAAGGACCCTATCTCACAGCAGACTTTCTTGCTTTGTAACCAGCAGTTCTGCTGACAAGAAGTGTATCTTCATGAGTGTCTGGTGTGATCTCAGCCATTTCTGCCAAATGAGTTCAGCAGTTAGTTCTAGATCTCTTCAGTCTTGGCAGTATTCTTGGTTTGTTGTTGGTTGTGGGTTTGTTAATTTTTGTTTTTTGGTTTGGTTTATTTAGATTAAAATTGTTCTAAAGAACACAAATTATAATGGCACCTACCAAGCATCAAAAAGAACAGGATATAAGACCATCTGGGATAATACAATTCGGTTATTCTTTCATAAGCACTTAAGATTAATTGCTATTGTTCTGGTATAATATGAGGATATGTCTGATACGCCCTTTTATAAAATAACCTACCTAGTGTCATATTTAATCACAGAAACAAGGTCTTGGGGAAATATCTAAAACAAGATCTGAGCCAAGAATGTCTTGCCACTGATTCATAGCTCTTTTGCTGAAGCTCTTTCTTGGCCTATTAACAAATGTGGTTTTTTTTTAATATAAGTTTTTCTGTTGTCTCAAAAAAAAAAAATACAATAAAGAAAAACTGCTTTCTGTGACCAAAGTACACATGTACTGATTTCATACTTCAGTCTAAGACATCATTCATGGTAGATACCACACAGCATAAACTACTTTCATTTCTAAATAGACTGATTTTAACAGTGTCTGAAAAACTGATTTCTTCTGATTTTTTAAACTGGTAGTTAAAGCTATTATCATAATAGGGTAATTGGGTTGTTTTGGGAGGATTTTGGTTGGTTGTTTTTTTTTGAAAGCAGGGAAAGGAAGCCAAGTCAGATTACGCCATTGTCTGGAATTCAAGTTAAGAAAGAAAGGTCCTTTAGAGAGTAGTAGCACCCTAATATCCTAGGGAGCAGATAATGTAGGAGGCAGTAGTTTCATCTGTGCCACTGGCTGCATTGCTGGGACTAACTTACAGTTCCAGCTTTTGCGTTTTCTAGTGCCCAAAGAAAAGACACTAGAGAGTGAGCCTAGGGGCTGGTATTTTGTAGTGGTTCCCTTGTAATCTTTTCTTAGCCCCCCTAGGAAAGAAGTGCTATTCATATTCCCATTGCGCCAGCAATTCAAAGTTGGCAGTAGTGTAAGGGAAGTGTTGGTCTCTCTTTGGTGTCTGCAGAGACAGTATTGCATAAGGCATTCCGGTTAAAACCTGCAAGTTCATGACATCCAGTCACAATGGGACTCTTGATAGCCAGGACATGCAGAACAGTATTAGTGTAATGCAGAAGTTGAGAACACAGTATACTACAGCTTCCTGTTCCAAACACTTAAGGATATTAAAAGATTTTTTCTCCATAATTAGAAATTTATCAGTAAGAAGTCTACAGAAGGGGAATCAAGGGATTGCCCAAAATAATTTCTTCAGGGAAGTGGTAGATTCCCTAACATTGGACACTTAAGAGTCAGCTGCCCAGTGTGCTGGGCCTTCTTGTCTAGATTGGGCTTTTGCCAAAAAGATTGGACCAGATGATCCTTGAGATTCCTTTCAGCTCAGTGTTTTATGGTTAAAAGATAACCTTTAATCATCCCTTCTTTCAGTAGCCAGGTTACCATTTTCCTGCAAACTTGGTTTTTATTAGCGGCTCTCCTCCTAACAGCATTGGAAGAAGTGGGGGCAACAGGAATGCTATTTACCAAATAACTTTAGCAGCTGATGAAGAAACATGGTTTCTGGTTGAGGAAAATGAAGCAGTGATATTCTAGGCCTTAGAACAATGCCTGTAGTAGCACAGCAAGAACCAATTCAGGGGGATACAACACTGACAAGAGCACACAGAAATCAACATCCCACTATGTAAACTGATGTTAAACAAGGGCCAGTCTAGTACATCTAATTTCTTTTTCACCTGAAGTATGCAAGCAGAAGTGTGTTAGCATGATTGTACTACCAGGGTCCATTTTTAATCTCAACTATGAATATTCAACCAAGGTAAACCAAATATAGCAACACAATTTAAATTAGTGAAAAATGGATGTGTGAAATGCAGCTCCTGGGCCATTTGATTCGTAAAAGACAATTAAACAAAGTTAAATGTTGCAGTCTGTATTGTGAAGAGCCCATCATATATTTCTGAGTGCACACTCCAGCCTGGTAGGGGGCTGTTTGGATTTATGTGGAATGAAGTTGTGTAACAGCCATAATCAGATTACCTTGTAATTTAAAAATAAGTTTACTTGCTTAATTAGTCTCGTCCCACTTAAGCATATGTAGAACAAGGCAGTGTAGACTATTTACAGTTACTAAGTAATGAGCTTTTGGTATGTCCCTTGTGCAAGACAGTCCACATTTCCACACTTGAAATTGCTTTACAATTGCAAAAGGACAGCTAAATTCCATGGATGTCTGTCCAGAGCCTGCATTCCTATGCTGCTGTTGACTAAAATAAACAAAGCTATTTAAAAACAAAACTCCCAGCAACTATGTCTTACTGTGTCTGCCTTAATATAAAAAAGTGATGAATGTGATTAATTGCTTATTGATTTAACCTTTATCTGTCAAGTCTGAAAGTTTTCTCAAGCCAGACAAAAAGTTTAATTTGCTTTTGTTACAGGTAGACATACCTATTTTTAATGTCAGTTTACTGCCTTCCCCCTGCTGCTGCTGCTCTCTGCACAGTGATGGAAGCTCAGACCATTTCACTGAAGAAATGTTTGCAGCTACTTGCAATGTGGAATTTCATTTAGCTGCCTTTGTTTTACATAGAAAGACAAAATTAATGGCAATGGGTGTGTTTTTTCTTATGAATTTGCTGTACACATAGTTCAGATACCTCACAAACACCGAGGGGATGGTCTGATTACTTTTTCTTAGGTTTGTTTTTTTCCCAGGTGTAGTAACCAGCCATATATATTTTCCTCTTCAAGTTTACGTAAAATTATGCAGCTTTCCTAATTCTGTTGTGGAAAAAAACCAAATTTTTGCAAAAAAAAAGAAGTCAATATGTAAGCAACAAGAAAAACATACTTACTTTTTAACTATTACTGCATAGCCTAGTTCGAGAAAAAACAGCCTCAGTCTTAGCTTCTAGCAGATGTACTGTTTATGTAAATAGTAAAGAGTTAATCCAGTTTACTGTAAACTAGATTAAATAAGGTGTTAGAGAAGAGACCAAGCTGTTTGGGTGCTGGCATTTAAATGCAAAAAACCCAAAAAAAGTCAGTTTGCCAAGAAAATCTTTCACCTTTATGGTTTCAGGAACCCATGCAGTGAAGCCCCATACCATTTCAGAGGAAGAAAGAATGTCATCTCCCATGTTAAAAAGCAAAATTTTGGCAGCTGATGAGAACAGGAGAATCAGGGAATTTTAATTTTGCCAAAATCAAGCAGTAGTTCGGGACACGCATGCAAGTGAGTTTGCACTTTAGTAGTAGAGTCAATTACAAGTCAAGGCTTTGCTTAAAAGCAAAACTCCAGAGCAGGGCCCATAGATGTCCTGGCAAGTACCTGCAAGGATAGCAGCAAGAGTAAATAAAAGATTTTCACAGGAGTGAGCAGGCATGATGGAGAGGGGATGGACAAGGAGCAGGTGAGAGCTTCAGGCAGGCTGCACAGCTAACAACAAAAAACTCCTTCCTCCCAGCACAAACGTGTCCCGCTTTCACACAGCCAGCTCTTTGGGCTACAGGTGCAAGGAGAAAGAAATGCAAAGAAAAAGCTTGGATTTCACCTCAGTGGCTGGCAACAGCAGGCAAATGACCTGCTTATGGCATGGATCATCAGGTGGACTCTTCTGCTTTTGGAGGACCAGAATTGTTGGTGAGAAGGGAACACCCAAGCTCTCCGAGCAGTAAAGCCTCTCACCCTTTGGACCAGAAGAACAAGATGAGCCAGGAGTAATGCTCAATCAAAGCAGTGGCACAAGCCACAGTTTGCCTTGGGAAGAAGACTCCAGATATTTATGCATTTTGTCAGAAGCTGCCTTTGACTGTTAAGAGAGTCTGGCACCAGAACATACCAGTTGGCCAAAGGCTCTGATCAAGAACCAAGCGGACCATGCAGTTGTTCCCTTGAGCTCTGCCTACCAGTTTTTCAGACCATTGTAACTTGGCAAAATCAAAGATTTTAAAGATCTTTTATAACTATGTCTGCTCCCACACAGTTACTTAGAAGAGAGGACTGTAATTATAAAGGAGCTAGCCTGTTTACATACCGAGAAGCACTGTACTCAGGACATTTTCTGATCTACAGTGAATCAGCTCTGAATTACATTAATTGTATATGGGACAATCTCAGTCTGATTTGTTTTGCAAAGTTTGTTCTCCTAGCTCAAGGGTTGCACATGAGCAATAGAAGGATCCCAGTAATGAGACTGCCTCGGTTGGGGATTCTGCATTTGAGGTAACTCCAGTCTTTGCTTAATGTTTTGTACTCTTAGTCTTGTCTTTCTTTTAATCTTGCTAAGTTTTCTCTATTTGGCAAATACACAGTGTAGACGAAAACCCCATCCCTAGGTTTTTTTCCTTTTCATATTTCAGTGAAAATGGGTCATCTCACTTAGAAAGATTTTTGTCTGCAGTAAAAAAGATTAGATCACAAGCACTGAGTTGTAGTGAAGTGCTGCATTGCCCTTTTGTTTTTAAAGCGGAACTTTAATTCAGGTACCTGGAGGTGTTTGGATTAGACACAGTCTTTTCTCAGGCTACACCCACCATCTGAATTGCACCAGTATTTAAACCTTTGAGTAGTTACATGTAATTTGCATCAGCTTAGTTTCCAAAATGCTGCATTTGCATTCCTGCAAGAGGTGTACATGCACCATCCTCTGAGAAGTGGAAACAGTTCTCTTAAGACAGCCATATCCAGCTCCATGAACCTTCATGCCTTCTGTGTGAACCAGGTGGGAAAAAGAAGTAAAAGTGACTAGGATGGAAATGAGAAAACAGGGGAAAAAAAAAAAAAAAAAGAGTGACAGAAGCCACTGTCAGGAAATGTCCATGGAAAGAGAAGTAAAACAGTACACGAAGACAGACAATACTGGAAGGCTATGAAGATCTAGCAACTGCAGCATGCTCCTCACTGACCCTTCCGTGCTGTCAGCTGAATCCCCAACCAAAATGTGCTTCCTCATCTGCAGCAACTGCTGTTACCATATATTTTCAAATTATGCTGAGACAGTAGATCTAAACCGACCCTCTAAGAAAAGGATATTGAAATTAAAATTACATATTATCTCAAGCAACTGTTCTTCAGATTTAAAATCAAGATAAATTGCATTAGAAGTATACTCAGGCTGTGAAGTAGCCAGAAGCACAGAAGCCATTCATTCCCCTTTCTTTCTGAATCAGATACAGTCTCTTTGTATGATCCCAAAATTCCCTTTACAGAGATCCCTTGTTTCACTCACTGCACAGGATGGGCTTCGTTCCTGTGATGAATGAGAACGTCATAACAAAGGAGAAACCTGTTCCAGTTTTCAAGACAGTAAATCAATGCCTTGCAAGAGAAGGGATGATGTTACAGACCAGGCACATCTCAGTACCTACTGGGTCCACTAAATTCTCACCCCAGTTCTGCCAAGTGCTGCACAGGCAATAGGTTGTGGTGTCTGGCTGGTACTCAGCCTGTGATACCAGTGGTTGTATTTTGGAAGTACTGATCACAAAGGCAATCAAGACAGAGGAGCTATGCTGCAATCATATAAAGTACTGTAAAGTGAATCCTAATTTTTTTACATCTCAGTTCAGGCTCTCAAAACTAACCAGCAGTCTTGATTTCAAACTCTGAACTTCAGAGTTCCATATGTAACACAGGCACAATATTCTCTTACTTTTCTCATTGGCAGGAAGATAAACTAAATGCAAAGAGTCTAAAGCTCTCAAAGTTGATTTAGTTTGATCCCAGCAAGCCTTCAAGGATCATGGAAGGGAGAGCACCATAGGGAAACTGATAAAAAAATGAATCACTTCAATGCAAGGTTCGGATGGTTCACAAAATAAGCAGGGCTCAGAGCCACACACTGCATGCTGAACATAGACACCCCCATGCTGGCTGAGGCAGAGACTGTGTGGAAGGGCCAGCACAGGGAAAAAGAGAGATGTGACCTGTGATTAAGAGCAGGGCATCAGGTTACACACAGGTACTTACTATAATTCTGGCGTTTTCCTATTTTGTAGTGCTTGAATGTCTGAGCTAGACAGGTAGAGATTTTATTTTTTAAACTGAGGGTTGGTATCAATTGCTGAGGAGAATGCACGATACAGCAGCTCATAGCTTCCATGTGTCTGTGCAAGAAAGAGAGACAATAAAGGAACTTGACACAGATCCCATTTACTCAAGGTGTGCACCACAACCTCCCACCATGCCATCTGCACCAGCCTCTGCTCTGCCAATGGGTCAAGTGAACCACATTTGCTTTGTGAAGAGCTTCTCTACACCTTTGCCCCTCAAAGCAGCCCCCTACTAATTTTGTCCTCCAGCCTCTGATCAGACTCTATTCCTTCCACCTGAGACTGCTCAGTTGATTATCTGCCTCCTTTCTGTCAAGTAGCCTGCAAGTGCAGTGCATGCCCATACCATTCCAGATAAACATCCCAGCCACCCAGATGGGTTTGAAAGGAAGCCAAGTGACTTTGCCTATCCCCATCTCAAGCTCCCACTTTCAATAATGTCTGTGTTACACAACATCACAACAACATACCAGCACAAATCCTGCTTCCCACAGCCCTTGGTGCCAGGGCTACCTGCAGTCCGAAATACCTTCTCAGTCCTCACTTTTTTTTTTTTTTTGGGCTTGGCTCCGAGTGCACAGAGCTGAGCCAGCACCTCTGTCTGCTACATGGGGGTTAGCTGTCCTTGCAAAAGAAGTTGTCAGCCACAGCATAACAGGTGACAGCCATTTCCTGTTTCTGAAAGCAGTGTTACCATCCACACCATCCCTTTCCTTGATTTAGGAAGCTGTTTTGTTGTCATCTGGTTCTACACTTCCACATGCAGGCTGAGGGCTCTAACAGGAATAACAGCACTGAGGTTACACAACACTTTCCCTGTTCAAAGCACTCAGCAAGGAAACACAGAAATTGTTTATTGTAAACACTTCCCCCAGACTAAACCCAACAGGTACCAGCAAGCAGTCTTGCTGCCCCGCATTTTCTAGTGTAACATAACAAAGGAGCATGCTCAAGAACCACTATATGGAATGAGGTATCTGTTTAATTTTATGCCTGTGGACATTCTGTGTTTGCAGTTGAAGGTTTATGCCAATTACACATCTCAGCTGTGAGCATCTGCCAAATGGATTCTTATTAATGGGAAAAAAAAGCAACAGCAGAATTTTTCTCAGCATAAGGGATGAAAAAAACCTCTGCTACTATAAATTACAAGCAAGAGCAGAGCTAATCTCAGGGATTTTTTTTACAGTCACCTCTTCTTGCAGTTTCTAAAAAGCAGTCTCAAACCTTTGAAGCTTTTGAATCTAAATTCCTGCTTACCACTGCTAGAAAATGAGGAGGGTTTTTTCTGGTATCCACCAATTCTCAGAGGCACTACTTTCTGTAGTGACAGTACAGATGCCAGTCCCACAACTTGTGCTATGCAGACAAACACTCACACCTTGAGTCCTCAATAGACCCACGTGCCTGGTAAGCCAGAGAGTCAGAAGTCCAGCAACAAAGAGCAGTAACAAAAGCACAGTACATGCTGCAACGTGCATTACGTACAATGGAGATGTAAGTCACGTCACTACAAAACACCAGCCTCCACTGTGCTTACATAAAAAAAAATTCTGAAAGAGGCACAGATTTGAGATGAAATGTGATGATTGCAAACCTAAGAGAATTCAGTATTTTAACCCCAGACTGTACAATGTCAGGAAACCTTATTTCAACATTGTTTTTAAACAGAGATGTCTAACCCATAAAATAGTATCCATAACTTTGTCTTCTAGAAAAATACAGGGAAATATTGCTCTTTTTTCCTTTTGAAGACATAAACCACCTAAAAAGATTAATAAGTAAAAATACAGGAACTAGTAAACATTCCAGCTTTTCCTTTCAGATATTAAAGCTTGCAGTTTGGTTTGGTTCTGAAAGCTTCTAAACAAATTATGTAAATTACCTATACTAAATACTTGGTTTGCAACAACAACAAAAGGAGTTAATGATGATGTTACTTTTAGTCTTCTAAAGTTATGCTAATGAAAACACTAATCAAAGATTGCAGTCACATTTTCAGTCCTTGCCTGTTGTAGGTGGATTTCATTGAGCAATAAGATTTATAGCTTCATCATGACACAACATATATAAGGCTGAACTCCTTCAGCTGCTAATGAAATGTGATTCGGTGACTCTTGCACCAGCTGGGTGATGATTAGGGCTTATCACAGATAGGTCTAGGAAAAGGCTGGGAAATACTTAAGCTTGTTTTGCAGTTGCTTTGAGCTCTTAGGAAAGGAGCAGTTTCTCTACAATATCAGCCTGAAGTTTTCTGCCCAAAAAAGAGAGGTAATGATAAGGTTTATAACTGATCTGCAAGTGATAAGGTTATATGAAGTCTGACAAAATCCTACCAAATCCTTCTGGTTTAGTGCCTTTTAAATTGTGAGATGGGTACTTTGTCTTCTCAGTCAGCTCAAAAAAAATGTTAATTGAGCAACTGGCTACAGAGAAACCTTGCAGAACTTGCTCTATATGATGCCTCTTGACTTGAAATTATGCTTTTAATAGTTGCCTGCTGGCACAATAAACAACCTGTGTAGGTTTCCCACAGCAAAAAGGGGATCCTAAACATAGTTTCTGCTTATGGGGATGGCTCCATATTAACTATAAGCAGAAAGGCCACTCAAACATCTAAGTTACTGAATAATTTTACAATAATCAATATCATAAGAAGGTAGCTCCTACCCTCATAAAAAAATGCTTTGAAAGCAGGGGAAGTTGGAAGTTAAACTGTGACTTCTAGACTATCTTGTCCATACATACTATCAGTTAGGGAAAAAAAAGGGGGGAAAAAAATCTATGCAAGTAGTGAAATACCTGTGTCCTTAACACAGACTGTATCTCAGCTGCAGAGCAGATTTCTGTTTAAAGCCCTTCTCACAGTGGGGAGCTACCACACTTCCTGCTCCTTTCCTTGATAAGGGTGGTCTCCAGCTCCTCTTAAAAGAGAACTGTTTCCTGTTAGCTGAAAACTACACAATAACTTTTAAAAATCAGCATTTTCCATGAACTGTGAGACTTCAGATTGGGCGATTAAAAGACGGAGAGGTTTTTCAGAGTGGGTTGGAGAAATAAAACCTCAAATATAGCAGAACATGGTAGAAAAAGCTTTCCACTGTTTTTATTTTAAGTAGTTTTTATTATAAAATACGTACTATTTTGATTCTTTTGTAGCCTAAAGGAAGATTTCTTGAGGGGGTTGTGTTTTCCATTAATGTCTCTTATTCAGGTCAAATTCACTCATTTTTGTAAAAGAAAGCCATTTCCTTTTCTATTGAACCAAAGGCTTGAATATTTAAAATTCCCCGTGCAAATGGGCAGTGGGTTCTATGGATTTGTTTTTGAAAAAAGATGCTCACTTGTATCCCAGAATATGTTCATTATATTTAAAGTATGTGTTTAGGTATGGCAGAGGGGAAGGTTAGGCTCTGTTGTATGAGTGTAGTGGGGTTTTCTAGAGTTTGTGGGGTTTCTGTTTGTTTGGTTTTTTTCTTTCCATGACTATTTTACATGGTTGTAAGACTGTACCTGGCAAGATTTTAACATCAAAGTGCTCAGAAACACTTCAGGGTAGTGCTTGCTTTAGAGATGTAAGTACGCAGTGCCAGTCCAAGATAAGGAGTCATCCAGAAAATAGATAGGTCAGCAAACCTCATGCTTACAGGTCAGGTCTTACTTCTTCCCTAATGGTGTTACCTACTTATCACACTCCCTTTGAAATAATTTCATTCTATATTTGAGTTAGGGTAAGAAAAAACAGTCATGAGAGCTGTACCTAATAGAAGTCCTTTAAGTGTCAGCCTTCTGGTGACATATTAGCCAAGAACCAGATGAAGAAACAGTTTTGTTATTTCGTTTAATACTGACACAGTCCAACTGGAGGTCATATGACACTAACCCACACAGAAGGCACCCTGGCCCTTTCTGAGATGTTATCCCAGACCAATGCATGTAAGTGCTACCGCTTCCAGTACAGATGCTGGGGCTGCACCTGGTGCTTCTCAGTGGGGCTGGGCTGGGTTACAGAATTCCATGATGGCTTCTTTCATTTGGGCCTGTACTGGAGGCTACAGTGCCTCCATTCTGTGGAGTCTGCCTGGTGTGGAAGGACAAGGCTCAGTGCTCTCCAGAGCACTTCCCTGAGGAAGCTCAAAGCCATGCTCCTCTTCTCTGGAACTGGCTGAGGACACTGCCTATCCTTCCTTACTGCTAACTATAAAGCACTGCACAGAAAGAAATTCAAAATTAGGCCAAAAAGAGGAAGAAAGAGAAGCATAAGTTAGCATATTTTTCTGTGGATTAAATTGGTCAAGCCTGTTTTGAGGATGAGGGCAAAGGAGAAGTGAAAGAGTAACGTAATAATAATAATTTTTTAAAGTGCTTATTCATGAAGGCTTTTGTCAAAAAGCACAGAAATGCTGCTCTTAGTCTGAGGAAGATTGTAAAGGAACCGACTAACATTCCCAAATCTTCTCTCCTTACTGTTGATAAATTTAACTCTCCTGGAACAGAAGAATTTAGGTTAGGAGGAGGATCTGGAGACCATCTGGTCCCTTGCTCATGGCAAAACTACTTTCAAAGCCAGGTCAGTCTGCTCCGGTTCTTGTCCTGTGGGAGTACAGAGACTCAACCTCTTTCCTGGGCAGCCCATTCCAGTGTTCCCCCACTTTTCTTGTAGGAAATTCAGGTCAGTATGGTGCTATTGCCTTCAGGATTTCCAGACTCAGACCAGCAGGTTTCCATTGTCTTTGTTTTCCATAAGGGGCACTGTGTGAAGTGCAAATCTAATTATGGCCCAAGAACTAGGCTAGTGCAAGTGGGTTCGTTTGTTTAACTAGGATTTCTGATAAAGGCTCCCTGGAAGCTCTGGCAGCAATATGCAATTACCTGGGCTCAAGCTTTAGCACCTTCTGCAGTGGGTGCCAGGGCTGGAATGTACTGTGCCGTAACATGCCATCCTTCACCAGCCCAGCTCCTGACCCAGTGGCTACACCAGCAATTTGGCTGTGTATTGCATGGCTCACTGCAAAGCAATCTGGCTAGAGGCTGCAGTGTCAAATACTACTGTAGGATTTTAACATGCCTCAAAGAAGGGAATTGGGATGTAGCTTTGTTGAAACGTAACTTATTTTTTTTTCTTCTCCCTCCTTACAAATAAGAAATGGTTAGGACAGTTGGACTGATTAAAATTAGTTACATTCTAGTTAATGGGATTAGGAATATGGCCAGAAACCCTACCTCTACAGGGGAGAAGAGCACTAAGGGGCAAAATGTGCTACCCCAAACACCCTGTGCTAAGTGAGGGCCAGATAACTTGGAGCATCCTGTGCCCCAGCTTTGCAAGACCTTTGACCACAGCAGCCAGCAGAAAAACCACAAAGAGGATGTGAATAGGTGCTCAAATGCCTCTTGTGGCTTTGCTACTATGGCAGATACTGTTTCAACTAAGATTTATTGCCGTGAGCTTTTAATTTTGAAGGCTTTACTCTTACTTCAGCTCTTACCTGGCTGGCTTTGAATACAAACAGGCAGACTTAGACATGCAAGTTAAATGTGCTGCCTTATGTAGGGAGGATTATTATGAACTTTCTGTAACACGTTTTCCTAGATATCTCTGTGGATTTTTACACAACAGGATATGAATATTTCAGGTGTAGCCACTGCACTTCAAAATTAGATAATTTCTGATACCTCTTAATACCTTCCCCATCCCCAATGCAAGTTAAGGATTTTACATTCCTCTATTCAGTGAAGACTCTTGCAGAAATGCAGTACAGCAAATGACATGGTTCATACCTGCCTGTGGGGGCTAAGAAGGGTTCAGTGCAGCTCACCTCCTTTCTGTTTGTTGTACAGAACTTCTCCACTGACAGTGGTTCAGCTCCTGATGGAGGAGCAAAACGTTCCCAGCGAGGTGCCAGCAGCCCTGAAGCGCCTGGCCAAATACATAGTGCGTGGTTTCTATGGTGTAGAGTGTTCCCTGGCCCTGGATGTACTGATCCGCTACCCCTGCGTGAAAGAGGATGACTTGTTACAGCTGCTCAAGTACGAGCGTAAGCAGCTGCGCACTGTCCTCAACACGCTCAAGGCAGACAAGCTGGTGAAGCTGCGGATGCGAGTCGAAACGGGGCCTAACGGGAGGAGCACGAGGCACAATTACTATTACATCAATTACAAGGTGCTGGTGGATGTGGTAAAATACAAACTGGATCATGTACGTCGGAAAATAGAAGCGGATGAGCGGGATTCAACTACCAGATCCTCTTTTAAGTGTCCATCTTGCTCTAGCACTTACACGGACCTTGAAGTCAATCAGCTCTTTGATACATTCACAGGTGTGTTACTTATATTGCTTATTTGCTGTTATCTTAAAGAATAACCCCGATAACACAAAACTGTTTCCTAAGTAAACTTTGCAATAAAAGCACGTTTGTTAGGATATGCTTCTTGTTTGCTGGTGGATGAGGGTCTGGGACAGGGGATGCTGGGAGGTAAGGGTAAGAAAAATGCTGCCTCTGCAGAACAGGCGACGCAAAAAGAAGAATAATCTTGAATATATGAGCTGGCGTTGGGAATAAGATTCCAGGCCTCAGCTTTGCTTTGAACTTGGTTGAGTAATCTTAACTCATCCAAGTCTTGTGAGTCTCACTTCCTCATATGGAAATACGAACACAGTACTCTTTTTACTGTGTTTTGAATCTCTTAGTTAATCCATTTGTGTGGTCAATTCCTCTGACAGAAGAGTTGGACAAGATAGGTAAAACTGTTTGCAGTCACCTACTGTAATAAGCATCTTGCAGCTCAGTAGTACCAGAGCTGTTCTGTCGCTCCTGAAGTTCAGGCTCCTCCAAGGTCAACGTCACACATCCACAGCAGAAGTGGTGTCAGAGCTTGTGGATTTTTCTTCTCTAAAATCAAAATAACTAAATAGAGTGTTCTTTCAAAATGAGTCAAAATGGCATCATAGTGCAATACAATACTCAGAGCACAGCTACTGTGCTGACATCTCGGTCATGGGATCTGCAAAGGATGCCAGAGCCAGGCGGAATGAACTTTATATGACTAACCTGAAATGCTAATGGTGAAATTCGTGTTCTGCCAGTTAGCAAAATCATCCCTTTCTTCTAAACGGAGGGACTCTGTCGAGTTGCTGAAATGCAAACATTGAGGCTGGTGATATATTTTCACAGAATAAGCTTGAAGTTTTGTTTGTTTTTCTGAAGACATAAATATAGGATTTTAGCATATGCCTTGACTGACTCTGGAAAAACTAAAACCAGATGTTACTTATGCTTGAAAATATATATTTTTTCTTACATTAAGAATTGAGAAGATGAGATAGAAGAAAAAAATAAACTGATCGTAATACATGTCCATCCAGCTTAAATTTCTCTCCTGAGACATTTCTCACATGCATAGCAAGTGTGTAATACTAGTCTGTCTTGAGTTTGCTTGTAGAACTGTTCCCCTTTTAAATGTGAACAAATAGATAAAGCCAGAATGTCTGGGTAACTGTCCAAGCTGCAGACTGCTTAACAAGGTACTCCTGATCTTTCTGCATTCTATGAATGAGAATTCCCCCCTTGGAAAATGTTGCAGAGACTTTTCGCTGCACTTACTGCAACACTGAAGTAGAGGAAGATGGCTCAGCACTTCCGAAGCATGACGCTCGAACCTTGCTGGCGAAGTTCAACGAGCAGATCGAGCCTGTCTTTATGCTCCTGCGTGAGACTGAAGATACTGTGCTGCCCTATGACTTGCTGGAGCCTCAGCCAACAGAAATACCAGAATTATCAGAAAGGTAAAAAAATAACCCTAGAACTTCTGATCAATGCAAATCCCCCCAACAACTTTCCAGCTGTAAAATCTTTGAAATACTGAATTTGCAGCGTACTATGTATTCCATTCTGCTTTTTTCAGTATAGTCTGCTATTTAATGATGAAGTCTGTAATATCTAAGGCATCCTAAATTATTGCTATGCCTTTTTAGTTTTTTGATACATTTTTAAAAGTAATTTATTTCCCAGATTACTCCTTCAGCTAATGTTCATAGCCCTTTCTGTGAGAAAGTAATGTTTCTCTATCAGTGTGCTTCATCCAGAGATGCATTACTGGAGACCTTGCAAAAATCAATGGTTCAGAACCACTTGCCTCTGAGATGAGATAAAAGGGAATGTAAATTATTTTAATATAGAGCACTTGTTGAAGCTAGTCTGCTGACAAAACATGTTTTTGAGGTTTGTTTGGGGTTGTTGTTCAGTTTTATTTGAATGGGAACTGGGGAGGTTATTCCCTGAATTCTACCTCTTCAAAATGTGACACCTCATTCAGCTTTGATCCGAAGTTGGGCTCAAGTGTGCTGGAATCCTGCAGCCACCTGGAAAAATGGGCACACAGAAGTTCCTCTTTTGGCCTTACATACACCCAAAACTTAACTATTGATGTCCAAGACTCAAAGCACAAGAAGAAAAGAAGAGAAAAAGCACCTGAGAAGCAACCTATCTGGTTGTCACAGAGCACCGTGGAAGGAGCAGCAACAGCCACCAACAATAGTGTTGGTAAGTTTAATGCATTAGCAAATAAATTCGGCAGCCTTAGTGCATTTAAATACAGCTTTCCCACTGAAAATGAGCTTGATTTAGAAGATAATGTTTCAATTCTGTGTTAGTGGTTATCAGATCTTAGTTTCGAAAATCTAGTTTTTAGACTGATTGAGTAATATTCCTAAAGTCAGAAGTCAGGCAGCAGGTCCTGAAACTTCTGGCTTTAGCCATGCAGTAATGTTAATGGTAATCATTACAGTGGAAAGCTCTTGGAAATGTCTGTACTTTCAAGAGAATTCTAGTGTGGGTAAAAAAGATCCAGAGTAGAAAAAAATCACCTATGTAGGATGCCTGTGGTAACTGTTAACTATTGATCCCTCTAACCCTTAGTATTGTGTATTAGGAGTAAATGCTTCTGAAGAAACTGAAGATCTTAAAGAAACTGTCACTGATAATGAAATCATCAAGATTCTTCTGATCCATGAATCCAAATCATCAGCTACCACAGACCAGGCTCCTGTTGTCAAAAGCAAAGTACATGGATCACACAGTGATAACAGTGAGTCTGAAGAAATTGCCAAGCACTCACGAGGAGCGGGAATGAAAGTAGCAGGCAGCAACTTTGAGCAAGAGGAGGAACAGGAAACTCTGGGTCCTATTTTAATGGTAGCTGGTCAGCCCCGTTCATATGGCGAAGTTAGCGAAAATCCAGAGCTTGTGTCTCTCATGACAAATGAAGAAAGAGACGCTTATATAAAAGTAGGACAAGAAATGTTCCAATCTGTCTTTGAGTAATTACTATTGTAGGAATACCTTGTATAGAATGGTTGAAGGCTTCTGACTTACGTTCTTCAAAGTTTACCACTGAAGGGTTAAGTTTTGTTTGAACTTGCTCTTAAGCAAGATGGTAATCCTGTAGTAGGTAACTACAGTTCAACTATTATTGTTGCAGCCACAGCAAGTGTTTTCTGTTGTAATGCTTAGACTTTGTGGATGATGTAATTTGTTTTGGAGCATGAATCATTTCAGGATACGTTTGGATCTGATTAAAATAACATTTGAAAAGCAGTGATGCAATCTATAGTAAGAAATAAATTATTCCACCTTCCTCCCAAAATTAAGTTACTTCCAGCAGTGAAAATGAGTCCAAATCAAGTATGACTTGGTTTCAATCCATACAAGTGTTCCATTGGTTTGTTAGGTCACTCACTATACAACAGTAAAGGACAGCTGTCACACAGCAACCTCCTCCTAAGGGAAGAGCCGTTACTAAATTGCATGAGCAATAGATGAGAACCAACTCTGGCCTCTGAACTTTCATCCTAAGAATCATTTTTCCAATTCTTTGTACACAGGGCACTACAGAACCGTCTTAAGTGATGAACAGTGCAAGGAGCATTGGACAGTAAAATGTAACATTTCATTTTGGTCCACATCAGTAAGGGAGCAAGCAATGTCTCCGCACAAGAATTTGCTTCTCCCATCTCACTCCCACACTCCCCAGTGTTCTTTTAAAGCAAGAAACAAATTCTACTTGAACTGAACTACATGAGTAGAAGGACTGGCATTAGGCCTAAGTGAGAGTCTAACCTCTTCAACAGTTCTACTACTTGAAAAGGGATAATGAAAGTAGACTACAAGGGCAAAACACAGGAGGTTCCCTCTGAATGTTAGGAAACATTTCACTGTAAGGGTGACTGAGCACTGGCACAGGGTGCCCAGAGAGACAGTGGTCTCCCACCATGAAGATACTCAAAAGCCACCTGGGGAAACAGGCCCTATTGGAGCAAGATGACCTCCAGAGATCCCTGATGACCATTCTGTGATGAAAGGGTAGAGAGAAAGTATGACCAAAGAAATACCATTTCAATGCATTTTTCATGTACGCATACTGTTGGTTTTGACTGAGATAATTTTCTTTTCAGTAGCTGATGCGGGGCTCTGTTTTGAATCCGTGCTGAAAATAGTGTTGATAACATAGAGATGTTTTCATTATTGCTGAACAGCACTTGCACAGAGTCCAAGGCTTTCCTGCTCATCACCCTATCCCCCCAGCGAGGAGGCTGGGGGTACACAAAGAGTTAGGAGGGGACAGCGCCAGGACAGCTGACCCACACTGACCAAAGGGCATCATGCTCAGCATATAAAGATCAAAGAAGAAGGAACAGGGGACAATTGGAGTGATGGCATTTGTCTTCCCAAGTCCTTGTTATGCACCACGGAGCCCTGTGTTCCCAGAGATGGCCAAACACCTGCTTGCCATTTTGCTTTGCTTGCATGTGTGGCTTTTGCTTTACCTATTAATCTTTCTTTCAACTATGCATTATTTTGCTTTCACTCTTCCACTTCTCGCTCTGATCCCATTGGTTTGGGAGTAAGCAACCAGCTGCTCTGGTGCTCAGTTGCTGGCTGGGGTTATTACCACCAGTCCAGGGCAAGAATTCAGGAATGGTGCGTGCTCATGCTCTCCCTTGAGCTTAGAATTTAATGATTCAACATATAAATTAGCCTTGTTTCAAATCTGCACGCATAATCTCACTCTACTTTATTAAAAATATCCTCTTTTACGTCTAAGTGATTCTTGGGCTAAATTAGTAATTAAAACTTTGATTGCTTCAGTTTCATGGGTTTGCCTTTGTCACAACATAGTTCCTTGATCCTCAAAATGGTAAAGTTTTTTTCTGCATACAGTAGTAGCACGAGTTTAAAGGCTGCAGAGTAACTAAACAGTCTTCAAACCTTTTGCTAATCTACTTTCATCCTTGGACATGAGAGGCATGTGACCATAATCTGCCCTTTCAAAATTCATTCATAAAACCTAGAGACACTCCAAACAAACTAGGAAAAAATCACAGAGGAATTACATTCTCATTTTATTTAAACTTCAAGCATATTTAGGCTTCACCATTACTATACTGTCTCCCACAGTATACAGCCATATTATCATGCTAACCTCAAAAGCAACACAATCCTGAATTAAAGATGACCAGTGCTTTTTCTACTTTCAGAAAAGCTTTGTTTAAGGTAAACAGGATCTTTATAATGCAGCAGGTCTGCTGAATAAGCTACTTCTAGCTCAGTTTTATGACTTAGTGTTACTATCAACTCTGATCTGAAAAACTGAACAAAGTTTTCCAATCTACTTTTCTGTAATTCTAATTCCACCTTTACCATGAGACTCCAGGAAGTGCTGACTTCACCTGTTTTTTAAAAACATTAATTGTAGTTTCCTGAATTTCATTACAAAGTCAAACACTTTAGGAACAGATTCTACAGACTTTCAATAGCAGCAATTTTAAGTGTTAGCTGTGAAAAGATGCTAACATTTTCAGACAGGTTTAACCCTTTGAACATCAAAAGGATTCAGGAAATGCAGAAAAATACAACTGGTTTCTGCTGTTAACTACAACCCCAGGGTATTCAATTTCACCTTAGATAAATGTGCTGAGAGAAAGGAATTCCACAGGCCATGAACAGAAACTTTTTTTGTTACAGACCAGCTATACTCTAGGCTATAAAGGCAACACGTAGGTAGGTACTGTGTCCATACCTTGTATTTGTAGAAGATGCAAGAAACTTGGAGAATTTCTTGTCCCAGTAAAATGAGCAGTGTTTCTTGTGAGAGAAGTAACAAACTGCTACAAGCATGCCAACAAGTCAATTAACTTCCAGCAACAAACTCAGCGTACCAGTGTGTAAGCCAAAGAAAATTTTTCAAAAGAGAAAATTTACAGACAAGTCCAAACTTTATTTAAAACTACCATTTTGAACGTTAAAATTACCAAACAAGTCACAATAAAAAATTAAGACAGAAAAAGAACAGTGCAGCAAAGCTGAACAGAAGTGGATTCAGTTCCTGCTGTTTAAACTGCCATAGGCAGAAGATCACATACCTATCCTAAGAGGCAGTGTGTTAAAAATTTTACATTTTTATACACTTCCAGAATTCTGGGAAATTACTGCTGATCTTCCATATGCATCTGTATACATAGAATTTATAAATGCAGGTATCTTCAGGTTATTCTTATGCATTTTGAGCTCCAAAAGTTTCTGTAAAATAAGAATAAAATCATTGTCTAACATCTACAAGGCATCAAACAGCTCCTGACCACATTTCAACTCCTATTACACCCTCACAAGCATTTTGAGGCATGGCTTACTTGAACAGCCACAGCCATCCCCCCACACACAGGTAAAGAATGGCTTAGAGCTAGCTACAACTTTGGTGTGGCATGGCATTCTTGGTCAGACTGTTCCCACAGCAGGCCTGTGCATCAGTATCCACCAAATGGGCACAACAGACTTGTGCTGGTACAGCTGTGACAAGCAGAATGCTGACAGGCAGTGAACGAAACGGAAGGAAGATGCACCTTCCTTCACACTGTGTTCTGGAAAAAATCTGTGCTGCCACTGCAAATGCATCAAAAAAAAAGCAGGTTCATCAGCTTATACTGTTTGAGGAATCTGAACAAGGTACACTAGCAGAAAACTGCTACTATCAGAATACCCAGTTCATGCCTTTATATATGCCATTACTGTATGCTCCACTGGAGAATTACAAGTCCAACAATAAAACAGAAGTCTCTAATACTGTAATTTTGTCACAGTATTATAGTAAAAACAAATGAAATATTTTCTCTGACCTTCATTATCATTAAGTTTTTGTATCTGCATAAAAAATATTTAATGAAAGTGAAAAATTTTATTGCTATCAAGCAGAGTGGAACTTTTTTCTACCTGATGGTATACTTTATATGAAAAATAATTTATTTCTCCCTGAGGAGATATTTACTATTCTGAAAAGTCTCTTGAATGTTTCTATCACAAAAAACACTGAGCAGTCTGTCAGGAAATTATACTGAGCATTATTAAATCAGATAATAGCAATTATAATTTACAATATTATTAAATCCAAGCTTGTGTAACAAGAAACAAAAATACTACTCCGTTTGAGTAAGTTTCAAAACCATTATGTTGTGACATGCACTTTAGATATGTTAATTTTTATGACTTTATCAGCCACAGAATCTAACAAAGTATATACAAGGGAGATGGACAGCAAAATAAAATTCCTTCATATCAATACAACATTTTCAAATGCATGATAACAAAACCCACTATTTTTACACCATCATAATAACTGCTTACTTCAATCAGCAATATTTAAATTCTAGCATTCCAGAGTGTTTTCCCAATTCATGTGCAGAATATAGAAAATAGTCTTTACCAGGTTCTTTCAATGTTTGGGCATCTCCTACTAATTCTTGATCTTGAGCTCCACCTCCATCCAGTAATTCATCAGACAAACTGTTGGTTTGGGCCTCCATTTCCATTTTCTTCATTAAATCTGCCTTTATAACAGAAAAAGCAAATCTCAAAATTATGGATAATTCTTACTGCTGGGTAACACAGACATTTAGGGTATGCACTTCTAAACACCACAAATAAAAGCAAAATACCTCTGAATACACAGCAAGTTTGAGGGGCAAGTCTTCAACTTTCACGAAGTCATCTTCATCAGATTTTTGACTTACATTTCCAGAACCAGGTTCCTGTTAATAAAAATTGTGATATCTAAGAAGTTCTATTTTGTTTTATTTTCACTCCAAAACTATTAAAGTACATAAAAAAACCCCATGTGCATATCAAATTTGCAGATGGAAATGAAACAAGACTGCAAACCAGAAATAACAATGAAATAGAAAAAAGCTTCTCATTTTTCTCGGATATATCTTAACTGAAATATACACACATATTCATTCACTAGCACAGGTGACTCTGTATCAGGGCTGCCAGCCATGGAGCTTTCAGAACTTGCACCAGACTTGTTTTCTGTACACGTGGTATCCGGTGTTTGAGTTTCATTCACTGCTAAAGCTGAGCTTGACTCTTCTGTTTTCACAGTGGCTGTTATAAAGGATTCTGGGGTATTGACTGTTAAAGCTGGTGTATTCTCCATGACACTGAGGTAATGAGGCACAACTGTAGCCACATCTTGTTCACCTAAAACCACAGAATTACATTTTAACTAGGCAGAGATAGTAAAAGTTCCTGAACATACAAAAATGCCAGATTATTATTATTCTTTTAAAAATTATGATCCAAAGCTACAAATGAGCAATGAAAGTGAATTATAGTCTCTCAGACCAACACAAAGCTCACTGAAGTAAAACATCGTATTTATACTCTTACAAACTTAAGTATAAGCAATTTATCACGAGAGTATGTGACTTGATTTCTGACTCAAAAGTTTTTTAAAAACCCACAAAAACCAGAACTAAGTGACCTACTATAAAAAATTATTCTAGGTATGAGGAGACATAATATAGAGCAATAAACTCCTTAATATTTTGCCACTCTAATACTGACTTCTAGTCTACAAAAAAAGGCCAAGAACAACAGTGTTTGCAACAGAAAAACACAGAGAAGGTCGTAGTAACAAGTTACACGAGAAATAACATTCATATAACCCAGTAGTGCTCCCTTCTTTTGATGGAAAATAACTTCTTGGTTCTTAATCAGTTACATTACTCACAGAAAAAAAAAATTAAAATATAAAGTGATTTCAATAACTAGTAAAATGGTAGCAGAAAAAGCAAGTACTAGACAAATCTAAAAATCAAAACAGACATTAATTCTGATACGGTTGTGTGCCAAGAGCTGCAACAATCAGCTAAAATTCTCACTCATGTCAAGCATCAAAACTATATCTACCTAAGTAAGATTATTCCATGCTTCCTCTTTAAAAGGTTTGCTGTGTCAATATCAACACAGATATATCCAAGCAACTGATACAGTCCCATGAAAAAGACAGTCCAGTAAACTGGATCATCTTTCTCTTTATTACATGTATCACAGGCACCATCCAAGGTAATTCTTATAATATGCAAATTCATATGGAAGTGTTAGTCTCTTAGTTGCTGCATACAGGGCTTACCTTTAACGTTAACAGATTCTTGTTCTGATGACAAAATCTCACTGCTTTTTGCCTTACTCAAATCTTGGTTTGAAGTCTATTGGGGAAGGCAGAAATGAGTTAGAACAAAATTTTACTGATCAGCTTCATAGCTTATTGGCTAATTTACTAACTAGAAACACACTGTACACTTGCTCCATTATTTTGGCTTTTCACTAGTTTGAAATGAAGACAGCAAGCTCCTATTTGCCAGCTAGTCAGCAAGAGTTTACAAAACCATTAACACTGATATGCATGTTTTATCTGAGCATTTTCTTTTCACTACAGTAGTTTCCAGGTAAACTCTTAGGTTCAACTTAAAAGATCTACTGTTTTAGCCTTTAAAGTAAAATGTTCCAATTACATCCTTGCCTAATGTCAGTACCTGTTGAGCAAACCAAAGTTTCAAGAGATTGTCAGTCTTATTCAATAGGTAAAGAACTGACAGTTCTCCAAAACCAGGTCACACACCATTTAAATGTTTTTAAGAAAACTAACAGTGAAATGACAATCATACCCAGTAACATTTCACCATTGTCCCAGAAATAATTATCAGACGATAAGGGTGGAAAGACAAACAAAAGACATGCTAGAATACAAGAGTGAATGACTCCCAATTAGAACTTGATCTCAGCAAACACAGAGAAACAACTAGTTAAAGGTTTAAAATTATGCTTTTTTGAAAGTTTAACTTCTCACTTGCAGCTTAATATTTTTTCTCTCTCATGGCAGATGTAAACATTAGTTTTGTCTCTGTCCATCCATCCACTCTGGCATCAGCTGTAATAAACTCAGGTGAGGAGTGCTACATTTTGCACATAGCAGCTATTTCTTGTATTATTATTAGCATGCAATTTCTTGTATTGTTCTTTTACTTTCAATAGTACGAAAACAGTGCAACAAGAAAAACTGAGGTACATATAAATATGTACTGAAAAGCTGTGCACTGGCATAGGTTTGTCCTGCTTTTACAATTTTGGTGGTACCTGTTCATTTTCAGTTGTTGTTTCACTGCTGGCTTGTAGTGATGTTTGCACATCAACAGGTCCTTCCTCAAAATCTATTTCTTCATCTTCATTCTCATCTTCTCCACTGCCATAGTTAGTCAGAGCTTGGGTTTCTGCTTTTGATAAACCTAAAGGCAAATCAATGTAAAACCACCTCTGAACTGCCAAATCTTGTTAGGGATTTTACTGCAATGGTAAGTTATACCCTTTACTTCAAAACATTCTTCAAGATTAAGATACAGTAATGACTTAACTTTCAAAGATCTGTACGCTTAACATCAGCTATATTATGAACAAACACCCCTGTGTTGGTGTGAAGTGTCAGTTATTAAACAAGTTGGTGCAAAGAATGTAAACAGTAAAGGAATCGAAGCCAGAAGTAGTTGATGTAAGACAAAAAAAACAGGACAAAAAAATTAATAAATATATGCAAGCTTTACTTTAAAGTAAAAGCACATTTTAAAAAGCCACATTATTTAAATGAAAAATTGCATAAAATTTCCACAGCTTTCACATCATTCAGGTTAAAGGCTGAGAAACTTCAAGTTAGACTGAGACAGGGTATATAACTTAATGAATCTGGTTCTAATATATTTTTACAGACCTATTGATTATGAAAAAAATAAGCTCCTCTAATTGGAATATTTAACCCTTGACATAACACTAGGAAATACAGTACTGAAAAACCTTCACTGACAAAGGACTGACTGTAAAATCTGCGAGAGAGGGTGTTACACAGCACTACTTCATGCAAATCCTGTTGTAAAATTAGCTGGTCAAAACTACAGTGAAAGCACAGAATAATGAACTATATAAAAGCGCCTTACTTATTGCCACTGGACCACTTTCACTTTCCTCATCTTCCTCTTGATCAGATGCATCAGACCTAATACTTTCAGGCACTCCATTACCTGCACACATTTCTGAGTCCGGTACTTGTTTAGCAGTTTCAGTCTCATCCTTGTCCTAGGAAAACATGGAATACTGTGCAATTTCATGCTTATCTAAAGACTAAGCTAAGGTTTCTACATAAAGGAGTAATTTTTGTTTCTCAGAAGTAAAAAAGTATCTACTAAAAATCTGTTTAAGTAGTCCTTAAGCCCTTGAAATGAATACAGCAGAATAATACTCCTAAAACAGGGCATCAGAACTTCCTGTAAGAGATCACGCACTGTTGAGACATAGTTTTCAAGGACCTCCTAACTACTGAGTATTTCATTACTTGAAAAGGTTGACATTGATCAGCATGGTAGGTTAAAAAAATTCTTCAGATTAGATTTGTCATGATCAAGAAGACAGACACACTTGCATTATTACCTTCCAGCAACTTCCCTGATCCTCCTAAATGAGGAGTAAAACTATTCCTAACTGCAGCTTCTCATTTCTTTAGCATTATCCTCTCAGTCTCTCTGCTAAATGATTTGCTAAATATGCTGAGTGAGAAAATTCTGCTCTTCCTATATGAACCTCAAGTAAAGCCCTGAGTTTGGCTCCAAATCTTGAAAGGACTCTTCTACACTACAGCAACCACAACAAGTGGTATACAGCTTCCCACTTTTACTTCCAAAGCAGTGTGACATGTGACAGAAGCTCTAAGCCCTAGAAGAAAGCACTCACTCCACTCCCACACATGCCTACTCCTACACCTATGTCCATTTAGGAAAGCAATCAACATTCTGCTCGGTGTATATATACCTGTATCACTGGCTGGAGAAAGCTGAACATTCCAGCAGACCATACAAAACTTCATACACAACACATTTCCCCAAACAATGATATCAATGGTTTTCAAAACAAACTTAAAAAGGGACAAATTTTGAGCACTAGCTTTTCATACTCAGAGCACAGGCAGGCTTGGACTCCGAGACCTCAAATACCACATATCCCAATTCAGAACATCTACCTTCTCCCTAAGATGGAAAGTAAACCAATTTATTCCATACCATTAAAAAAGAAAATGTTAACTGCTAAAAATAGTAAAGTTGTCCTTAGAAACAGAAATTATAATTTACTTTGTTACTCTGATAAAGTAAATCACTGAAAATAACAGAAAGGAGATTAATAAATTTCTAAAGATTGGAAAATGGGCTGCTTACAGATACTTAATTCCTATGACAGACAACAGTAAGACTAAGCAAGCTAAGAAATTATCTGAGGAATAAAGACAGTTGAAAGGCATACACATACTTTGTCCTCATCGACATCTTCAACAGATGAACAAACATCCACCTGGAGACCTTTTTTTGCCTAGAAGAAACACAAACTGTCTTCAATTCTAAACTGAAATAATTTGGAAATACTGAGTCAAACTAGGGCTTCATGAAAGCCAGGCTGAAATGCTAATCTTACTAAGAACTGCTATCTTAAAACAGCAGTAAGCCACAGGGACTTCTGTACACATAAAAGTCTTCAAAATGTCTTCAAAAGATGTCTTCAAAATTTCAGAGTTGGAAAGCATTAAAAAAACCTGTGCTAACCCTTTTCATTTAAACAATAATGTTTACATTGGGCTAATCCTACAGTCTGTGGTTGAATCGTATTTAGCATATAGGATACATCATGGCAGGGGGGTTGAAACTAGATGATCTTTAAGGTCCTTTCCAACCCAAACCATTCAATGATTCTAACTCTAAACGAGAAAAAGAGCTGTATTTTTCAGCAGTTACTTTACTGGAACTCAAGAGAGCCAAAAAATTGAGCAAGATCAAATATGCCTGCATCAGGATTCCAGAGTTGAGCACTTTGAGAAGACCATATAGAGATAATTGTGCAGGTCTGTACAAAGTAACCAGGACCTGCCACTTCTGGCTCATCTCTGGCTTTGTTGAATCTGAACCTCTGCCACAGCAACAAGGCAAACATTGACCTCAACCCTAATTCTCTGTCTTCCAGGGGAGAAGAAATGCTGAATCTAAGCTGGCTCCATGCTTTCTCATAGCAGGTATAAACCAACTCTTTATGTAACAAAGGCCCAATGGGCAACTTCAGACAAAACAGGAAGTCATGTTCAACTCTTTCCGGATTCAGAGTGTTCCTCTGGCCTCTTTACAAGGCACTCTACAGTCTCCCTCATACTAGCCATGCTACTGATATATCTAAATTGAATTATCTGGAAATATAGCTGATGGTACACTTAAAAATACTTGTGGGCCTTTATAGATGATAGGTTCAAAAAATATCTTCTGTTGACATTTAAAAATGAGTAAAGGGTTTGCTTTGGTATTTGTGTTTCTAGAATAAAGCTGAAAGGACACTGACATACATTGACATGCATCTGGTTTATTGTTTGTTTTGTAAACAGATCATATAATTTAAAGAAAAGCAGCTATGCTTCCAATAAAAGCAATTCCAATATTAATTATGTAAATGGTGTGAAACCTAGCCAAAACTTGCTTTTTAGATCATGTCCTACAGTCTCAAATATTTCTGAAAACTTTATATATTTTTACACACCAAGTCCATAAAGTGATTCTTTCTGCATATGCCAACAAACCAACTTCAGAGGACTTACTCCAATTTGTTAAAGACGATGCCTAACTAAGCTACTGCAAGGAAACCAGCAGGCAAACTTAAGAGATCATGAACTGGGACCTCCCATATGTCAAAATATTTAGCTGGGTGTAGTGAGGCCATGCAAAACCAGTACACTGGGATAGAGTTAAATTTCTTCACCGTAGATAGTATAAGGCTGTGTTTTCAATTTGTGCTGAACATAGGGCTGATAGCACAGTGATGTTCTCATAACTGCTGAACAGCATTCCACAGAGTCAAAACCTTTTCTGCTCCTTAACCCACCCCAAAAGCAGGGAGTCAGAGTACACAGCACTTGGAAGAGGACACAGCCAGGGAAGATGATCCTCACTGACCCAAGGGATGTTCCACACCGCATGGCATCGTATCAGCATATAAAGCTGGGAAAAGAGCGAGCGGGGGGAGATCCAAAGCAATGGTATTTGACGTCCCAAGTCACCATTACAATGTGATGTAATGCTCTCCTAGAGGTGGCTGAACACCTGCCTGCCCATGGGAAGTGGTGAACGAATTCCTTGTTTTGCTCTGCTTGCATGTGTGGCTTTTGCTTTACCAATTCAACTGTCTTTATCTTGACCCAGGAGCTTTCTCTCTGTTTTACCCTTCTGATTGTCTCCCCATCCCACAGAGGGAACTGAGTGGCTGTGTGAAGCTCAGCTGCCTACTGGGGTGAAACCACAACAACTACTCAATTTCCCCAGATGTTACCACTATTTCAACACTTGTCTATTCCTTCCTATGTTCACATATAATCATTAAAACATTTCCTCTGAATTATGAACGAAGTCTATACAATTAGATATCTGTAATAGATACTCATCTGTAACACAGGACTTGCCCTTACTGAGGAAAACCAGTTCACGCTCCTACACAAGCAATACTGTGATTACACAGCAATAACTGGTAACATAAATAAATAAACATATATAAGGCATGAAAATAAGGTAATCAAACTAGTTTAGAAAATACATATTTAGCAATCTCAGAAAAGCTACATTTTTCAAAAATAAAATAAAACAAACCTCTTCAGCGTAAGACTTCATTACTTCAGTAGTTTCTATTTTTCGTTTACATCTCTGCTTTACAGAAATACTGTTGTTGTCCAAGTCTTGCATGAGTTTAAAAAAGGCTAATTCATTAAATAACACTTCAGAGATCTCCACAAGAAGATCCTCCCCACAATCTTTTAATTTTCTACCAGCAAATTTCGCCAGTGAATCCTGTGAAGAGAAATAATTCTTCAGTTTCTGAAACAGGCTTTCAAGCTTCAAAGACTTAAGTATTTTTCATATTTCTAATAACTCAAACTTAGTTATGTATATAATAGCTCATATTTTAAAAAAAGTTTTAGTGTCTTAAACAGATTTTATGTGGAAACTCTAGTCACATAACACAGAACTTAATAAGCTCATGATTTAAACTCCATGCTTGTAGAAAAAAAAAGAAGAAAGAAAAAGTGCAGACTACTGATTTTCAGGAATTTACACAAGATGTCCATGAAAAGCATCACCAGAGCTCTCCTTGAAGACAGCCACAGGCCAGAGATACACCTCTCACTACCGGGCTGCGACAGAAAATATGTTCTGTGTGCAGTAAATCATTAGTTTAGGAACAAAGGTAATACCTCATCACTGTATCAAAGCTGAGGGAGAATAGCAGCTATGCTATTCAAGGTGTAAAATACAGCTTCAGAGAAGCTGGCTTATCTGTTGCATATTAGCCAACTTGAGCGTTGCTCAACAGCACTGAAAAACTACTAACCTGAAGTATACTGCCAAGCTGCTTATGAAAGAACTTCACAAATTCTTTACTTTCATCATTTTGTTGCGTAAGAGTTAAGACCATACGTCTTACTGATGTCAGTAATTGAGAAGAGCATACTTCATCCATGTGTTCCTACAGAAGTATCACAGAATGAGCTTTGTTAGCACTTCAAAAGAAAAATTAGCCATCAACCCAAATACAAAAATTAAATTATTAAAAAAACACCCGTCCACTGAAGGAACAGCACACCACAAAAAGGTCCTAATGAATCTCACAAACACCATACTTCATAAAAGACTGGTCACAACACACAAAGATTTATCTCAGTCTTCCAATACACGAGTACTTGGCATCTTATAATGTTTGGCCAAACTAAGAAGCTTCATATATTGTGGCGGTGTACATAAGTGTATTAAAGCGTGTATTAAGATATCTACTGTTATATGCAGCCTTAAAATTGCAAACAAAACACAAGTCTTCAGTCACTGTGACTCTGGCATGTCAGCAATATACAGTTTTTAAACTTAGTATCAACCAAATACCTTATTAGACAAACCTAAGCTTATACACTGTGCATACTGTAAAAGGGAACAGGGAGATGGCTTAAGCATCTTACAATTCAATCTTCTCTGCTCTCCAGCCTTGCAAAGGAGGAACTGTGACTATTTCTCCTTCTTTAAAGAAGGACATTTCTTCTCTGTAGGCATAGACTACAAGTGAAAAAACTTCCAACAACTTTAAAAGATATTTGTGAGCAGGAGAAAATAATGCTAATAATCAACTACTCAGAGGTGTTCTTCAAAAATACCCTATTACGGTATATGTAACAGTTTTAATTAGTTATCTCAGTTCTGTCTGCTAAAAGGCAGCAAAAATTTCAGAAGTCCGTTCTCAAACACTCCTATATTAAATTTTGTCAGCTCCAAAGCAAGCAATCTCTATTCTTTTTGATGTCAAGTCCACCAGGCCTATAAAATCTAGAAACTTTACCATTTATTTATCCTATTAAAACTACACAGAATCTTTCTGTGGGAACATTTAATTCTTACTTCATCTTCAGCAGAGTCTGCAACTGAAGACGTATTTATTGGCAGCTGTTTCTAAGAGGCAAGTTTAAATCTTAAGTAAGGTTCTCCTGTGCAATTATAAAAGTCCTTTTCTTATTCTTCTACTTCACACCATATTATAAAGAGCCCTTACCTTCAGAAAAGGAATGACCTCTTTCATAATTGCTTTAATCTGCCGGTCAAGCTGCTGAGTATCTATACGAGGACACGGAACTGTAGAAACATCACCTGACTGTGGCACAGACTGACACTCACCAGTACCTGGACCTTGTTTTAATTTAAAAAAAAAAAAAAAAAGGCAGTACATTTAATACATTCAATATTACTATTAAAGAAATAACACTTTCAAAAACATATATTCTTTTTTAAAAAATAAATCTTATTTCCGTAAGTATGTAAATATCCTTTCAAACTTTGCTAAGTTTTCAATATAAATAAAGAGGAAAGCAATTTAGCTTGATAGTTATAATAATTATTTTCTAAAACTAAGCAAAATATGTGTATATGTGCATACCTTCTAATTTAGCAGTAGATGCACCCTGAAAACTACTAGAGCAGCCCTCAGAGTCAAGGGTACTTTCAGCTTCAACTTTCATACGCTCATATTCCCTCATCCAAGACAAAGCTTTATCTAAGTGAATCACTGTGTTGCCTATATTTAGAATAAAAACACTTTTTAATCTATATAAAAAGTTTTCAGTTGATAGACAAACAATGATAAAAATTAATTCAAGGCCACACATTTTGAAATCTACATGTAACTAGTTACAATATTTTATTACACACTTTGATAAACTGAAAGTATTTCACAATTAGCTAATTTATTTATGTTTTGTCGTACAAAACATGTGACTGCACACTAAAAGTCAAATAACAGTGTACTGAAGTACAGACAATTGCAGGCATTTTGGGAGGGAGGGAGTAATACTTAAAACACTAAGTCACATCATTCTCACCAAGGTCATCAGTGGCAAAGGGTTCAAAATTTGAAGATGTAGACATAGTACTCCCATTGTCTGCATCATGTTGTTCACAATTTTGACATGCTTCTGTAGAAAAGTTCTTGCCAAAAGTTTCCTAAAAAATACCAGACAACTGAATACAAAGAAGGAACATGCCATACTCTCAAAAATGTGTGAACAAGCCATCACTTCTTTTCAGTGACATGATGAGGTATCAGGACCTGTCACCAGACTGCCTGACTGGAGAACAACCCCACTTTCAGCATATAAATCCATTAGGTGAATCTACCACACTTGCTTCAAATACTTCAAGTACAAAACATGTAAGAAACTGTACAGGGTGTAAGTGATTTCTTAAATACAAAAAAAGCAAAATTTTGGAGAATCTTGTGATCAGTATGTGCCCTGACCTTACTCAGAAGAGGATTTTGGCTCTTTCTGAATGTATCAGCTTCCGAATTACATCCCTCTCCATCTTCCATTCATCGCTGACAGACCATTCATTTGCAGTACCAAGAATCTGACCATATTTTACCACTTTTGCATTGATTCTCTTGCCACTAGTTGTTTAGAAGCGTCTGTGTAAGTTGATATTACTTTTAGCAAAATTCAAACCCTAGTATGAATATTTCAGTAGATGAGCATGCATGTGTGTAAACTGAAATACAGGAGAAGCTGTCAATAGCTTCTGAATTTGAAAACCTACATCATCTGTAGAGGCAAGGCTTTCACTGGGAGTGAGTTCAGAATTTGATGCCACCCATGTTGCAGAATTCAGTGATTTTGCAGACTTCCCTTTTTCATTTTTCTCAGATAAATGTCTGGTCACTATATCCTGGAAAAGATAATCTATGCTTTAAAAAAGCATCTAAAGTTTGCTTGATTCATATACAAAATCAAATATTCTGTGCATACCTGTAAAGCATACAGAGCCCTTTGCCTCAGATAATCTGTATTTAGCAGCTGAAGCTCATGGAAAAGTTCGATAAGAAAGTGAGGACGAGACTCATTTTGAGAAATAAGAGTTGCCACTTCAGAATAAATTGTGTCTCGCAGAGCTTCAAACATAGAAAGATCACTACCAGTTTCTGTAGGAAAAAAGAAGGAACTTGTTAAGGCCTTGACAAGCATCAATTTGAAAGACAACTGCCTATCAGGTATGCAAGTTAAAGACATACACATTAAGTCTCAATCATTGCAGATTCCCTTACACAGCTGCTTTCATAAAGCTTACTAATTTCCTGAAGGGCAAACATTCTTAAATTATACCTTATGCAATCTTTAATATATGAAACACAATATAGAGCAATCATAAAAATAACTGTCTTTACACTTCTGAACAATACCTTTAGAAAGTATTCGTTATAAAAGAGAATATTGCACACACCACAATGATGCTTTCAGAATAGGCATTCAACACTGAAAATGATGTTTTAAGACATTTCAAGCAAGACAGCCAAATAATGCAAGTAGCCCACACTTTTGCAACACAAGCAGCATTAAGAAAGCTTTAGACTGAACTCAAGATAGCCACTCCTTCCCAAACATAAATGCTACATTCTCATACGTGTCTAGTATCACTCCCAAGTTCACATAAAACTTCCTACCCCTAAGCCTTATTACATATGTTTGAGAAGACAATGTGTTCCCTAATAAATCTCTCATTCATTTGAAAATTAAGGATTATCCTTGCATGACAACAATTAAATTATTACCTACATAATTTGGAAAGTGCTGAATGGAAACATAGTTAAATTTGGAAAACTCAGTTTAACAGACGTGTATTTGTTAGTATTCAAGTTAATGAAGTTATTAGCAATACAGCAAATATTACTGTGCAATTTGATTATCTGCAAATAGTTTACCAAATTTTAAGCACAGGCAAGCTTTCTCAACCTTTAAAAAGTTATCACAAATTGCTTCCTTCCCCATTACTAATATGTAATAGCAGCTTTAAAACATACTAAAAATGCCTACTGAAATTAGTTTTTTGATGTAGTATCTACCTCTGTATTTTCTATTTGTAATTGTTACTAATCAAGAATGTGGTAAACACGTTCTCCACAACTGTAATTCAAATTAGTTTGTAACACCGCATTTCATGCAAAGTTACTTCTCTTATCTTGGTTATAGAGAAGGTGTTGCAATAGCACTGATCTTGAACATCTGCTAAACAGTGAGTTAGGACCAAAGGTAAGAGAAGGAAAAAAAAAAAAAATAGGATATTACTTTTGAAGCTAAGCAGTGAATGCATTACCTGGCGCTTCAATGCATGCATTTCTGTTAGACTGCTGCAGAATTCTCCTAGCATGCGCTGTAGGAAAGTGGGGATAGACAGTGATAAACACAAAAATGCGCACCAGAAATAAAAGACAGGGTCTATACAAAACAGCAGGAGGAAGACTGCTTCGTTATCCAAACCACATCAGAGCTGCTTATTGTGAGAATGAGAACTTGACCAGTGAAGTTTATTATGTACACTAATAAACAGCTCTTACTGTGGACACAGCTACGCTGGCAAAGCTTTATATTGTGCTAAAACAACTATAACTTCTGCATCTCTCACACAAAACAGAAATACTGGCAGAACCAAAAGAGACACAGGAGAGAGTATTTTTATGATCTAGATACAAGAAAAGCAGTGCAGATGGCAAAAATATAAGTGTTTATGTGATGCTGTAAGACTGAATTTGAATGATATTTGATGGAGCTCATTTAAGCACGAATAGGAAGAAGATATGTTTGCAGTACAGGATGTAGTTTAAACACTAAGCAAAGTTTCATCAGTTTTGCAGTTACTTTCCATAAATTCACCAACAAATGGGTGAGACTGGCTACATTTTTTCTTGTTGTAGAGTAACAGGTTTCTAAATTACTTTAATCAAGTAGTTAATATACAGAAAACACCCAAAATCAATTAATATCCAACTTTTACAACATCCTTAGAAATTAAAATGCAAAATCCATATGCTAAATATACAGTACTGTCTTCCTGTCAAAACACACTGCGTTTAAATAACACACTAACAACTAAGGTCCCTTACTCAGAGAAGTTCACAAAATAATTAGAAATTTAGAAAAGAGTACCAGAAGACATTTCTGTAGATCTACTGTATTTAATTATTTTTTCCAGTTGTTCCTGATTCCTTTTGCTGAACACCTTCGCATGAACCACGTCATCGGAGTGTCTGCTTTTATTCTTGCAGGGTTCACACACACTAGAAGCACTTGCACTTTCATAACCTAATGGGAGGAAATGAAAAGAAAGAAAGAAACAGCTTACAAAATGTTTCATTACTTTAAAAAATTTGTTCAAGAGCACTCTTAAAGATGCAAAATACTAATGATGTTTCCTAGCCTAAAATTCTCCTCTGTACACTGAAGCCATACAGTAGTACTAAATCCTCAGCAACCCCAACAGTACTACTATACTAACTGGTACTGTCCCTCATTTCTCAGAATTCAGAATTTTAATGAAGCATATTTTTCAGCAAATAATCCAGTTTGAACATGAAGACAATCAAGAAGATTCTTCTCATTATTTCAAATTTGCACATATCTGCATCCATGATCCTTTTAAGTCATGGTATCTCAATTGGTTACTCTACTTTCTATTTACTGAAAAACTAAAAAACCTTATGCATTTGTACTATAAAAAATGAACTCATTTCATTAACTTATTTTCATCATTATAGGTACCATTTATGGAGAGTAAATTCTTTGGAATTTAATGATTATAATCCAATCCAAGTTTGCCATGGTATCCAAGATTACTTTACAACATACCAGTATTTTTAATTCTGCCTTTTAGCTGAGAAGAAGTCTTCCTTTTATTCTTTGATTTGGGCGTTTTATCTTTTGATGCCAGGCTTGCTTGCGCTGATGCTTTTCTGGATCTAAATGTCTTTGTCACAGTAGTTGGGTCTATTGGATCAGGCATGCTACTGAAACTCTCCAAAGACTCTTCATCCAACTCTCTTCTCCGGTTCATATCAGACTGATTTTTATGACCAGAAGCAATGTTTTGTAATGAAACTGCAAAACCTGCTTTCAGCTGAGACTGATCATCTTTTTTCACTTCTTGGCTATCATTAAGCCAAGTTGATCTTTTTTCCAATTCCTCTTCACCTTGTCTATGATTCCTTCTGTCAGAAACAAAAAGACCCACAGATCAATCTCAATATATCATAACCTAATCTCTCAAATAGAAACATCATGTATTACCAGATAAACAGTTCATCCGTAATGCAATTTATCTGCCATTGTTATTTAGACATCAAATGAATATTGAAAAATAAATAATTCTAGAGAACCCTTCCAAATGGAAAACAGAACTTCCCATCTATCGCTGGTTTCAACATGAATATATTTATGCAGCTACTACTGCGCTAAAATAGTACCATAGGACAAAACATTCCTTAAAGCAACATTCAGTACAATCGACAGCAGCACAAAAAAATAAGCATTCACTGAAATTATATCCTCTAGTTATTCAAGCAACTCAGTCTGAAAGCAACCCCACAGAAACAAAATCTTCCTCCATTTTACAGAAAGTGTTACAAAACCACTCCAAGACTACATCTGATTTTAAAATGTTCATTCATGAAAGGATATATTAATTAATATATAGAAAAGTGGAACACTACAGAAAAAATGAAAAAAACTAAACTGGAAGCTACAAAAGTACAGCTCATATTGTAATTCTACGACAATAAATTCCCTCAACGAATCATGAATTTCCACAAGCCCCAGAAAAGCGAGGAAAGGAGGGAAAAATTATTAAAGGAGAGTTTCACTTTGACATTAAATACCTTTGTTTTTCTGCTCCATTAGAGGAACTGCTTTCAAAGGGTTTGGGGAATGCCATATACTCAGTTTTCCCAGAAGTATTATGATCTAGAGGATGTTGTTGCTCCTGCTGCTCACTGCTGTGTGGAGAAATATTGTGTGCAACATCTCCAAAACTAGATGGGAACACTGGATTATAGTTAATACCTACAAAGTAAACAAGAGAGTCAGAAGATCCTACCTCATTTATTTCTGTCATAAAATTCAAACTTGAGACATACTGTGTGGCAGCATGAAATTATGAAGCAAAAATATAGTGGGGAAGTAAGCAAGAACTGTTTTCATCCTGAAAGCACTGTAAACAATCAGAATTTATCTTAAGCGCAGGTTTCGAACACTACCAGATACTACAATTCCATCAGTGGAGATGAAGGTCCTTCAAGAAGCCCCAGTAAAGAGCTCCTAAAAGTGAAAGTAAAAACAACAGTTCCAAAAGAAGACAGAATTCTGTCTGCCTGAAGACTTTATCAGTACTTCAACCACCATCAAATTGACAAGAAAATTCCAATGGTTCAAGTACTCAAAGAGCCAAAGTAGTCACAGATTCATAATACTTAAATTTTAACATCAGAATCTTTATGGAAGTGGCAAACTGAATTTAACTATTCTTTCGAGCAGGTTCCATGTAATTTAAAAAGTGTTCTCAAACTGAAAACAGACTCTGCATTTTCAAAGCCTAATCTAGGTCTACGCCTATTTCCCGGTTTCCTAAAAAGACTGAAATATATTAAGAAAGCTTTGGTTACTTTGAATTATACAGTAAAACACCTACATTCTTTTCCTTCCAAATTCAACAGCAAAAGTAGATTTGAGAAAGAGATTAGGAGTACTGTATCCAAGTCAACAGTTGGGATGGGAACTCTGATGGGAACAAAAACTGGTTAACACACTCCATTTACAGGCATTTATAGCAAACATGAGTGTTTGAGGTTCTAAGAAAAACAGAAATAATTATCAAGTGCCAACTTCCAATTACATGGCTCACCTGGAACACGATTTCAACTATGAAATGATTGCTGAAGGTATGTAAAAGCTTCAAACATTGCTTTTCACATGTTGGATGAAAAGCATTTAAAACTTTAACTTCATGGAGTGAGTATTTTCAAGTGTAACTAACTTCATATTGAGAGAGTCCTGCTCTTTGTATTGAAGTAAAAATATACAATTATTCAGCAATAAATAGTAAACTTCTGCTTAAGACCATTTCAATATAAAGGAAAAGTGAGAGTTTCATCAAGTTCACATCACAATTTCAATTAAATGAGAAAATGTAAATTTTTGAAATTCATATTACTTCTCACACCTATAGTAATACTCACCTGGAGCAAAGGAAGAAAAATTAGTAAATCCTGGAACACTAAAGAGGTTCACAGGTTGTGGAGGGAAGTTGAATGGACAGAAAACAGGAGATGGAGGTGGTGGTGCATTACTGCCTCTCTCCTTTCTCAATGGTTTCTCTTGACACTGTTCTTGCTGCCGCATGAGATCACTTAACATTTGTTTCAACCTTGAAAATAAGAAAAAAACAACTTGGGAAAAAAAAAAATTATGGGAAAACTGTAAATTTATACTCAAGTAATTTGAGCTTCATATTATTTCACCTATACCATGTAATGTGTATGAAGAACTACTCTATTTAGCTAATAAAAAAAACCTCAAGACAAAATTACAGAATTGGTTTAAAATCAACTGCTCTGTATTAGTGGTCATGTATACACAAGTTAAACATCCTTGCAAGAACAACAAAAAATTGACTAGATACGAAAGAAATAAGCAAGCTGAAAAATTCAACAGAAACAATCAAATATACAAAGTATTTACAGAACTGAGGTTAAAATTAATTTTAAAAATTATGTAGAGGACAGCACCTATATACCACTTACCAAATACAAAACAGAGATGAAGAGCTTAAACTTTAATGCAATGAATTAAAATGACTATTACATCTTTATTCAAAAAAGATCATTGTTCAGAAGGCAAATGTAGTACATCCAAATGGAATGTAAGAAGCATAAGTTCTAACTGAAAACACTAAGAAAGGACAAAACTTTCTTGCTATTACCATTAGAATCCAGAATTTTGCCAGGTAGTCTAGTGAAGAGTACAGACACAGAAGCATATTCAAAAATAACTACTGCAACAGATTTTTGCCAACTTTTGGTTCTCTTCAATGAAGATTACTAGAAAAGTACTTTTAAAGGTGTTAAAGAGGCGGTAGGGAAAAAAAAAGACAACCAGAAATGCTGCATACAATTTCAAAAGCTCATTATCAACTCAGAAGTTTAAGAGTCTAATATTTAACCATTATCTGTAATCTTTTGTTCACATAACCATGTTCCTGTTACTGAAGCATTTCAAATTCCACAGTTAAACACTAATACAATCAACAAACCTTTGGACATTATTCTGCTGCCAAGTCAGTTGTGTGTAACACTGGTTTAACTGATGCATAATGAGATGTATTTGCGAAGACGCAATGTTATTGGGCATCATAGTGTAAGGGCCTGTAAGCAAAGTCTGTAGAAGGCAAGAGAGGGTCTGTGGAAAGAAAATATGTAACAGTGACCAAATTAGAAAAACCAGACGCTATTGCTAGAAAGAGTTAGAAAGAAAATAAAAGGCAAATACGAACAGCAAAATAACTATTCTTCATATCTACCTGCTGATCCTGCATCAAAGTTTGACAAATGTTGACACTAAATTCATGCTGTTTCTTCAACTGATTGATCTGCTCTTGCCATTGTTCCTTTTCTTCCACATATGAAAGCTCAGACATCCACCTAAAATTTTCCTGACGCCGCATACTTATGTTTTGCTGTTGTCTGGCCTTAGACACTGGACGATAATTTCCATCTGCTGAAAGAGGACGGCAATTTTTCCACCTGGGTTGGGAAAAATTGAAGAATAAGGACAAAATCAGACAATTCAAACAATTAATATACTTCCATTATTCAAATTATGTTTAAGTTGTACATCAGCAACTCACATAGCAAAGGCCCGCTAACCACACATGCCATTTTGTCAATCCAACATTATCCTAAACAAATGGAAAATAAGAGCCCCCCAGCTGACTATTACTGTCAAAAAGAAGGACTAAGGATGCTTCTGGATCTTGTTCTTACTTTTTCCATTACTGCTATAAAATATGTACTCAATGAAAACAGAAGCCAATAAAAACAACATAATACATTAACAGGGCCAGCCCCTGATTAGCCCACTGTCTACTAAAATTATTTTGGTATCAAAACCAGAAGAAATAACTGCAGATATACACATTATTTCTAACATGGCATTTTCATTTAATCACACAAAGGTTATTAAGGAAGTCAGTCAGGTAAACAAGAGTTAAAATTATTCACAAGAATTAAGAAATAGTTTTCACAACTACAGAATGCAGCAATTTAGAAGGAAAAATTTCAGAGTTAGTTTAATTCTCTGAACTACTATTTTTGAAGAGACTGATCTATATCACAGTAAAAATTTCAGACTGGTTATCTTTTAAGCTGATTAAAAATAAATTAGAATATCAGGAGCCACTTGCCACACAACTGGAGAGTTCAATGGCAGACTTTTAATAAGATTGAAAACAGAAGAAATCACCAAATCAGTCATATGCATTGCAGCTACAAAGACACAGACATGAAAATTGCCACTACAGACAGTTCCCTAACAAGCAGAAAGAAATTTTCCTTTGCTGTGAGGATGCCTTGTAGTTAACGCAATGCTTCTTCCACCCTCTTCCAAATACACTCAGACAAGCATCAGATCAACAAGTAATGCTACTAACCTATCTTTGTTTTCTTTAACAAAATAGGCATTTTCTGGTACACTGTTATTGGGATAAACAGAGAAACTGTCATTCAAACTTGAGGCATCTTCTTCCTCTTCTTCTGCCTGACCAACTCCATCAGAGAGATAACCGTCTTCATCTCCATTTTCTTCCTCTAGAGCACACTGGGTAGAACCTCCCCAAGTAGCCATTGTCCTAGTGAACATTGCAGGGTCAGGGAGAAGAGGGGTGTTTGGAAAAAGAGTATTTTTTTTTCAAGTTTATGATGAATTATTAAAACAATCTGTTAACAACTGCAAGTCTATCAGCAATTAATCAATTTGCAACAAGAAGAACTAAACCATTCTAAACATGAGCTCGCAGTGTGCCCACATGGCCAAGAAGGCCAATAGCATCTTGGCCTGTATCAGGAATAGTGTGGCCAGCAAGACCAGGGAAGTGATTCTTCCCCAGTACTTGGCACAGGTTAGGCCACACCTTGAGTGCTGTGTCCAGTTCTGGAGCCCCCCAGTTTAGAAAGCATGTTGAGATGCTGGAGCCTGTCCAGAGATGAGCAACAAGGCTGGTGAAGGGTCTGGAACACAAGTCCTGTGAGGAGCAGCTGAGGGAGCTGGGGTTGTTCAGCCTGGAGAAGAGGAGGTTTAGGGGGAGACCTTATTGATCTCTACAACTGCCTGAAAGAAGGGTGTAGCCAGGTGGGAGCTGGCCTCTTCTCCCAGGCAACCAGTAACAGGACAAGAGGACGCAGTCTTAAGCTGAGCCAGGGGAGGTTTAGGCTGCACATTAGGAATAAGTTCTTCACAGAGTGACTGGGCATTGGAATGGGCTGCCCAGGGAGGTGGTGAAGTCACCATCCCTGAATGTGTTTAAGAAAAGACTGGATGTGGCACTCAGTGCCACGGTCTAGTTGGCAAGGTGGTGTCAGGTCATAGGTTGGACTCGATCTTCAATCTTTTCCAACCCAGTTTATTCTGTGATTCTCACCAATGCAAACTTGTATTCTACTTCTAATACTGGGAGAGATAAATGAAATTACTTTCTGTTTTGGAAATGTATTACTTTACTACGTTATAAATGGGGTAAAGATGAAAAAAATTACTCTGATCATTTGGTGTTTTCCATGTATTTTTTTCTCCTTAGGTGATTTTTTCCCCCACCAGTAGAACAGGAGAGACTAAATATGCTGGGAAAAGCCATGAAATTGGCAAGTTGCTAAATAACAGTCACTTCACAAGTCAAGAAATTAATTTTCTGCTCTGTTAAATCATCACATTTAGTGCTCAGATGAACACAAGAAACTGCCCCAACACTGACATCCCACTAAACAACAGAAGCACCCATTGATTAATACAGAATAACTTGTGCTCTTACTTTTCAGTCCTGCTCTGCTGTGGAGTACACTGAGCTTCTGACCCTTCACTTTTAACAGATGCAGCAACAGTAGATATTGTTTCTGCAAGCTCTCTCCTTCTCTGATCTTCAGCCATTAAAGCTTCAAGTTGCTTTCTTCTCTGTCGTAGTTCTTCTCTCAAAATCTCATGTCTTCTCATCTCAGACCATAACTGTTTGCAGTAAAATGGAAGAATTAGAATATAATGCTAGCATAATTTCCAGAAAGAATAAGTAATATCCAGATCATTATTAAAGACAATTTCAGGGGAGAAGGTAAAGGAAGATGCAAAGATAAGTCAGATTTCAACAAATACTTTCATCATTTTCTCCACGGATGACCTGCCTACAGTATACGCTATCAAATGTTCATGGTAAAAATTCAAAATTAATTCAATTTTCACATTAATATTTGACAACAAGTGCTATATTTGGGGGAAAATGTCTTGCCAGTTCAAGTCTATTCCTTCTTTCCAGAAATGAAACAAAGAAGTTATACATGCTTTGTTAAAATAGCTACTACTCCACTCCCCAGGCCAACTACTTAAAAATGGGTCCAAGCCACCTGAAACTTCTCCTTTTTAAACCCTTTTTAACTCACTGTATATCAAGTATGAAATACCTCATTGCCTACTGGTACAGATTCATCACACTCAAATGAAGGTTTGCCAGCTGTGTTACACTCATTCGTGGCTGGAGTTGATGTTGCTCGTGAAGTCTGTCTATTTGCTGCGCAGTTACCCAAGCCAGCTGACAACTGAAAGAGGAAGTAAAATGGCAAAATAGAGTATATTAGCTTTCTAAAACTTAGCTGCAGTTAAAACCCAACACAGTTAAGGCTTTATGAGGCTAGAAAATCAGTATCCTGGAAAAAGGGTTTTTGAATCAAGGCTAAATATTTATTTCAAAACTTACCTAGGAATCAACAAAACTTAATTTATGTATTATTATATAATGTTCTAGATGACAGTTTGGATAATTTACTATCACTTCACAGAAAGAAGTTAATCTTCAAAGAGCATGAGAAACAGTAAAGTCCTGCAGAGTTAAGTTAAAATGCAACAAAGCATTGATCATGCTTACAAGACACAGCATTGTTCCAAAATACCAGCAAATGACTACTAAGAGAAGTAAACAAGCAGTGACTTACCAGTATGGACAGACAAATTTCAGGCTAAAAGACAGAAGGTTCTATATCTTGGAAGACTATCAAGACTTTTGAAGACAAACTACAGTGACATTAAGAGCGTGATACAGCAACCACTGAGCAAGAACCATTGAGAAGTGAATGACATAAGCAGAACTCTAGGTTTAAAAGACCACCTGCTTACCGTATACCAATTATTACCAGGATACAGTACACCAAGTATTACAAATTTTAAGTTTTTTCCAATTTTCATAGGGAAAAAATAGTGAGCAAGATATTTTATGTTTTGTTGCTCAACACCTTAAGACAGCAAAGAAATGCATTCTACCTACTTGAAGGTCAGGACAAGCTTTCTGTAACACTTGAATTTTTTCCTGGATTTCAATCAGTTTTCTTCTTTCTTCTTGCAACTGCTTAAGCTCCCATTGCTGCTGCTGAAGTTTAGCTTCATAGAACTTCTCTCTGTGTAAAAAAGGTATCCACACGTTACTTGGCAAGAAGTTGCCTAAAGCATGGTTCTACCATCCTTTGACAAAGGCGCACCTTGCTTTTTCGTTTAGTCGCACATCTTTTTTTAACTTGTTGGAACTAGCTCGGACATTGTTTGGTTGTTGCTTTGGCTCTTCCATCTCACTCAACAAGTCACCAATATTAGATGCATTTGCAATTGTTCCTTGAGGTTCTGGATCATCATCCTAAAAAGATATCAGAAAGGCATTTAGACTACTTTCAAGTTGATACAAAAAAAAAAAAAGTAACAAATGCAGTTTGTCAAGTTTGTCTACTTTGATTTCTTCAAAACTCATCAGTCTGAATAGCTTTATCTTTAGTACAGATCAAGAACTGAGAAGTTGTTATCACCATGGCATCGTGACTTTAAGATAAATTGAGTTAATGAAAGAATTCAAAGTTATTTAGCTCAATTACTGAAACTTCCACTACAAATGCAAATAATTTGTCTCATTCTGGAAGCATAAACCGCTTGCCTGTGACTCAGTGAACAGAAACGTACAAGCATATGAAGAAACAACAGGGGAGGTAGAAGGAGGAACAGAAGGAGACTGAGGTGAACAAGACTGCAGTCAGTGAAGTTAAATATTATTATTAACAACTTAATAACAAACTACTCTTGAAAGTTAAATCTAAAATATTCTGGAGACAGTCCTACTGGTTCTCTATTCTGCTTTTATTTTTTCATGATTTCTATATTTTCAGTTCTCTAATTGAAAATACAAAAACTGTAGCCACTGATGCTTTTGTTTTCCAATGTGATCATTCTTCACAAAGACTTTGCTGAACAGGAGACACCACTGGTGACCAAGAATGGCACAGCTCACAAACCTACTGTATCTTTGCTGAGTACATACACCTAACAAGCCTTGGAAATAGGAAGATTGAAGATATGCCATTAATTAGGTTATTTATTAAGGAAGCTGCTGAGTCATCTCTAATTCCGATTTACACCACTGCACATATAGCATCGCTACAGTGATGACAACACTGATCTAGATGCTGAGAAATTTTTGATAGGACTATCATCTTGAATTAACAATATTGTGTTTATACTGCTGCTGTTGTAAAACATAGGTTCCAACTGAGCTTGATTTTAAAGATCTCACATAAAGCCTTTTCATTTCTGATACACCTGTGTGTATTCAGTATGCAGACATTACATTAGATGGTGCTCAAATGTGAGCATTCTGAAGGGACATTAGATCCATGAAATTGTGCTTTTAACATCACTAAATTAGCATGAGATATCCTAAATTAAAAACATTTCCAATTTATAGCTGGCCCTCAAAACTCTTTAAGTAAATAAAAACCACTGCCCCCAAAACAAAACACTGCAAGTCAAACATGTTGCAACATCGAAAGATTTTAGTGAAAAACATTCTTCATTGACTGAACAATGTCGCAAAATCTAGGGCTCAAAAACCTAAAAGTGTTGAATATTCACTATAACCTTAAAAACGTCTAATATTTTAAAAAATAATACTGATCTACTTCTTGGTTCATATTCTGTAATCCAGTGCTAAGGTTAAACACTGAGGACACTGTTCTCTTAGGCTAGCATCCTCCAAGAAAATCCCTGAATTGAACTTCAGAAGTAGCACCCTTGAGTTGAAAAAAAAAATCAAACAGTATCTTTTTCCCTAGCCTAAAAACAAGCATTTTAAATGTCGCATTAAGCAGTGTTTTTTCCTAATAGGAGTTAGACATTACACAAAATAATGACTGCTAGATTTTTGTGCAAAAGTTTATATTTATAAAATACCTGCACCATAGCAGCAAGGTTTTGTAACTGTCTAAGCTTCTGTTTTGCAGCTATAAGCCTACTGATCTTCTGCTCAAACTCGGCATCTCCAGCAACATCACCCAGGCTGCTTCTGTGACTAGATATGGAATCTTCACTAACTCTATCTTCTTCCACTTCATCATCTTCACCTTGGGGTAGATCGAGGCGTTTGTCATTCTCCCTATTACAGCAGTCTGGAAATAGGGAAAGCAGGAAACAAAACAGTACCAAAGACACATTACTGAACTTCTGAAGTCCACTGTGATTAATGGACATTAGAAAAATATTAGCTTCATTAGAAAAATATCAGGCTCTTGAATATTTTGCTCATCAAACAACCTTCTCCCAAATTCTGCGCAGCTATCAGTTATCTGCACTAAGAAGTAAAATTATTAGAAGACTTTAGAACATACCTAAAGCAGAAGACATTTTTAGAGTCCTTATATTAGCAGCAGATCGGTTGTTTATTTCACAGTCTGTATTAAGATGTCTTCCATCTCTGTTATTAGTTCCACACTGTACATTTGAGCTGCTGTTTATTTCACTCCAACTACTGATTCCTTGAGGGTTTCTAGGGTAAAATAAATTACTCATGTTAACTTTTTAAAAAGTGGTATGGATACAGTTTTACTTTAGCCTTT
>VZTE01002839.1:511447-537303 GCA_013397775.1 Eulacestoma nigropectus
CCCCAGAAAAACCCCAACAAAACCCCCAAACAAACAAACTCCAACCCCATATAAAATCAGTCCAGATATTGGAGCTTTTCAGTATTCATCTCCCCAACAGATTACTTTTTTTAAAACAATCAAAGCAACTTTAAATTATCCCCTGCTAGATCTGCAAGAATACATTAGGCCTTACAGGTATATGTCTATTTTATAAAAGCCTTATATGATGCACAGGTAAGTGACTGTTCATTTCTGCAGAGTGAAGCTTCTTGATGCACAGAATTGCCAGACTGTAGCTGTAACTGCTTCTGTAAATTGAAGGGGTTTTTTACTCCAGTTCTCTAGGCTAGGACCATAATCTTCCAGTGAAATTCCATACAAATAATTCAGTGCTTAAACCCAAAGGAATTACAGAATTTTGAGTCTTATAGCGATTTTCTAAATGTTCAAGCTTATCTAAATCAGTAAGACAGCCAGGACAAGATGCTTATTAAACATCGGCATAACAGTTACTTCAAATTAAAAGAATTTTAATTGTGTTAATGTAATAAGCATAGATTTAAGTTACTTCTGGTTGACTGAAATAATGTATTGCAGGTTTCTTGAAGCATCAACTCAGCCACAAACACTATGGATGACAAAAAATATAACAACCTAATATTTGTAACAGGCTGTGGATCCTCATGTTCAGAATCGCTTCCTGATTCTTCTGTTTCTTCCTCCTCCTTAGTGTTTTCATTAACAGCATCTGTCATCATATCAGATGTTTGCTCATAGTAGTGAACTAACTCACGTAACTCATTCAGCCTCTTACGAACCTCATTTAGCTTCCTGAGGAGGAGAAAGGAGTGTTTAATCTGTTTTGCTGTATTAATCCAATCTATGTAGAGTTAAAAAGAATATATGTACTTTAAACTTCTTAAGAGTTTACTGCCAGTTGCCTAGCTGTAAGAACTTTCCACTTCAAGCTCTGAATTCAGTTAACTGTATTAGACTGTTTACTAAGTAGTCTGTAATACTAAACTGGGTAGATTAAAAATGGAAACAGTTACTTAACATAGAACTTATTAAAAAAGCAGCACTCCAAATTACTAAAGCAAATTGTTAAAAAAAATTAAAGAACTTTTACTGAAGCTTTTCTGTTGGATTTAGATTTTCATCCTCTTCACTCTCATTTTGAGAAACCAGGGACTCAGGAGGATAGGGAGCAGATGCCAGACTATTTGATTCACCGTTGACAACAGTTACTATGCCTATAGGACCAGAAGCAGCTGAAGTTGTACTTCTTTGATCAATACTCCTTTGAGGAGAACTTGAAGCAGGAAAAACTACAGAAAAAAAATACAGCTTATGTAAACAATTTGTAATAAGGAATATGCTTAACTGAATAATATTAAAATAACGACAGAAAATACTACCAACATACAAAAGAGCAGTTAATAATGCCTTTCCTTAGAAAAACAAAAGCTTTTTTCTTAAGTTTCGTTGCATGCGACGTCAATAGGCAGTGAGTAATAAGACAGCTTTTGTAAACAAGATTTCAGTTAGTCCCTTTTAGCTTTATCAAATGTCAGAAGTAGAAGCTTTCATGCTGTGAATCTGCCCATAGAGTTCTCTTAAGGGTTTACTTAAGGCTGCATTGCTTTTTTATAAAAAATAAACATTTTAGAATTTTGATCAAAAGAAAAACCCTAGCAAATTTTTCACCTCTGCTGAGCTCTTTTGTCCATATGCTGATAAACAAATTAGGTAATTGCTTCTACCAGCTACATGAAATCATATCCAAGTATGTTCATATTATATGCATTAAATACATACACAAAAATTGGGGTATAGTAACATAACTATTAAATCAGCATGTCCTTCTCCAAGTGCATGCTTCAAGGCCTCATTTCTCAATGCTAACCAGAATAGGCTGTGATCACCCCTCAGGAGTTTCCAGCTTCAGGACAAACCTCACCAGTACAAATGCACTGCTAGACACAGAGATCGAGAGCAGCAAGTAGGTCTGCATCAATAAGGAGAGCACAAAGCCATTAAAAGAACTCTAGTCCAGAGGGTAAGGCCCTCCAGAATGGTCTGTGATTGAAGTCTCTGCCATGAGAACACACTTTCATGTTTTTTTTGACAGAGAGGGAGCAAAGCCGTATTGTCATAAAGCTACTAACACATGAAGTGCTGAGTACACAAATGCAGATGTACTGTGATAAAAACATACAAAGCTCAAGTTCATATGGTATTTTTCACAAGCCAGATGTGCCATAGAAAAGCCTTGAAGAAAAAAAACCCATCACATCCTCACATCAGTCAACTTTGATGTTATAAATCAAAGTGCTAATAGACACTCATCATCATTACTTGTAGAGTTCTTCATTGAGACAGAAACTTATACAGCATTAAAAACAATTTACACTAATATTGCCCCCGCACAGCTTTTACCATCAGCATTTCAATAACCAATTGCAAGCTGAAAGACCAGATTACAAACATGAGTATTAAAACACTGTATTCTTGAAAAAAATACAATTCTGCCTATATGGACTTACAGGAAGAGTTATTTAGATGTTGGTCACGAAGTGTATGAAGTTCTCCTAATAGTTTGTCCATTTTTTGCTTTTTACCCTGCAACATTCGCATCTTGTTAAAAAGCTGTGCCTTCTCATCTGACTGGTGTTCAGACATTGAAGAGTTTCTGCTTTGTGAAATCTCTCTGGTAAGTGAAAGACTTTCTGCTTGCCTTCTATTGTCGGGCACAGACTGTGTCTAAAAAGAGTAATTCCATTTTATTCAGAGTACTACAAAAAAAGGTAAATTAACTGTAAGAAACAAAAAGCTCTCTTATGCGCCTTCTATACTCAACACCAGAATCAACATCAAAACAAAGAACATTATAAAGGGAAATATACTGAAAACACTCTAATGATATCCCAATTATATACTGAGTTAATAATTAAATTGCAATAAAGAAACTACTTCTCTAGACTTTCATGGAAACTCATGAGACACAAAGCATAGATCCGTCAGCTAAGTAACTTCTTAAGTTTGCTGAGTTTTCAAGTTTGGGGGGAACTCTGATAACTTCATTAGCAAATACACACAGATGAGCAAGACAAACATTTAACTGCATTGTTAAATAGAGTAAAAACTGATAATGGCAAAACAGTGCAATCTCAGGACTGACCTGAGAATCATGAAGTTGGTTGTGAAAGCGTTGAATTAAGTCATTCAATTCTTCATTCAGTTCTGATGTAAGACTTACTCCTGAAACACTACCTGTAGTTTCTGTTACAACTGGGCATATGGAAAAAGGGGAAAATATAAATACTTTTCCACAGTAATGAAATAAAGGCTATTTGAATAAAAATGTGTGGTTTAACAAGAACATCAATATACTGACCCTCTAAAATACAGCACATATTTTTAGTTTTGTGTCCTTTCCACCAGCTTTACTCTTGAAAGATGACTTCTGCTACAAAAATACTAACAAGACAACTCAGAGTTGCTTTGTAAAGGACCATACAAAAGGACTTTAGGCTTGTTCTGTGTTTTGCTAAAAAGGTCAGAGCAAAATGAAAGCAACCCATTTGTCTAAGGCCGACAAACTTATGAGAAATAAAACTGCAATTATTTAGTATAGCTAAACTAAAAAGAGTGCAGGTAATTTCAATTTCTCAAAATGATAAATTAACAGGACATCAAGCTTTCATATTGGTGAAAGTTACAATCTTTACATCTGCAAATGGAGTCTTGGAGGTCTGTCCTTCAAAAAGCTTTATGAGAGAAATAAATTTAAAATAAAGTTCCTTTCCCCTGCCTGAAAGTTCATATTCAAACAGTACTAAATATGCAAGTGGCAGTTGAAAGACCAAAATAATTCTTCCTTTTTCCCCCAAATACAAACTAACAGTTCATAAGAAAAATCAAGCACAAATATTATTCATTTTCCCCAGAGATTATGACTTCATTACATGCACAGTAAAGTTTCACTGTTTTCAAATTTTGAAAACATTTATTTTGCCATAAGTTGAATTTGAATCTTAACATTTTCTACCCTACAGTTTTGGCATATACCACATCTTTAAGTGAGTAAACATAAACAGCAGTAAGAAATTGTTATGAAGAGTGACATAAGTAGAGATGTGAAAAAAGCCAAAGAAAAAACTCTACTCCAAAGAATAATAAAAAAAATTTTCATTTATCATAAGCAATCCTATTTTGTACTCACTACCCACTTCTCAAGATGGAGCTTTGTATTTTTGAGGAAAGCAGAGAAAGCAGATTCCATCACACGTCTAACTGCTGCAGACAGAACAAAACTACTACTGAAACAAATCAACTACTGAAAACCACTTAAGAAACAAGGAAATACCTCTCAAAGGCTCTTGCTTCTATGATAGCTTTCTAAAATCTCTCCACCTACCAATTTCTCTGCTTCTCTTCCTACACGAAAACCTAGAATTTTCTTAAGCAGTTACATCTTATTTCCTATAGTCTATCAAATCAAGAACAGCAGAACAGGAACGGGAGCTCATCAGAACAACGGACCTTAAAAAAACCATGTTTTTGTAAAAATGCAGAAACCAGTGCCTTATTTTAGAAATTAAGATACTTTAAGTAGAAAAACTAACTGTAATAAAGAACTACTATCCCATACACTCTTTAATCAGGTGTAACGGCAACTCTTTTGGCAAAGAGTCGTGGAACAGTAACACAGACTCAATCTAAACTTGGTCAGTGCCAAAACAGCATTCCCTACAACTGCATACGTAATTGCAGCCCATCCCAAAAAAATCCAAAAAGGATGGGGGGGAAGGATGAATTTCCAACAAACAAAAGAAAATGCTCATGTCAACAGCTGACAAAACAAGGACAACTGCCTGTCTTTGAAGACAGAGCTCTGGATAAAACAACTCTGCTTGGTCAGATATCAAGAAGCCGTCTCTGTCCCAAGGATAATTTTGAAAAATTTGGAATATATGAAAATGAATTAGTTCTTTTATTGAATAAACTCTCCAGCAACCAGCCACCGAAATAAAAAATTTCATGAAAAAGCAAACAAAAACTCAAACTACCAACTGCCTATATCCAGAAGGATGAAGGGGGAGAACACATTGTATCCCCACTCTGATACTCTTCTCCAAAGGCCTAGTACACAATGATGGAGATGAGAGGCAAGCTTTCAACCCAAGACGGCAGACCAATTCTTAGGAGAAAAACCCATCCTTTTAGGATTTTACAGGTAAACCACAGTAATCAGCTCTGGGTTTTTAAATGACACATCATTTTATGTTACAATGTCAACTCTTCTCAGAAACAGAGGCTTTGCAGTTAAAAAAGCCTTTTTTGTGTATTTCACAATTACAGCTTTAATCATTCAGTCAGCATGCTAACACGATATAAGAGACACCATCATTTCACATACCAGAATCATCCAGGACAGCAATGGCTTGCTCCGCTTTATGCTGCAAAGCAAGAAGAGCTGCCTGCCTTCCTTGAAGAGCCTTCAACTGCTCCTGCTGTTGTAGCATCCTTTTCAATAGATCATGCTGCTTCTTCAAGTTCTCCAACTCCTCTTTAGCTTCCTGTTGAGGATCTCTGGCCTACAAGACATGGAGCAACATTACCATAACCACAACCATTTATCTGGTGAGTATTAGTAAAAGAAGTGTCAAAGCAAGCACAACTTGCATATAAACGAACAGCCTCATTAACGGAAAAAAATAAAAATGGAACAGCTTCCCCTTTCTGACAGTTCTTTATTTTTGAAAAAATTTATAGACATCCAGTAGGAAGAAGCCTGTACCACCAAGACGTGCTTATAGCTCCTAAGGGTTTAAGTTTTCTTTATAAAGCCAGTCAGCTGCCCTAATGTGACCCAAAGACTAACCCAAGCCTCCCTCTGTCTTTTAAATCATAACGGAGAGCATTAACCTTTAAGACTGGTACAGGTAAGCAAGATAAGGCACTGTATCATGGAGTTACATAAAACACAAGATCTCAGTTCATTTACTGGCCTTAAATCTCTACATTTTCAGCAAAATGTTTTAGGCAGTTTTAGGCAGTAACTCTTTCCTAACCTATGATGTGTTTAGTTCTGTGTGCTGTATTTATGACATCGATACTAGAATACACCAGGTTTACATAAATCTATTTCATAACAAAAACAGGCACAGAATCCTTTCTACATTGTTTTCAGATAATAGTTTGAAACACTTCTGAAAGAATGAAAGCATGCTGAGCAGTTAAAATATATTAAAACTCAGTTATTTTCCTCATCCTATGCTAATTAGGAGCTGGAGATTTGCATCAAAACTTTTACTCAAATTAAGTATTTTAATGAGACATCCACAGTTAAGATCCTGATCCTGTCTGAAGCTGGATTATTGCACCTTGCAGATGAGAAAATGGAAAATAACAAGCATTTACAAAGAACACTACTAACTTGAAAGCGTAATCTTCTGTCCACACAGTACTAAGTTCCTAAAGAAAAAAATTCAGTCCAAATACTCTGCATCAAATGTCAGAATACAAGCAGGCATCTTCTTAACTAGTTCTGGGTACCAAGGAATGCTCAACTTTCCAGCAGAGAAAGTTGAAAACATCCAGAATTCTAAACTCCTCAACGTGTTACTAAAAGATGCCCTGCAACTGACACTGATCATTCCTGTTAAACCTTCACCTTTCACATAAACAGCAGAGTAGAGTCAAAATAGATCACACACTGAAATCAGCACAGGAAGGAACAAGGGGAAGGAAGGGGGAAAGGGTATGTGTCTCAGTCTCACTCACCTATTAAATAACCCAGGCTTTATCTAAAGTACCAGATTTGCTTGAGTTCATGAAAACTGCTTTAACAAATTTTTCAAACTTAGTTCTACATTTAGACTAGCAAGCTTGACAAAACATTTAAGCCTTTTATTTTAGGGAAAAAAATGATTGATTTTAAGACTTTTTAAAAATTAAATCACAGGAAGGACAATGCTATAGAGAAGCTCATAATGGGTAAAAAAAGATGTTTTATACAGTGCACTTCTTGAAAGTCCTCCCCCTTCCAATCAAATTTATATATAAACAGCTATACAAAAACATTTGTGGAACAAGTTAAGGCTACTAATTTCTAATTTATTTTCTGTATTTGGTATTGGTTTAAACGTGCATAGGCAGACTATTAGTGTAACCATGACAAGTGTCCAAAAGTCACATTTACGTTTTCCCAAGAATGGAACCACAAAACTAGAAGGATTATTTACATAAAATCACAACACCTGCTGTACAGTTATATCAATGCTAACAATTCAGAAGAAAAAGTTGTGAAACATCTCTGTTCAAAGAAAAAATATTCTAGGCAAAAAAGATTAATTCAGTGAAAAGGCAGCTGGATACAGATAAGCAATCCAGTGGGAACATTCACTGTAAGTAACAAATACGTTTGAAGCAATTAATAAGGGAGATGGGGGGACAGGGAAGACTAGCCTGTATAAACCCTATTTGAGGCTAAAATAACATTTTGAAGTGTACCTTTGAAAGCAATCCATGATCCTGGCTATTAATCCCACAAGGCCAGATTTCCCTGTCATTCAGAGCAGCTCTCTCACTTTTCCCTTTAGGGCTTGGTGTAACATCAGTGTCTGTAACCTGTTCCTGTGAAGCTGAATTCCCTAGTTTGTCCTCAATGCGGGGCCGACAGCTCAAACTAAAAGATACCTCCTATATTGAATAGTTTAGTATGTTAGATTTTGAAAATGTGCTCCAACTTAGCATGCATTTTTAAGTTACAAACCTACCCACTTTATCTTGTCAAATAATGAAAACTAATATCTAGTAACATCTACTAAAGAGTGAAGACATTTTTAGTCTTCTTAGAATTTGCATAATAAAGCTCCATACAGCAGTGTTATACGACTACAAGTACGCACTCTGCATGTAAAATATTCAAGCTGCATGTAAAAATAGCTAAGATGCAAAATTAAGAGTCAAACAAAAAACTAAAGTGCAAATTTTGCAAATATTAAGACAAATGCAAGTTTACATGGATACTTCTTTAAAAACATACCTGTCTTTTTCTGCATTTTCCAATTTTTTTTTTTAAAAAGTGCATCTTTTCCATCTATCATTTTATTTCTTTACAGAGATAGAAAGAGTTCTTATAAAGCTAAAAGTAATTACAAAAGCTTCTTAATGTTTTAACTGTTTTATTTCCAAGCAGGTAAATTCTCCTTATCCATACAACATTCAGTGTGCTAACTGGCCAGAAAGAGCACCCACACTCTGGTACTTTTCCTCCAGTGTAATAGAACGGAAGAGACAAAACTTAAGTTATTAAAATGCTTTTGTATCTACTACAAGAAATGTTCACCATGTTAAAAAAAAAGAGCTTTTATGAATAGAAAGGAAGACTGACTGTTTATCTCAGCACTAAATTCAGAACACATTTTCTAAAAAGGTGCCCATCTTTCCAAAAAATCAGAGAAGCTTCTGTATTATGTCAAGACTTCTATCATATCACTAGAAAGATGCTTGGATAATGGCCCACTAATGATACATTTCTAAACCTCCCCTCACCCAACACCCGAAATTTTTCCCCACTAACAGAAAGAAACCTAGAGATGAAAAACTGTATAGATAGACATTTCTTCCTACATCAAGTCAGTGAATTCTCTGCCAAAGTACACATTTAATCCTTAATTGTACTTTGAAGAAAGAACAAAGATTTTAAAGATTCTTTAGATTTTTGTTGTGACAGAATCATTACTTTTTTTCTTTCATTAAAAAAAAAAAAAATCCATACATGCATGGACACCTCCTGAACAGGGCTCATGGGGATTTACTATTTTTTCATTGAACTGCAGATTATGACACTATCATAGGACCCATGAAAAAACCAAAATAAAGCCTTCATTTCTAGCACCTTAATTACTAAAAGGCAGCTTACCGTGGTATCTGAAGCCTCAGACTGCACATCAATGTTTAGCGATGTGCTCTCACCTACAGAACCAGATCCCACAGCTGAATCTATAGTCCGAACATCATCCTCCTCATTTTCTCTAGCCTGAAATATTTCATTGGCACAAATGAAAAGCTATATAAGGGGGCAGTAAAAATGAATTATGGAAGGCACTACATACCAAAATCAACACCCTCAGTAGCACCATCAAATCATAAATGGTCAACTCCTAAAAAAAGCTTACAATGCAGAAACAAATACATTATGTTCTCAAACTTACAAGCATCTTTTGCAAAAATTTCAGATAGGATTTCTCCTGCTCTTTAAGGTCATCTATAAGGTGTGATAAACGCTCAACATTGGCCGATCTTTCATTTTTCTCTACAAGATCATCCCGCATGGAGCTGGCCTTAGCAATATAGTCGCGAATTTGAACTAGTCTGCTCACAATCTGCAAAGACACTGAAGTTACTGAATGCATTCAGCTACAGCTGCAAAGTATTCAATGCACAAGACGCAGTGATAGCAACAGCAAAGGAGTAATGAAAGAGGGACATATTAGTACTTTCACTCCTACAAGCACTCTTCCATAACTGGTTAAAAGTCAACAGCCTTTATAAGGATAGATTTATGCATGCGGGAAGTTGCAAAGCTGAAGCACAGGGCTTCTGGTCAACATAGGCTAAAACACAACAGAGCTCATCAACATAGGAAAATAGTGAACTGTGAGAGCATTTTCTGGAACCGTATAAAAGGGAAACAACCTTTAAAATGAAAATTACTTCTGTTACCAACAAGCTGATTTCTAAAGAACAGTAAACGATTAAGTTTGGTTTCACATTTTCTTCAAGTTTCAGAAGAGTAGGAAGTTAAATATTTCCAATAAAGATTTCTAGTTTTAAGAAATTTAGAAAGAAGCCCTAAAAATTAAGAGTCGATATTTTTGTAGACTTTATAGGCTGTGTAAATACCTGGCTACTATCCATCGCTTGTTCTCCCCTTCCATCCTCTTGAGCAGACACTTGACAATTTTGCAAGAAATCCTTGCTTAGAGCAGTTCCAAACAACTCTTTACATTGCGCTGATACCCCACATTCCTTTTTTTGGGAACCTGAGGCAGGATCTTTGCTTTTGTTAGTGTTAATCTGCAGTGACAGGAAGTTGAATGGTTTTTTGTTTTCATTAAGTTGACGTTTGTTGTTAGCAGCCGTTGCCCTGCCTTGAGAATCACTTCCAATGCTTCTCTATATACAAACAGAAAAAAGAACAATTGCTTTATTTTTTTCATCCAGTATGTTCTCAACACTGCTTAGTTTCCCTACTTGTATTATTATTTCTACAGTATTATTAGACTGATTTTAAAGTTACCTAATTAGTCACCAACTGGCCAAAAGTTAGCTAAAGACAGTGCCAATGATTTTGCCATATAGTTTTCAGAAAGCAAATCCATCCTCCCAGAACAACGAGAAGCAAAAACGTTCTGTAGTTTCTCAGAATATAGGTCATCATTCTTGCTTGATCATCATCATCATTCACCTTGACTGTAGCAAAAGGCATTCTATTTCTCCAGGTACATTTGAGAACAGAATAATAATAAAAGAGCAACATATTCCTGTGCAGAACATGATACCTCAGAACTTCAGCTTTTCTTTAGAACCTTTTGAGTAGCAACCTGTTGCCCTAACATACATTTGAGGAGGAAGTTATGCCCAGCTTTTAATCTATAACTCAACACAGTGAACTACACTGGAAAGAATCTTTATAACCAAAGAAGTTAGCAACAACCTTCGGGAAAGATGAACTAGCCTCTGTTCTGAAACTGTTAACACAAATTTATACCTTGTTATGAAAGAATTAATCCCTCATACTTCATTGGTTTTGGAAAAGGGCAGGATGAATGCGCTGTATTTCCAGAAAAGTAGCTATGGCACAAGAATTTGTGCCATTAAATTCTCTACGGTCTACTGAGGAGCAGTGTCTAATGATACTCCTCTGCCTAATCCACAAGGATAACAATGTTCAGGATCACAAACTGGCAGCTCAAGAACAGAATTTCAAAATAAGGTAACAGGTATTTTCAAGTGGCAGACAAGTACCATGAGTAAGAAACACTGTTTCAAGGACACAGAGATTTGGTAATGATTGAGAGCAAGAAAGTGAAGACAGCTAGCACACTCTTGAACGGGGAAAGCCGTGGTCCTGAACTTTCCCTTATTTTCTGAAATTCAAAACCAGAACTTTGATTTGGTTGTCATAGTGCCTTTAAGCCTTTTTTTTTTTACCTTAATCACTTAAGAAAGGATTCTTTACTCATCTGTCACATTATTAAGAGATAACTCAATACATTTTGTAGTCACATTTCTAGTGGGAGCTAGTATTCACACAAACCTGATCCAGATCACTGAAGTTTATTCTTTGTTTAAGCCTTTCTAGTTCAGCCTGCTCTGGAACAGACATCTGAGTCATGTATCGAGCATGAGGAAAACTATGAGAAGTTCTGGTCTTTCGTCGTTCCATTCCAGGTGAAGATTCTGGAGATATTTCATTAGTAACTCTCGTTTCACCTTCCCCACTAAGCTTTTTCTTGTTTTTTTCTGAAGATCTGTTTGCTTTCTTCTGCTGACTTCCCCAGTCCTTAGGGGGAAGGAGAGAGAATAAAAAACCATATTTGTTATCCACACAGACAAAAAGAAAATGTTTTCATTCTGCGAGAGAGTTTACTTCTATTTTAGAAGTAAAAATAGTAAGCCATAGTGAAATATGCACTAAGTTTTCTAAAGCAAACGTCACTTTACAAAATAAAATTTCCTCCATTGCATAATTAAGAATAGCTTGTCAGGAAATTTTAAACCCATTTCATCCTAAATGCATTAAATTAATTTCAAATGAAGCTACAGTTGTATTTTTTCTTCTTTGTTGTGGACTCTTTCACTTTTAGGAGTTCAGAACCTTTTAAATTATAGCTTTCACTTTCATGACACCTACAATGCTTTTGTGTCTAGCTACTTTATTTACCCAAAATGCTTGCCACAAATGCCTCTACAGACCTCACAAACTCTGAATTTTACTCATTGCCTGCTTACATCTAACTCAGTTTTTCCAGGTATTTTCCTGTAAAGCTGTACTGACAAGGCTTACGGGTTTGCATTGTTACCTGCCACTAACTGAACCTATCTGGCAATTTTAACGTACAGCATCAAATGGCAACAGAAAGAAAAGAATAATTTTACCGTGTTGTTCAGCCGGTCATCAAGGCTCTCATTGCTCCAGCTGGGCAAGTCCTGATCATTCATGCCTTCTTCAAAGGGACCGCCTCCTGTTGCCATGACAAGTAATCAATAAAAACAATCTAAAAGAAATAGTTGAAAGAAATGTGCTGCATTAAAATCAGTTTACACAGTTAAAGATTCACGATCTGAGAAGATAACTACATATTCATTACAAAATGCAAACACAAAGCTGTCTAGGAAACTAAACTCACCATTTACTAAACTGGGTTACTAGAAATGTATCAATGAGAAGAACACAAACTGGCATTAAAAAATAAAGAAGTAGTAGTTGTGGGTTTGGGGCTTTTTAACCTCTAATCTATGAAAGTAACTTTTTTTTTTTTTTAGGGTCTCAAGAGCCCTCACTTTAAAACAAACTACACGGTGTTCAGAAAGACTGCTTTGTAATTCATAAAGCCTACACTTTTAGGCACAGGATGACGTCTATTCGATACAATAAGTGACGCTGGAGACCCCGTATGTCAAACTTTCACATTCATTATAAGACTAAGATGCTGACAACAGAGTACTAAATGACACACTTGAAAAAATATAAGGAAAACAGACGTCAGTAAAAGGATTTTTACTTTCACCCACACATTAAGCTATTTAAGCAGAGAATGACCTGCCACTCACATTAGAGTTCCTACCAAAACCAAACAAAATAATGGGTTTTGTAGTGCTTTGCTGCTCTCTATCAGTGTCACTCTGTGCAATATAAAACAACTTAAATGTTCAAAATGTTCACTTCCTGTTTTGATATTAGAAATAAAAAAAATTGTTAAAGTTGAAAGATCAGAAAAAGTATTCCTTTATGACAGTAAAATTAGATTAGCCTGTTCCAAAAGGTGAAGAATACGTAACTGTATTTGATAAGTGCTGGAATTCATACTCCCTTCTTCATCCCAACAAAAATTCCCAGTAGGCCATGCAACCAAAGGGTACCACCTCTGAACTAAATGGCCAACAAATAATACCAAAATTAAAAAAAAAAAAAACCAAACCAGACGTTTAGAACTGGATAAACTTCCTGATGTGCCTAACCTTATGACTATAAAAAACTATACGTTGGCTCAAGGACATTCTGTGCAACTTTCAGGTAATCTGTCTGATTCAGGTGGAAAATTAAAACGCAATGTGCCCTTTCACATTTTGTTTATCTTCATATAGAAACACAAGCATCCTACAAAGTTCACAGGGAAGCTCACACTAAAATTTACAAGCATTCAAAGCAAATGCATAGTTAGCAGTTTAAAAACAACCATGATTTTAAAGAATTTTCTTTAGTTACAGATAAACTGTTCATCTCTGTAGATGTGCAAGACCCAACATTTCAACAGACACTGTATCCTGACCTATGTCACTGAGCATAATGAGGAAGATTAGAGGCCATCTGGGTTTACAGTTCAATTCTGTAAGCCGTTTCCTCATCATCATGTTATATAATTCTACTAAAACCATAGCAAAAGTAGTTTTTTCCTACCTCCCACTGTAAAAAAAAGTGGCAGTATTCATCTTTACATAATACAAGTAACTACTCATATTTATTTCTCTTAAAACTTTCACAAAATCTGTTCTCAACTATCTTAGCTATAGGAGACCCTCATTACCTCTGAAGTAAATTCACTGCCCCAGATGGAATACTCTGAATGATACTACTCTCAAACAAGGAGACTGGGCATACACCAACACGCCCTGATAAATACAGCTCAAAAATAACAGTATCTTCATTATTTCCAGCAAGCGTATTTTAAAGTGTTCTAGCAGAACTGTGCTCTTCCCAAAGAGAAAGTTTCTAAACATTCATATTATAGTCTTTGATACCTCCAAATGAACTATATTCAAGCAAGTTTAAGATCAGAGAGCTCTGCTGGTATTTTACCTCTTTAACTCAGTTGAAAAACACAAAGAGGTTTAGCCAGGTTTTTTCTTCTCTTTCACATGAAGCTGTGCTTTCCACCTCCACACACACATTTCATCAACATGCATTTTTTCTTTGTTTTCATTTTGCCAGCTATTTTCTACAAAAAATCCTATTCTGAAAGCTTTGCTATCTTCCTATTGTCTATCTGTCTATCTATCTACAGCAACCCATTGCCAATTTCAGGTTCTTGCAAGTCATAGGATCTGTATAAAAGCTATGTGAGCATGTGCCTACTGCCTTACAATACTTACCAGGGAATTCGGAAAAAAAGAGAAGACTTTCAAGTACATTTTCTGCAGAAATAGTAACTTCAGATAATATGTAGGATTATAGGCGAAACATGTAAGATTATAGTCAAAACATATTCTGTACACGTAACAGCAATATGCAGATCGCACAGAAGAAACACTACTTAACACAAGCAAAACACACGTATGTACTTGAAAAGAATTTTTTTTCTACAGTAAAGATGCTCTTGAGAATTTTTTTCTATGGCATTCATACGAACGCAAGAGCTCTCTAGAGCACCTAACACTGCAGAGTTTTGAAAATAAAAAAACATTAAACGAAAACAGAAAGTCGCAAAAAGCCATCAAAGCGCCATAAAGGCTGAAAATGGGCCCAAACACTTCTTTTTAAGACGTGCGCTCCTCGCTGGACATTAACTCATTAAAAGCAAACCATATAGTATCATCATACAGGAGCAGTCAACAGAGCAAATCCTCTCCTGCCGCACCGGACAGCGCTCCCACGAGCCGCACATTCACGCACCCTGGCTAGGGGCGGTGTGCCCGGCACTTCCAGCTTCCAGCGCCGGGGCCTTTCCAGAGCCCGCAGCCTCTGCCGTCCCGACCTGCTCCGATCGCACGGCAGGCGCCGAGGCCAGGCCCGGCGGGTCTCGTTGCCACCAACGGGGCCGGCGGAGCGAGCGATGGGCCGGCGGCTCTGCCGGCCGAACCGCTCGCTGCCCGAGGCGGGCGAGGCGCTCCCGGCCCGGGGGCGGCGGGCGGAGATCCCGCTCCTTCCCGGCGCCAAAGCCCGGGCGCCGCGGGGTGCGTGGGTAGGCGGGCTCTGCTCAAGGCGCCTCCGCTGCCGCGAACGCGGCGGCGTCTCCTTGGAGAGCAGATAACGCGCCCTGCCCTGTGCGAGGGGCGCGGCCCGCACAGCCCGCTGCCACCGCACGGTTTCCCCGCCGCCCCGGACCTGCCTCCGAGGTCACTGCCCGCTCCTCGCCGCCCACCCTCGCGGGCCGCCGCCCTGCCCCACCGCACCAACGCGGCCCCGCCGCCGCCAGGGGAAAGGGACGTGGAAAGGCCACCGCGCCGCGCGAGGGGCAGGAGAAGGCAGCTCACCCCGCGCCGGAGGGGAGGTCACCCAGCCTGGCTCCTCCTCCACCGCCGGCCACCACTTGCGGGGCCCGCGCTGCCCGGACGAGCGTTTCGCCTTCGGGCAGCGGAGGAGCGGCGCGGCTTCGCTTCGACCGACGCGGGGGGACAGGGCTGGCGGAGGCGCTCACAGCGCTCCTGCCTCAGCCACCGCCGCCATCTTGGCCGCTACTCCGCCGGGGCTGCGGGGGGCGGTCCTTGGCGGAGGGATACAGACACAGACAGACAGACAGACCGACACTCACCGTTATCTGGTAACCTCCGCCCGCCCCGGCCCTTCCGCACTGCGCGCGCCCCGCCCGATCCGGACCGCGGGGCGCCCGAGGATCCCCCGCGCAACCGCAACCGCCGGGCTGCTCGGGGGAAGAGCGGGGTGTGAAGAAACTCCAACTCCCAGCGTGCATTGCGCGAGGGAGGGGCCAGCACCTCCGGGGCCGGCGGCGGTGCCTCCTGGGAGTGGTAGTTTTCCCCTCAGGCGCCGCCCCGCCCCATGACAGGACTGCGCGCGCATCCACCGCTGCTTTGCGGCGTGTGGGGAATGGCCGAGCGTGTTTTTCTAATAAAATACGAAAACAGCGATGAGCTCTGTAAATGCCTTTGCCTGATTGGAAGACGAGTAAAATCACGTTGAAACCCTAAGCGTGGACAAGGATCAGCTCTTGCCCTCGTTTGGAGCCGTACCGACTAGTCTCTTCTGTCAGCCTTTGGCGTGTTTTGCTCCTTGATTTGTGGCATGGAGTTTATGCATCTAGGTTCTTTATACTTTCCTTTGGGGGGAAAAATATAAAAAGAGGGTTTGGCATTTAAAAAACAACAGTTGTGCGTAAAAGCCTGTGCACTGTTCTTGGTATTTAACAGAAGTTGTTGTTAGAATCATAGAATATTCTGAGTTGGATGCGACCCTTCAAGATCCAACTCTGGCTCTGTACAGGACACCCCACGAGTCACACCCTGTGCCCAAGAGTGTTGTCAAAACACTTCTTGAGCTCTCTCAGGCTTGGTGCTGTGACCGCTTCCCTGGGGAGCCTGTTCCAGAGTCCAACCGCCCTTTGGGTGAAGAACCTTTTCCTAATATCCAACCTAAACCTCCCCCGATACAACTTCAGGCCATTCCCTTGGGTCCTGTCACTGGTCACCCCAGAGAAGAGATGAGTGCCTGCCCTTTCTCTTCCCCTCATGAGGAAGCTGTTAGTCCTTCAGGGAGCTGGACTTGGATAACACACTCAGGATTTCTATTTCGGTGAAGCTGGTATTGTTAATATGACTTTCATTTGGGGAGGATTGTCCCTTGTCAAAATGGAAAAACCCAGCATTTCAGCTTTTTCATTACAGTGAGTTTCTAAAGCAAAAGCATTAAGCATTTACATATGCCTTATAATTGATCCTGCTAGAGAAACATTCTACTGGTACAACGTGGAAATGTAGTTAGCCACCATATCTCCCATATTAGGACTTGTGCTAATGAATTTTGCTTAAAAAAAAAAAAGACACATGAATCCTTTTCAAGGATCCATTAATCTATCTGTAATCTAGAAAAGGAACTGGAAAAGCTTCAAAATAAAGATGTTTCAATAAAAGTGTTTTGTTATTTCCAGCAGATTCCCCCTATCAAAGGAATAGTCCTGGACAATATTGAGTGAGTGAAAGAGGTGAGCATAAGACTGCCTATTAGAGCAGAATCTTTCTCCCATTTCTACCGTGAGCTACTTGACTGTATATCCACAAATGAAATCACTTTGAAAACAATCTACAACAGTTTGATGGAAGCTCTCTGTGTGATGAGTATCTATCATCAATCTGGATTGCAATTCTCCAGCTAATAAAGAAGTTAGTCTATCAGCATTTTTATGATACTTTGAACTAATGTCCTATTTTTCTGAACTCATGTATCATGTCTAGATATTCATCACAATATTGGCAGTGTTGCTGTTGACAAGATGCTTTCTATTGTCACAGTGACAAATCTCCCACGGCCTGGCAGGTGGAGGCAGAACTTAAGAGAAAATACTGCCCTAGTACAATGACTATTTTTTTTTTTTTGCTGTGCCTTATTCTTAAAATACAGCTCCCTCATTCCTCTTGTCTCCTGAAAAAAAAAAAACAAAACAAAAAAACCAAACAAACTTACGTAACAAATGTAATACTTTGTCAAAGAAAAAAAAATCAAATTGATTGTAGTATGTTTCAGTAGCAATGAAGTATTTTAGTGTAGTCCCTTATATGTCATAACTGTATGTTCTCCTTAGCACAATATGAGTTTAATCAGAGCATCATGACTTTAATTCCTCCGTGACATTTGGAGGATGATTTTTCTCTTCTTATTTTCTGCCCCTATTCTGGAATTGGCTGCAAACTTGTTTGTGTGTTTTTTCCTTTTTTTTTGTTTGTTTCAGAAATGGCCCCCCAGAGCCATTTTTCATTTGGGATGGAGAATTCAAAAAGATACAACAGGCATGAAGGAATCGTGGATTGCACTGCAAGAAGCATTTTTTCCAGTAGGTGGTTCTCCACTGCTGCTGTAAAATAACATCTCAGGATTTGGGAAGGATTATGAGGCAAAACTCAATATGGCTTAAAGAGTGTCTTGTTAATTAAATAAAATAAATATTTTTGGGGGAAAGTCCTATATCAACGCTAATGAGTCTCTAGACAGACAGCAATGAAACCCCCCTATAAAGATCTCTGTTATAAGCGCTTCCCTCAGCAGCCATGCTAAGGAGTGCATCCTCACTGAAACTGAGTGGATTATCTTTGAGATAGCCCAATTTAATTGGGATTGAAAGCCATGTCAGAGACATGATGATATTTTCCTTACACAACTGTTGGCTGTATCTTGTTAATTTTACTTTATCATTTCAAATTGAAAGAAAGCAAACAAAATACAGGCACATAAGGACTGGAGACAAGAAGTGAAAGATTAATGTTTTACTGAAACAGAGGAGATGTAAGAAGTATCTGGGGAGAGAGATTTTTAAAGGCCCTGAAACAAAGATAGTAATTAATTGAGCATTCAGTTCAAGCAGTAATTGTCCATGTTTTTCCTGATTTTATGACAAAGAAGTTTTTGCTGCAAAATTTAAACTGGCCAAAAATGGTAAGTCTACCATTATATGGTTACACAGTGACTACCAAGCTACTATACGAAAGGTGTTTTTCTTTCTTTGCATAACATTAGATTAGAACGATCTTTTAAGGCATTAACAAAGAGTTCCAAGTTGATTTATATAGGAAGATGAAGTGTCCACTTATCCCTATGAGGTCTGATAACAAGTTAAGCGGTTCTAGGGGGAAAGGCACAGGCGTTTAAGACCACAAAGCCAAACTTTAGGCTGATCAAGATTCACTGATTTAATACTAGTGAAGAAACTAGGACAAAAAGGAAACTATTTTTGATGATCCATTCAAGCTAAACAGTTATCAGAAGCAATAAAGGAAAGAGAAGTAATTGGAAGATAGGTATTAGCTAACTTAGTCAGATCTCAGGAAAAATCTCAGATGAAGAATGGACAGGATCCTCGTTGTAAACCTTTTCCACATCCTTAGGGGTGCGGAAAGTAGTCCACTTGGTACTGCTGTTATCTCACTAATCTTTAACATTTGCTGTTATATGCACTTGAGGCATTACATTCTAGTAAAGCATTAGTGACTGGTGTCAGACCAAGTGATAAAGTGATGGATGGACCCACAAGACATAACCAATTTTGTTTTATTAAACACTCTTATTTCACACAACCAAAACACATCAGGATCACCAATGCTGCCTTTCCTAGAGGCCTGGAGACCACATTTTTCTCATTATCCTCTTTGAAGTCAGACTTTGCTAAAACCTATTTTAAAAACTATTTTAAAAGAGGTCTGTATAGCACAGAAGTTGTCAAGGTTATGAGTATTATTTAAATCTTTAGAAATTAAATAAATTTTCACAAGCAACATACAAATATGAGTTTTAATCTGGATGTACCTCTATGTTATTTAATTCAACATTATATTTGATACATTGTAGTCTAAGTTACGTAGTCTCATCTCTTTTTTTCTATTTGTAGTCCATTAGCATCTTCAGTTTATTCCTTGGCCAACAATGATAATCCAAGAAAAAACAAAATACTACAGTTGTTCTGAAATGACAGATTTGACTTAACCAGGTGTATCTGCAGATTCTTCAGAAAAGTGAGTAGGAACAACCTTTAATTCATAGCATCTTGGGTGGTTGTTTTATATCATAACATTGTCTAGCCACTTCCACATTATTTAGATTTCTGGAGTCACAACATAAATGTGTGTTACACTGAACAAACAAGGAAATTAAAAAGTGAGCAGGAAAAAGAGAAAATTATTATACGGCTTAGAAATGCCACATAATTTTCTATCTCTGAATTGAATCAAAGAACAAGAATATGAAAGAAATAAGCAACCTCACCACACATAGAGAAATGATCAGAACGAAGAATTCTCATTTGCAAATTAAAATTCTAAGAGGAAAAAGTTGTAGATTCTTCCTACTCTTTTGCTTATAGCTGGCTGTCTCCAATGTATCTGATATCAGTCACTCCTGTATATTCATAATTAAGTGCTTTCTCTACACTGTATGGCTTCAGTTATGTTGAAGACATACCAGCATTAAAATAGTTAGCATATAAAAGCTACAGTGAATTCTTCAATGCCACCTAATATTTTTTTCATGTGTGTTTATATTTCTTTAAACAGGAAGAAATCTGCTGAAGTTGTAGGTCATTTTACAACTACTAAGCATTTTGCTAGTGAACATCCAATCCACAAAAAGAAAAAATTCCAAATAATAATGTGGAGTTTTGTTCATAATCAGTCATGTGCTGACTTCTAATAAAAAAAGTTATTATAAGGGGTTCCACTGTAGCTACACACAGTTGATTAGTTTTATTATATTCTTTATTTTATCCTCTGGCAGTAATGCTTTTGAAATAGATACTTGCTTTTCTGATACTGGTTTTGCAAATACAGAAGTAACCAAATATGATGGCCTTGCATGTCTATATACATACATACCAATGACTATATACATACATACCTATATATATGCAAGGATTTAAATTAGAGTAATTTTGAAAGGTTTTAAGTAACTTTGTGATCTAAATCTTTCTGTCACATTCCTAATTAAATTACTTTTTTGGTTCCTTTCTCTTTCTGGTGGTAAAGATTTAGTGCTATGTGGTTCCAGTTATACTGTTGATTAGGGCTGGTACAGATGGATAACAGCACTAAATTGATAAATACCAAGGAAGAGGGATTAGTTGGTGCACCATTCCAAACGTAGAATATAGGAGAAGGATGTTGTTGAAGAGGACAAAAGGAAAACTGAGGCCAGCAGGAAGCTTCCTGTGTAAAGAAGGCAGTCTGGAGAAGGCAGGATACGTAAGCTGTTCTTCTAAATAAGGCAGAAGATTATGGGCCATGTTCTTTTCTTGGCACTCGCACTAAGATCTTGAGCAGGTCACTTTGCCAGATAGGTTTCCTTACAGTATAGTTTAATTCGTATTTGTTATTATTTGGAGGTTAATGAATAGAAGACAAACAGCAGCAATGGAACATACTGTGATAATTTTTTTTTTTAGAATTACTCTGAGCCTTCTCTGAGTCCACTGTTTTTCTATATTCTGCAAAGATGTGTACAGACCTAGATGTTTGTTAGGTCTTCAACTCTGTGACATGTTCCATCTATGCTAGTTACACTGTCTTTGCTACTGCCTATTGAAAAAGATGTGAGGGACTGCTTATGCTATATTTCTAATAAGCATTGGGGATTTTTTCCCATAGTTGGTGTGTGATAAAATAATGTCTAAATATGTTGAATTTACTGGTCTTATTATCCATGATAATGATATGTTGCTGATTTCTGTATTGTATATCTGAAATGACAGATTATGAAAGTACTAAATTTTGCACCTATTTCTTAGAACACTGCATGAAAATGAGATAAATTATTTAAAATCTGGGATTTATTTTTTGTATATTTTATCCATACACCAAAAAATAAAGTGCCTTCGTTCTGTTATTTCAGAATAGGTAAGAAGTTCTTTTCTGCTTATCTCTTGGTCTTATTAGGGAATTACATTTATTGATGTAACATTTCAAATTGATCATGTGATTATGCAACTTTTAGAGATCACATACTTCAGGTTGCAGTAATAGGCCCTGGTCGCTATGTACAATACATTTGGTGAATATTGAATATGGCAAAATCTTCATAAGTTTATAGATGGATTGCTGTATTTTTGGTGCAACTGATTTCTACCACTGCTCTCATTAGGATGGTGACAAGCATTTTGAAGACAGCATGCTACAAAATGAAGAAATTTAAAATATTCCGAAGCTTCTTATTTGTCCAAAAGTAAGCAAAGTAGTGGCTTGTAGTACTCTTAACTCATCCGACATTGAAAAAGTAAAATATTACTAATAATCAATACAATGAAAGAAGCAGAAGCTGAAATACAGGAAGAAGGCAACAATGTCCTAGAGCGAGACAAAAAAATCCATAACCCTCAGCAAATAGTAGTAACTAAATGGAGAATTGGAATAGTAAGGACAATGATCCTGCTTTCTTTTGTTGATTTCTTTTGTGTTTGGTACAACAGAACTTCTTCATATACTTCATATACTTCCCCATAAATAGGTGGAATTCCCTCAAGGAGGTCAGTCATCAACATCTCATGAACTTTAGGGATTTGTATTGCCAAGAGCATGTCCTTTTAAATTTGATCTTGTTTTGTAGCTATTCTAATACTCTGGTGAAAGATTCTTGTATATAAATGAGACAGTACATGAAAATTGCTGTCACTTGTCTAAGTAGGACTCAGTTAAACTGATACAGATTGTTCCAAAGGAATACTGAAATTCCAAATTGCTTTAGTAAGAAGAAATCCACAGAATCTATTCATGCAGAAGTAAGTATGATAGACTCTGGTTTTTGTTAGATGTCTCCAAAGAAACATAAAATATTAACAGCTAATAACTATATTTAGCTTTTAAAAGCTTAGTGGATACAATTTTTTACAGCAGTCCAAACTGTTGATTAAATTCAGTGTAGCTTTTTATAATTTTGTTAACTTGGATATGAGGATCATCTCTTACATAAATATAGTTGAAGTGAACTGTTGAACAATCTAAAGTAACTCCACTTAAGCAGATAGAGTTGTACTCACTTTCATCAGTAGCCTGCTGCTGGAAGGCATTTAACATCTGTCAGCTATGCAAACATCCACAGCATTATGTGTGAGAAGCTCGTACATAATACTTTTATTTGTAGAATACACTTAAAAAGGGAAGATATAATACCATCTGGTAAATGGGCACATCATAAATTATAACTACTTAACTGGATTTCCTTGCAAAAACAACATTTGATTCTTAAGTCAGTCTATAAAAAAATATACACTTTTGGAAAGAAGGCCGCCTTTAAAAACATTAACATGCAGAGTTTTTTAGTCATAAAGCTGAGTTTGGCTTATCTTTTATTTCAGCTTTGTTCTGTTTCGGTAACAGAATATTAGTATGGGAGTTACACATCATTACTACTTCATATGAAAAGACCCCCAAAGTTAAGTTTACTCAGACATCATGATTTTGATAGAGTTGGTCAGGATGGGTTTTGAGGTTGTTTTGTTTGTTTGTTTGCTTGCTTTTACCCCTCAGAAAAAAAGCCCAGCATCTAGCTTATGAAACCAAGCATCCTAGTCCATTTCAAAGTATTTTCAATTTATTATTGTTACAATTTAGCAAATGTGAAAGACCATTTAATTCATTTAATTATCATGGTGGATGTACAATGTTGAACGCACATTTTCAAATATATCATCTCAGCCAATCCTAGAATGAAATACATTACGTATTTCCTATTTTATCCTTAGCATTACACAAATGAAAACAATGCAGAGAAGAGTATAAACTAATTTATAACAGATGGAATAAAAGTACATTTTGACAAACACGGTAACCATGTTGTGGTTATACAATCTTTGACCCTTCCATATTTCTACATGACAGCTGAAGGTGATTTAAAACTTTCCTGAATAAAAATCATACACATGATCTATAAAGGTATACTTTTTCTCATTTTTAATGCCTGTGTTACAACTTACAAGGGAAAATCTATGGTTTCTTGTATTATTAAAGCTTATTGTATCCTTGCAACTTCTTTGGAGCCTGAATGATAAAGAATCATATTATGAATACATTATCTTGCGTTTGCTGATTTTACAATCATGGAATTATAAAATGAGTTGGATTGGAAGGGACCTTAAAGATCATCTAGTTCCAACCTCTCTGCCAGAGACGGGATCACCTTCCAATAGACCAGGTTGTTCAAAGCCACATCCAAACCGGTCTTGAACACTTCTAGGGATGAGGCATCCACAGCTTCTCTGGGCAGCCTGTTGCAGTGTCTGACCACCCTCACAGTAAAGAATTTATTTCTAATATCTAATCTAAACCTGTCCTTTATTCAGTTTCAAGCTAGCACCCCTTGTCCTATAGTACACGCCTTTAAGAAAAGTTTCTCTCCAGCCTTCTTGTAAGCTCCCTTTAGCTACTGGAAGGCTGCAATGAGATCCCCCTGGATCCTCTTTTTCTTCAAGCTGAACAACACCATCTCTCTCATCCTGTCTTTATAGGAGAGGTGCTTCGGCCTCTGATCATCTCTGTGGCCTCCTCCGGGCTTGCTCCAACAGAGCCATGTCTTTCCTCTACTGGGGGCCTATGAGCTGGATGCAGCACTCCAGATGGGGTATTATTATGAGAGTGGAGTAGAGGGGCAGAATCACCTCCCTTGACCTTCTGGCCATTTGTCTCTTGATGCAGCTTGGGATACAATTTGTTTTCTGGGCTGCAAGCACATGTTGCTCATATTTAGCTTTTCATCCACTAAGGCCATCTCTTAAGATCTGCTCTCAATCCACCCATCACCAGCTGGTATCCATGTCTGGGACTTACCTAAGTTGTTAAACTTCTGTCAGATTAAGATACCTGGAGAGGTACTCAGCTGCAAGTGCTAATATAATGGAAAAAAGATCACTTATTTCTTGTGCTAGGTTTTTCTTTTAAACATCCAAAAAAAGGTATGCAGTGGACATAATACAACTGAATGTTTTTACCTTGCTTGGAGGAAGTCTAGACATCTTGATTTAGTGTAGAAGTGATAAACAGCATTTTATCCTTTATATATACTCTATGAAAAAATGATAGAAGGGTTATTAATGATCCTTGCAATGTTTTCCTTCACTTCTGTACAAACTCTTCAAAGAACAGCAAATCAGAATATCTGTGTGAACATCCAGTATTTACTGGCTGCAGTAAGGTCTTATGACATTGTAAAGCCTCTGATCTCACTCAACTGATTTCTTTAAAGGGACAAAGATTCCTTTGCGTACCCTGAGTCAGATGCATGGCAGAAAATATCAGCAAGATATTCTTTAAGAGGTCAAAACAACAGAAACTTTACTGTCAAACTTCAGAAAATCAGGGAACTTTGGCAAAAGTTGAAAGCAACATTCAATCAACATAAAGCATTTCACAAAGCAATAACTTAGCAAACTCTAAGCCCATTCAACCTAGCAAACTCCAACCCACCCGATTTTAAGTTACTCAAACTTTGAGAAGAGGGAATTAGGGGAAGAAGAAAGCAAAAGGGAGGAGAGATACAGAAAAGAACAAATATAGCTATTACTCCTGGTTCCAGCAGTGTTTCAGCTGATCAAAACCCAAGAGAGGTAGGGTCAAGACAGCATGCATACTTTGTGCTCTGGTTTATGTACATTTTGGCTTTCCTGGGCCAAGTCCCCAGGTGGAACTCCTGGTCTGGTAGCCACTCAGGAGCTGGATTAGGGGCTCCAGGGGCAGGATGTGGAGCATGGCCTCCAGTGGGCCAGGGATTAGCAGCCCCTGTAGGGGCTGGGATACAGGCCCCAGGGATGGGGTGTATGGAGCAAAGTGCCTTGCCAGGGCAAGACTTGGTCTGCTGCTTTCCCCACGCATGAGCCTGAAATGTTTCAAGCCAGCCATGTCTTCCAGTCTCTCACAAACATTTGCCAGTTTTCAGTATTGAATGTATGCAACAGGTCTAAAAAGACATCTCTCTCTTCCTTTTGTGCTTATATGACTTCCATTTGTATATTCTTTGAAAGTGTTCTATTTAGTATGTTTATTTTTACAAAACCATTCTGATGATGGGTAGCATATAGACTTCTTGAATAACACAAACCTCTGACATGACACTGTATATAATTCTTGTTTAACTGAACCTTAGTCATGTATTTTAGCCATCTAGTCTTTGTTTAAAGCCCTCAAGTGGTGGGCAATCTACTTATAACCCTCAATAAATTGTT
>VZTE01002839.1:537377-570374 GCA_013397775.1 Eulacestoma nigropectus
ATTGTTTTATTATATTTTATTTTATTTTATTTCTTTAATTTAATTTATTTATTAATAAATCCAACTTTAAAATGCCATGCCTTTTTTCGACTTTCTAAATTCAGAGCCCACCCACTGAGTAACTATTGGTTAGGAGTAACACTATGAACAGGTATGTCCCTCCTTGAAAAAGACATTAGTCATACTAAGATTCTCAGTAAATATTATTTGCTGCATGATATTGAATTTTAGAATGATTCTTATTGTAGGTTTCTCAGGAGTAATTTACTGTAATTAATAAATATTTGAAATTCAGAATATGAGTTTAATTAGTTGATGTAATGTAATGAGTAAAGAGAAATACTGCCAGGTAACCAGATTCCAAATAATGCACTAGAAATTATTCTGAGAAAATTTGCAACAAGTCTTCAATAGGAAGTACGTGAAGAGCACCTACAAGACCCTAAGTTTAGCTCAGTTTGTCTAAGTGTGGGTGCTGATAATGCCATTGTTGCAGGTTTGATCCCCGTATGGGCCATTCACTTAAGAGCTGGACTCGATGATCCTTGTGAGTCTCTTCCAACTTAGATCATTCTGTGATTCTGAAAAAAGATGGAGAGAGACTATTTGTAAGGGCATGTAGTGACAGGACAAGGGGGAAGGACTTTAAACTGAGAGAGAGTAAGTTAAGATTAGATATTAAAAAGAAATTCTTTACTGTGAGGGTGGTGGAACAGAGAAATTGTGGATGCCCCATCCCTGGAAGTGTTTGAGGATAGGTTGGATGTGGCTTTGAGCAACCTGGTCTAGTGGAGGGTGTCCCTTCCCACAGCAGGGGGTTTGGAACTAGGGAACCTTTAAGGTCCCTTCCAACCCAGGCCATTCTGTGATTCTATATTTATATTGTGGAATGTAAAGCTCATTCTATTGCTGTTGTTCAGTATTTCCTTAAGACTTCTTTTCTTCCAGCACATTCCTTTAAGCATACTGATTTATTGAACTTCTTGGGAAGAGCCAGCATAGAAGGGCAAACACTCAAAACAAGTTGTATTTTAAAACATTCTTTGAGGTATTCATCTGGCTCTAAAAAGCTTGTATAGAAAATTATTTTGTCTAATGAAGTCACTGAGATGCTGTGCTTCTCAGTGCCTTGACTAAAAAACGCATCACACAAGATTTTTTCGGTACTTTTTCTTGTTCCTTTCAGCTTCATCTGTACTATGTTTGTTACTTTGGGTTAGGTTTTATTTAGCATATTTCTTTTTTTATTATACCTCTGACATTAATTTCTAGTCTGAGTGATTTTGGGGTTTTTTTTTAAATCCATTGAGTCAGTTTCTCTACGTACCTCTGAAGCCTAAGAGATTTAGGCTGTGACTATGGAAAGGAGTGGAGTATAAAGCTGAGTATGATACAGAGAGCAATTTCCTGGATCACAACAGCGAAAGGGAATGGATGATCCTTTGTTATTTTTGGTTTATTATTGTTTCAAAAGTGTTGTGTTAGGCACAGAATTACCGTCATCTCCTTCTTATGTTGCAATTCAGTCTTGATAACGGCAACTTCTCAGGAACATTCCAGCCCAGTGACTCATAGCAGATGTAAGCCTCAACTCTGCAGAATTTAATAGCAAAAACAATCACAGCTTGGGAAGGGCTCTGGAATTTTTTGCATCAGCTTAAGAAGATTTAACAACTTTGAGTTCTATCCAGAAGTTAAAGGTAAACATTTAAGGTAACTATGAGGGAAAAAGAAAGAAGTTTGGCTAATTTCTATAGTTATGGTTTAAAAGTAATTTGTTTTTGAAGGCCATATAACTGATGCAGTGTTGATAATGATGTATGAATGTTTTACCAGGATCTAGCTATTTTCCTGCATTTCTAGGTAGTTAATAAACCCAATATTCAAATTTACAGTTTCTAAATTTGTATTACTATGTGGCTGTATGAACAAGGCTGCTTTTAGAACCTAAAAGTAAATCAAATCATGAATTATTTTTCAGATGAGGAAAACAGGGCAATTTTTGTAACACCACCAAATTTAAACAAAGCAAAATCTGTGCATGAGTTTAATAATTTGAATTTTAAGAAAGCAAACAAAAAACTTTCCAGTCATTTTCCATCCTTTTGGCAGATTCTCTCTTACTATTATTGTATTTATTAGCAATGCGAGCTTTATTGACATTGTGCCAACAGAAACAGGCATCTGTATTCCATCTATTTTTCTGTCTCTTAAATTCAAAAATATAAGAACATTCTAATGGTTCAAAATTTTCATAGCACAGAACTTCTTTAATGTCATCAAATCTATTTAGTAATTTGTTACTTAAAGACTTGGAAAAAACATCAAATTCAGGGGAAATTTGAATATAGGATTGATTGTCTGTGTATCCTTTAAAGACAGCCCAGGGGCAGAGAAGAAAAAAGATGTGTTTCTAGAATTTTGATTACATAACTTTGGAGAAAAAATTCTGCACAACTGCACAATGCATATTCCAGGTGTAATCTTGGACTAGTAAATGAGTAACCCTAGGGACAAAATTTGAAGGTTTCACAAGACTTGCACTGAAACTTCATTTTTTTAAAACAGAAAGTGATTTTCCCCCCCCCCCCAGCTAACCGTTAAGGGCTCGTGTTTCAACTTGGAAATGTAACACCAAGTTTTTCTCACTCTAGCATGATGTGTGATAATTAATGCACATCTGCTGTCTGAGATTAATATTTTCCTGGAAAGGGATACCCCCTGTACAAATTTGTGGGTTTTTTCTTTTTGTTAAATCAACACAGGTGTTACAAAAAAGTCTTGGAAGTCTCTCAATAGTTATTAACTCTTCGGATTCATCTGTGACAGATTAAAATTTGTAATTTTTTGCAGGTTTTTTTGGGTGAAGGATTTTATTCAATTGTATATTGTCAGCAAATAGCTGTATAACAAGGTAAATATTTAAAGGACTGAAGAAATTAGTTTAAGAAACTGACTTTCAAAGGAGTCTTCCTAGAGCAAGATGTTAAGCTTCCCTTGAACAGAACTTTAGGTTTCCATATTACTAAAGACCATGGATGTGCACCTTCAGAGAACTGTTACTAATACAACATCTACTGAAAATTATTTTAGAAATGTGGGTAACTAAGTAAGAAGTTACCCACATTAATTGCATGTCTGAAGCTGATGATTTAGGTAGTGTGTCAAAGTGCTTTGAACATGTAAGGCGCTTGACCCTATTTACCACTTTTCTTGTCACTGTGAGGTTGACCACTCAGTGAATCTCATGTCATTGCAACTGTGAGATAGACAAACTACAGGAGTTTATGCCTGCTAAGGAACTGGCTTAAAGGTACAAGGTCCAGGACCAGCACTGCTGATTGTCCTGTGCCTTGTCTGGGTCTACCTGCCAGGCAGTGACAGAAGCAGAGAAATGCTTTTAAGTCGCCCATTTCTTTTCAGAGCCTGAGTTTTCATGTCTCTTCCTTCTTCCTTTTTCTGGAGGACAGCAGCACAAAGATTTTGGTTTCCTCTACCCTACTAGAGGTCCCTCTGTGGATTTTTTTACCCTGTGTCCTCTCTGTTTCAGTCTTCTTGTTTCTAACTGGTAGATCTGCCAAGTGGAGCTCTCAGTTTCTCCCTCTTTATAAGCTTCTTGTCTTAGATTCATAGTAAGCTTATATTTTGAGTGGCTACAGGATCAATACTCCATCTTGAGTTTACTGTTCAGCTTGCTTTCTTAAAAATGAAACTCCAGGATTAAAATATCTTCATGAATGTATTTAAATCATCAAATTTAGAAATTTATGAGACTATTATTATATTTTGATATGTCTTTTGAGCATGTTTTAGTTCAGCACTAAAGCTGACATGCTAAGTTGTTGCCCAAGTGCAGCCCTTATGAAGGTTCCCACAAGAGGAACATTCTTTAGAAAGAGGCATCCTTAAATAGAAAGGTGACTTCATCTAAAGATGACAAACTAAACCAACTGCACACACTTTACACTCCTCAGCTATTCATTCTTTTTGTGCAGCTTGCTCATAGCAGCTCATACATGCTGTAAAGGACTTACCTGCCTTGGTTGTGCCTCATAGTCTTCTATTTTTATTTTTTTTTCACTACCATAAATTTCTCTGAACAGTATGCAAGATTTACTTGATAGTCTTTTAAAAAAGAATAAGAATACTGTAGTTGTAAAGCTGTGCAATCCATTTAAGATTGGGGTTTTTTTGAGATTGATTGTGGTATTCAGGCATTCACAGTCAGTGAAATCATGATAGAACAGTTCAAATACTAAGACTAATGTGAGGGAGGATACTGTGCTTTCATAATTAAAATAACAGGGATGAAGTAGAACATATGAAATATGAATCTTCCAGTGAAAAAAATAGAGTCTCTTCTCTCCTAGAAAACATATTTAAAGTATGGAAGGAGTCAGGAAAGCAGTTATCAGAGACAGATCTTTTGCAGGCTGTCCAGATAGCTAATGTACTCTTTGGTCACTCTTGTCACAGACAGTGTCATCCCAACAGATGGCAACAGCTGCTTTCAAAACAGAAGGGACTGCAATAGCTATAATTACTAGTGTTGTAAGGTGAAAGTGCATATTTTGTCATGGCAGAAACTTCTGACATTTAAATAACAGATTCATTGCCAGACAATTCTTGCAGATTCCTCACACACACACACCCACACACCACCACCCATTTTTTAAGCCTTTAGTTCATAGTATTTACCATTTCAAACAAAATCAGAACTTGTTATACTGAATTCTCGTAAAGTTTCTAATTCAAATGGTATAACATTTACTTGGTTAGCTTGAAGGACAACTTACACTTTTAAATTCAAGAAGTTTATGGCATAGAAATAACTTAGCCTAAGATTTTCAGTTCACATTTTTACTCAAGAAGCATTTTATAGGTAATTTTTAACGGATTCCTTTGGAAACCTCAGACATAGACATCAGCTTAGTATAGTGCTTTGCAGCTTAATGATAGATGTTGTATGTGTCCAAAATGTTTTAAAAGACTTCTGAGCTGCTGTAACATGGGCCAGTAGGTACCAAGTACCCTCAACATTTTTTGTCTGCATCAGTCCTGTGAAAGAAGTGGGATAATGAGCTTTATACAGATATACTTGGGCCTCAAAACTCTATGCTTTCAGATATGATGCTTTCAAACCAGCAAACGTCAGAAGTAAAAAAACCCAAACAAACACCAAACCAATTTTGTTATTTAAGTTACTTACTTAAATAACTGTAATTTAAAAAAGCATCCCAAGTATTTTATAGGTAGCTGTTGAAATCTGAGATTTGTCTGGGCTGTGATTTCTGGTCTTGCATGAAGTTTTAAGAGATTGGTGAAAATACGGTTGGACTTGTCCAATTTTACATGCACTTAACACACTTCTAATAAGCACCTTGCTTATCTTTGTACAGTAAAAAGCACAGTCTGCTAAAGTTCCACTAATGTTTTATATTAATTCCTGTAGAAACATGAGTGGAAATTTTCGTAAAGTTGGTGTATCAATAAGCACATGCTGGTATTGAATCATTAATCTCTATTATAGGTATTACACTTTGTCTAACCACAAATGCTTTAGTGTGTCACCATCCCTGGAAGCATTCAAAAAGTGTAGATGTGGTGCTTAGGGACATGGTTCAGTGGTGGACCTGTCAGTAATGTTAACCTGTCAGTTAATGGTTCAACTCGATGATCTTGGAGATCTTTTCCTTAATAACTCTATGGTAAGAAAAGCAGAGTGGAAGCATATTCTGCTTTAAATAGGTGTTAGTGTATGCTAAATGAAGATATTTGTAGTTACGAAAGAAAAAGAAAGATTCCTCAGCTGATAGCTTGCAGCAGTTTAAGTAATTAATTCAGAATAGGTTTATGTATAATCTATGTAAATATTTTACTGATTGGAGGCCTTGGTTTGTCTGTGAAAAGCACACATCTGTCTTACAAAAAAATTTTGAAGTTCTATCAGCTAATGTTTGCAAGGCAGTGAGATACAGTGATGATTGGTTTGGCCTATAAAATAATTTTCATATGAAACAATGGGATTTAAAATGCTGTGGGCCATACAGTGCAAAGTATCCATAGCTATCAGTTTAAAGATGTCATCCTTGTCACCGTTAAAATAAAAGCTGATAACTATTTTGGATTTTTCCTCCAAATAACTCTGTAACAGAACAATTATCTTGATCCTGTCCTGGTGCACAAAAGTTGCACAAATCTGGAGTTCAAGGACAACTAGCCCAATTCAGATTTTAATTACTTGTCTATGACAGAGAGCTTTCTTAGAGATTTAAGGGACCAACAAGGAATATTTCCCTGTTTTTCAGCTTGTTTTAAAATGTTTTTGCTTTTGTCTTGAAAATAAAATGTATGAGTTTGAATCTTGAATAGCTGTCCTAAAATACATGGAGACCTCTAATACAAAGTGGCCTAAAAGGATAAATTCTCATTTTACTGGCTTTTGGAGTTGTATTTTATCAGACTATTTTAGACATTTGTAATGAATCCTGCATATACATTATATTTACAGTTTGTAAGGAAAGAATTATAGTATAAATAGACTCTTTTGAAAAAGATTTAAGATGTCAAGTGTAAATTTTAGATTTATGTTGAAGTTAACTAGTATTTCCTTTGTTCCTCTACTTCACAGCTTTCAAAATGAAGATTTTGATAGTGATTGATTTTGTCCTTGCAGCTAGCTTGATGGATGTCATTGGCAGCTCTGTAAGTTCTAGTAATTATATTTTTCAATAGAGTTTCTTCTAAATACTGCATACCTTATCCTCCATAGTGCTCACAATGCACATGCCCTCCGTAGTGCTCACAATCTCTACATGGGATGGCAGAACCTTTGTTGGAAAAGGTTAGAATTCATAAAAAAATGAAAGAATGAGGAAATAGCTTCAAATGATGTTCAGTGGGGACAAGTTCCCAATAAGGAAAGGGGAAACAAATGCATAAATTTACAATGGAAGATAAATCACTAGGCAATGGCACCGAAGAAAGTTAGTTTGTCACTGGATCTGATATGAAAGAGGAGACAATAATTCTTTCCTAAAAAAAGATATAATATGGTGCATGGAGGCACATTGTACAGAAGGCACACAAGATGTTTATACTACCATTCAGGGGTAATGCTAACTCAGAATAACACTTGTAGTTTTGAGCAGCATAATTACAGAAAGGCAAAGCCCAGGAACTCCTAAAGCGGTGGCTGCAGCAGTGGTATTTCTGGTCACTGACACTTGGTATGCAGCATGTTTCTGTCCTTTTCCACCTTGTCCACTTGCCATACAACTTTTTCTCAAACAAGATCCATAACTTTACATTCTTACTTCTTTCCATGTAACTACATTATAATTCACACTCAGACATTATGATCAAAGCTCCTTCACTTCAAGCTCCCAAACCTCTCTTCTATATATACTCTGTTTCTCCAACAAAAACCTTAACAAAATCACACTTAACCCACAGTTTAAAACTCCTCTAGCCTCACCAACCCTGCACTGCATGTCGTGGCTGTCCTTACTAGTTTGATATTCAGGTCCTAAATAGCAGAAGCCTAAAGGGATTGAATTCTTGATTCATAATTGCCTAGGTGGAAGTGGTTGATGAATTTACAACTATTATTTGTGGCTTATATTACCTTATGGAAAACTTCAATTCAGATAAGTAGCTTTATAGAGGCCGAATAGGAAGCACCTGACTCTGTAATCACTTCTGCTCAGTGGAGAAAAATATTACTAATTTCTGCAGAGGCCTACTGAGAAATGAGGCATTACAGTTAAATGCATTTACTTATTTTTTTAATTATTATTTTTCATTTAGAATATTGTGGACTTTAGCTGACCCTCTGAGTAAAAACTAGGAATATACTGAACTTCATCTCAAGGTTTTCATCTTTTAATCTCATTAAAACACTGATCTCAATATAGAGATATTTTGGAGCTAGTTTATATTCTAAAAAGTATAGGAAATAGCACCACAAGTAAAAAAATAGTCTTTTTATAATTTTCATCAAGTATTATGAGTCTAATTTATAGCAATAATTTTAATGGAAGGTCACTAGCTGCTAAATAATTCACACAATAATGAAAGTGAGTGCACATTAATTGCAGCAGCTGGTTAAATGTGGGACTGTATGCCCAAGAGCAGAGCTGTCAGCAGTTGTTAGATAATTGCTTCTCAATGTGTAGTGCAAACAGTTGCTTCACTGCAACAGACAGAACAGGTTGTGTTCAGTCCAGTTTCAATCAGTGGGCACCACTGACCACTGGAGACAACCACAGTAAAATTCACATTTTGTTGAGCATTTCAACATCGTAATGGCTTAACTTTGGTTCGTATCTAACAAATGGAATCACAATATGTTATAGCTGCTGACTTATAACCCTAATTTACATTTTGCTTCTATATTACTCCAGCTCTCCAGTTTAACTCCAATTATTTTAAAAGGGTTATCCTGTGAAAAAAAAGTGTAGCAGCACACTGAAAGAACAGTCTGGTAAACTGAAGATCTAAAAGCCACATTGATTCAACTGAAGTTACAGTTACCTTGTGATTGTCCCATGGAAAATATAGACATGAAATTCCAAATATGAGAACTGTGGTTTTGCTGTTCAGCAGCAAAGTCTAATGAGATTTGTCTGGAATTGACAGAGACATCACTGAGAAGGCTGAAGTCAGGGAGAGAAAGGAAAGTATCAGATACCAGTACTTTTCATATGTAGGTTACTTCCAAAACTTTATTTCTGCTCAATCTTTTTTTTCTTATGCTGTAGTTTTTCAGTATGGCTAGTCATGTCTTGATTGTCACTTCTAATTTACTGTCACTTCCTAAGCACTGAGAGCTTAAAACCTTTTTAATCAGAAATTGCTATGTGTAATATAGATATATTACTGTTCACCCTATCATGAGTGTATTGTCTGTAAAATAGATGAGAATCAGCTCATAGTTAGTTTTTCACTTTTATGGATTAGTTAATAATTTTTAAGTAAAAAGTAACAAAAAATGGATTTTAAATGAAAGTTTAAGAATAATAATTAGAGACACAGCCTGTTTCAGGCTTGTGTTTAATTCGGTTCAAAGGAAAGGACCTTTTTTTGTGATATATGAAGTGGTGTTATACTGAATTTAGATACCAAGTTTTTCTAAGGTAAGATAATATTTTTTCACAAGTTCTATACTTGTAGTATATAATTTAATCACAGTAGGAGAATGGTTTTTAGCCGTATGAATAAAGGGAACTGATAGATGCATTTCTGCTACACCTGAAAGCAACACACATAGCTGCCTGTAGCTACCTCTCCTCAAATGCACTGTCTCTTGCTCTTTCCAGAATGGAAGCTCTTTGTGGCTCAGATCTGGCCGTGTGTCAGAGACGTTACCCACCTGAAGTCTTGTCTATGCAACTGCAAGGGCCTGGCAATGAGGGCCACCATTTCCCGGTCTCTCCTGTTGCATTTTACCATGTTCTCCAAGGTTGTGAGTTCTGAGTTGACTGATACAGGCTAACCTTCTCAGTAAAACTGGTAACTGTGGCATGGTGGCTTCTTTATCACTCTTAACTTAGTATGATTAGAATAAATATTTGGTCTGACTGGGAACATGGGATTTTTTTGGACAGCTTTTCTTTTATAGTTAGCATTAGCTCATCAGGGTGAGCCTGGAAATATTTTTTCAATACTTTTAAAATTTATTCACTCTTTCTCAATCCACCTGTGCATCTCTTTTGCTAAAGCTCTGCAGTCCTCTCTAATTTTCAGTATTCACACAGGACTAGAATGACAATTTGCAGTCACCTTTCAAGGATGCCTCTTCTGAATCTCCCATTGAATTCACTCCCACTGAATAGAAAATTCAGCTTTTGTGAAGGGTTTGTATTAAGCTGCAGATACAATTGAGACAACCACCCTGGAAAGGCTGCACAATAAATAGTGCATCTTTTCTTTGTAATATGCAACATGTCCCACATTAACTAGTGTATACAGTCAAATAACATTCCTCTAAGCCACTGTAGCAACTTCATATGTCCATATATTTTAGCTATTTTCTTCTCTTGTTTCTTGCTAGAAGAAAAGGATGATATGCTAGGCATCTCGTATAGCTATCAGTATAGCTCTCAACAACCGAAAATGATTTTCAAGGGAAGGTTCTTAAATAAGACAGGACTTTCGGGCTATTACTGGGTCATTGGCTGCTGTGTCTCTCTGAAAAAGGCGTTTGGGAATGTGCCCCTGGCCTTACAGCGTCCCCTTGTGGCCAAGAATCACCATGGTTCCCCAGCAGCTCCTCGGCCAGCACATGGCTCAGCGCTGCGGACGCACAGCGGGCCGAGCAGCCCTACGTGGGCAGCCCAAACACAGGCTGCTGAACCTGTCCCTCTCGAACAGGTCGCTGACAAACTGCCTAGTTATGCCACATATGTATATATTTTTTGCCCATTCTTTTATTTCACCACGTATATTAGATTGCAGTTAAGTATGAATTAAAGCAAGTCTCTGATAGACTTCAGTAATACTTAAGGCAGAGTCTGTATTCAGGATTGTTCTGCGCAGCCTTATGATCAAATTTTTGAGTGTAACTAAATATTGCAGACAAATGGAACATTTTGTTGGGAGTGTTCATGGACAATGGGTGAAGCCTGAGCTTGATACAAACCAAAGTATGCAGACACCACTGAGGTGCACCTCACTACGCACAGCAGTATGCTATTGCAGACATTTCTATAGCTTGGTGTGATAGGGCAATGTTCTGAGATATCAGTTCTTCCATATGGTTGGCAAATATTGCAGGTCTACCTGTAAATTATGTTCCCTATGAATAAGGTATCACCAATTTAGAACTACTGCAAATTTGATCTTACATGTCAGATTTCCAGAAGGTTGCCCTTTGATTTTGCCTTTAGAGAGCTAGTTGTGCTGTTTTATAAGCACCATAGCTACTAAACTCTGCTCATATAAAATTGCAGTGCTACTGATGCAAAACCTGTGTCATGTTTCCAAAGGCTTTTCTCCCTCACACTGAAATAAAATTTATTTGGTATCTATTTTAAACCATACAGACTGTTTTAATTTAAGTTCTCTAGATCAGGTTCTGTTCCCTTTGGCTGTTTTACCATAGTCTTTGATCTAAAACCAATTATTTATTGCTCAGCATGCATTCAGCATGTCAGAATTGGGAACAGCTATTCCAGCTCTTGAGGGTCCAAGTGAGTGCTACGTATCACTTAATCAGAATTGTCACATTTCTCACCCACTCTGCATGGCAAAATTAAGTACAAAAGTCACAGCACAACATTGACTTTAACTTTTGTTTTAACTTTTGTTTTTCATGCATATTCACAGCTTCTTAGGGACTATTTTAGCATGCCAAAAATGAGCTTAAAACTTAACAATATTTACGTTGGCAATGTTAGGATTCTTATCATAAGAAGTGTGTAATTTAAAAGCATTTGAAAAATGCACAATGAAGTTGAAAACATATCCATGTGGATTGCATTTCTTTAAAACTCTCTAGAACCTTCACAATGTTAGCAGGCTTCACTGGACAGCAAATCTCTGTGCATGGAAGATGACAGAGGATAAGCCATCCTTATGATAGGGCCTGTATTATAGTGTTTTTTCCCCAAAGTCCCAGCAGCATGTTTGCAGTTAGAACTGGTAGCACTAAAGAGAAGGTCTTTTTGCAAAGCATTCATAATATGTATGTTTTTTATATTATCTGCAGTAATATATAAAATAATATTAAACAAGGTAGCAACAGAGATGGAAGTCAACATAATGTCTGTAGGAAATTATGACCAAAATGTTTTATTCAAGTTAAATTTTATTTATGGTTTGGTTGGTTGGCTCTTTGTGTCACACGTTAAATATCACAAAAAAATTGTTGATTTTACAATAAGATATGTTTTCCTCTCTAGGATTTACAGAAATGTTTTCAAGAGCAGCTACAACTTCAGGGCCAAGTGAGGCTTCTGGAACATCGTGTGAAACAGCAGCAGTTAAAAATTATACAGCTCTTAGAGAAGAAAGAGATTCAGTACAGTGACAAAGAAGATGAAAACAGTGTCATTGACTTGGGAGGAAAAAGACAGTATTCAGGTTAGAAATGAAGCTATTCTTTTCATTTCCATTCATTGTAATGATACCCAGAAGCTTTAGCACAATTTGGCCTATTGAGTTATTGTTTTAAAACCTCATCATAGAATGTTTGTTTAAAACATAGTGCTCAGCTTTTACCTGGACCTGCTGGGCAGGGAAAAATTGTTAATGTCAGATGGTAGAAATCAAATCAGTATTTAAGAAGTTTACTGATTTATTAATAGTGCATAATTCAAAAACAATCACTGGACAATAAATTAAGCATAAATATCATCAATACAACAGATAAAAGCCAATAATAGACATTTACAAAATGTTAATCAGGAGTTAGAGATTTCTAAACACCATTCTTTGACTAATGTCAGAAGTTCTAACAATCTCAAAAAGAACTAACAGGGTTAGTTCACATTCATACATTCAAATGGTTGCCTGGGTTACAAGAACACACTGACTTTGTTCCAATCTGTAAAGTCCCTGAGACATCCATATTTACACACATAAGCCTGGCATAATGACATCCACATCTAACATTAATAATATTCTTATGTTGCACCATTTTGACTGAGTTGGATTCAGCTCATGACATCACAGCTTTTAAAATACTGGTTTAAAGTTGTTTTTGTAATTTCACCAGCATTCTGGTGGTGATCCACTCTACAGTGGAAGGCTTGTAGAAGCTGCAGTGAGGCCCAAACTCTTAATATAATAAAATACCATCCAAAACAATAGTTGGATTTAAAATACAATTTAGGAGTCTGACTTCTAGATGGTGTTTGTTTTGAGCTGTCCAGTGCTAGACAGTCTTACCTACTATTATTTTTAATAGCCTTGTTTAAATATACTTGTATTACTTATGCTGCTGGAAGAAATACCAATATATATAACATTCGATCCCAAGGCATCAAATATAATAAAACACCATTAAAATGAAATGAAAAGCAGTTGTAAATCTGACTTTAAATTTTAGCTGTGTATTTATGTACTCAGCATCCTGGAACACTTGATTTTTATTATTAGGGCTGACTCATTACTGGAAAAGATTATTAAGGTATTTGTCCTTTCTTAGCATGTGCCTCAATTCATTCTTTTACAATGTTATTCTAAAAAACAGATTTAACTTGTTCCCGTTTCTGATGATTTTTTCCCACATTACTTTTCCACTTTCTTTACAGCTTGGAAAATGCCTTTCCCTATTCACACTGTATTATTTTCTCAAACTGCTGTAGCATTTTCCTATCAACAGAGCTGGATAATTTGAGTTAGATAGTGAGTAGGAAATTCCACACTATATACACCTGCTAAAAATTAAGATATGCTTGTGTTTTGCTAACCTACTAAGAAATTAATGGACAAGAAAAGCTATTTTCTCTAAGCCAATCACACATTCTCTAGAAAGACAACTTAGCTGTTACTTAAATCATGTTTTCTATTACAGTTTATTCAAATTCTGGCATAGCTATTTGTTTTCAGTATAAAGTGTTTATTTTCTATGTCTAATCTTCACTGACACTTTCACTGAAAAGAAACAGAATAGTTCATAAAGTTCCAACCAGGCCTGGAAGTTCAGCCAACTCAGAGAATTCCTTAAAGTTAATCAGCTCTACCTTAGCCAGGAAAAACAGGAATGCTGAAAATTATACGTCTTTTCTGTATGACTGCTTGATGGTAGATGATATATAAACAAAGAACTCCTTTTGTTTCTTAATTCCTAGAGGAAAAAATATAAGATTATAAAATTTCATTGCTGTAATATTTCCATGAGCTCTGAATTTTGTTATTGTTGTAAATTACATTCATCAATAGTAATGCAGACCAGACTGTGAATGGTACCAAGTCAAAGTGGTATCATTTTACACATACACTGCACTTTTTGGGCATAGTCTTCTATATATTTTTGCACCTATTTGGCAGAAGGAGCAGGAGAATCAGGCCTCGCAATTGTTTCCATTTATAACACGGGAGATTCCATACTTTTGTTTTTGGCACTTCCGTGAACTTTCTGGACATAGAAGTACATGTTTGTTTTTAAAGGTTACTGTGTGTCTTACATGTAATTTATGTTTGTAACAGGATTCTAATGTGGATGATACCACTGTAAATTAAAAGTGACACCACTTAAAACAGAGGAATTCTTTTGCTAGTCAAGTAGAAACAAAAATTATAATATTTCATGGTGGGAAAATATTATTTCAAAGATATATCACAATAATTACATCCCAGCAAAGTTTTGAAGCAACACAAGTATAAAAAAATGCCCAAAAGTCAAAGAAATGTGTTTGCAGAGACATTTCATTTTATTAGCGTGGTTCATATGTGACTTCTACATATCACGACTTGATTACTGTTATTGACTTGATTTCTGATTTTGCCAGTAAGTACAGGACTAAAAATGTTGCGTCCAATGTTTTGTGAACAGATTGTGCAGAAATCTACAATGAAGGCCATAAGCAAAATGGATTTTATAAAATAAAACCAGTCCAGAGTCCTACAGAATTCCTTGCGTTCTGTGACATGTCTGAAGGAGGTGGCTGGACTGTGTTTCAGAGACGTTCTGATGGCAGCCAGAATTTTGATAGGTAGGTACTAGACTTGGTAATTAAAAATGGAAACAAAGTGAAGAGACATTAAACTGGATGGAACTAAGTTAAATCTGAACTTCAGAAGTATATGAGTAAGTTGTTATCCCAGATAAAAGGGAGGAATGGTTATTCTGTGGGACAGCCTCCCCATGAGATAAACTTCTGGTTCTGGCTGCCTTCTGTGAGACATCCTTTCTCATCTTTTTCTGACAACTTGTATATTTGACACGAGAACACTTCAATGTCAAATGCATTAACAACTGTTGGAGCAAGGGGTCTTGATGACAAGTAAAGGACTAGCTTGTCTTTTGCAATTAGTAAAAATCTAAAAAATAAAAAAAAAATGGAAGTAATCTGAGAGCTCTTTGAGTAAAAATGCTCTTCACAGACGTGTCTAGTGGGAAGATAAGAAACAAAGTAAGTAAGTTGAAACAAGAGAGGTTCGTACTGGATATAAGGACAAACTTTTTCACCATGAAAAGAGTCAGCAGGTTGCCCAAAGAGAATGTGCAGTCTCCATCCTTGGAAGTTTTCAAGATCTGAATGGACAAGCCCTGAACAACCTGGTCCGATCTCATGGCTGACTCTGGCTTGAGATGACGCTGGACTAGCTTGCCTCCTGACATTCCTTCCAATTTGAGATATTCTGTGATCTAAAATTGTATAATAAAACATCCAAACAAACTTGCTTTTTTGATAAATTAGTAATTTATACCCTTTTCAGAGTCTGGGCTGACTATGAAAATGGCTTTGGAAATTTTGTTTTGAAAAATGGTGAATTTTGGCTTGGAAACAAAAATCTTCATTATTTGACTAATCAAGGTAAGATTTGTGTTGTAACAATAGTCTTATTGTTTCTGTTTCTTTCCTTTTCCATGCCATTTTTTTATTTTCCCTTTCTGTTACCATAAATCCTGAGTTCTGTTGTTAGTCTGCATGGACTTCTCTAAGTTTCAGAAAAAAACACTTTTGAATGTAAGTTTTCTAACAGAAGGCTCAAAACGGTCCTTAGGCCACCAGCATACCGAGAGCCCCTGTGAAACAGGGAACAGGAGACAGGAGTCTACCTTAAAATAATTGTCTCTAATTTTCCATCAGCATCACTAACAGTCCAGAGTGAGGTATATGCTGCACCAAGACATTTAGCCAGGGCTTTTTAGCTGTGTGGGCTATTACATGAAAGTAATTCTAGGCCAGTTCTGTTGATTAGGCCCGTAGTAGAAAGTTATTTCCATCTTTCTAATAGTCACTCAATGTAACCTAACTTCTGCTTTGTTGTAGAATGCTACAGATACAAAACTTATCCACTGGCTTAGTCAGCTAAATCATATAGAAATCAGTGCCACCAGGATGTGATCCTAGTACAACTCTTTTATTTTCAGAGTATAAAAATCTAATTTTCATAGGTGAACATTTATTGATCAATTTTCACTATGCTTTCATTACCACCTCAAATATCTTACTAAAATGTAAAACTTGTAAGGCCATCTTTTTTCACATTTTTTTTCCCCTATGTTTGAAAATCTATATTGGAATAATTCTAACATTTTCTAAGCTGACTCAGGTGAATAAAGGTAAAGAATAGCAATATATGCTTTAATATGCATAAAGAAAGAAGACAAAACCCCATAAAATATGCTGAGGTGATAGAGATTCATGATAAGAACATTTCTTTTAATCTTCTACTATAATGCCCAGTTCTGAAAAGTAGCGAGATAGGCTAGTTCAACTAAAACAATTTCTATTTTTTTTAAGGGAATTATACTTTAAGAATTGATCTAACTGATTTTGAAGGAGAACGGCGTTTTGCACAGTATGCAAGATTCAGAGTTGCAGGAGAAGAGGTAATAAAATATTGAATGACTAGAGGTTTTAATGAAAATGTGGATTCTGTAGATAAACAATAAACATAGAGGTTTCCTAATTTCCATAAAGATTTGTGTAGAACCTTATTACCATATTTTCTTTCTTACACATGCTTATAATTTTCAAATACCTAATAAAAGTGGTTTACTCTGATACATTAATTTCACACTTTCTGTAAGATATATGAATCAATTGGTTTAGCAGACATGGATAAAAACAGGTTTTCTATTTTTGTTGATATTACCAACAATAATGGTACAAGATGTTCTGATTTATTAATGTATACCACAAACTAGCCCCAATACTGTTTTTATTAGGTCATTTATACCTAAGGTCAATGACAAATTTTGTCCCTGTTAAGCATCTTTACAGCTTTTCATTATTTAGTACATACTGTTTAAGTGGCATGATATTTGTTAGCATAAAAATAACAGCAAATGGAAGAGATTAGGTTCCTCTTTGTGGTTTCACTCTCTGACATGCTAAGGGCTAAAGACATACTGGAATTTCTTTTTTTTTTTTCTTTCTTCACATTTTTTATTAGCATTCTTATGAGATGAGTTGTGGTGAATACTCTGGTACAGCTGGTGATTCCCTTACTGGTGGATTTCATCCTGAAATAAAATGGTGGGCTGATCATCGAGGAATGAAATTCAGTACTAGAGACAGGGATAATGACAACTATGAAGGGAACTGTGCTGAAGAGGAAAAGGCTGGCTGGTGGTTTAACAGGTATTTTGATTTTATATGGGTACTGTCAACTATTCTGCTCCATGTGTATTTATAAAATAATAACATATGGGAAAAGATAGATTGGGATTGTTTATTTGCAATGTGCCCTTGTCCCCTAGCAGAGATCTCAGTGCTGGTAAGACTGAGGCTCACCTTAGAAGGGACAGTACCTACTGTGCAGCTCAAGCTGGTCTGTGATAATGGTATTTACCATATATCAGGCAGTGAGGAGGAGATAATTCTGCCCTGCTGAAATAACTAGTTTTTACACAAGTAGGTCATGTAGAGTTTGCAGATATATCCCTGCTGTACTTCACTTTCGCATTTCTCCTGTGTTGCACTAGACCAGATATGGCAGCGCTGCAAATATCTGACAGGCGAAACTGGTGCCAGGTTATCAAGACTCATTTTTTTCACCTCACTTCACAGCATATCACTCTTGTTATTCTTTCTAAATGGAGATGGTAATGTGTCCACTCAGTTTCTGTCAGTGTGCATGTCTGGACTGAGTGAAAGATTTTTTAAAACAGGGTTCAATAAAAGAATTTTAAAATTCTAGTTACATGCAATATACCAAATCAAAAAGAAAAGATAAAACTGGTAGCCTTAGCACAGCCTGTACAGATCAGCTATGTTCTTTCCTGTAATTAATTAGATAAATATAGCCATGAAAAGAAACTCTGCAATCTAGCTATGTAAAAGAGAGGCTTAAAATACAGCTCAGGGAGACATACTACTCTCTCACTGTGATCTCAGTTCACTTGGCAAGAGGTGCCAGGCTGGATCAACTCCATTGTTTCTGTTGTGTCATCCTTTGTTTCTCTTTTTAACTCCTCATTTGCCAAATTCTGTTCTCTTAAGCAGTCTGTAACCACCTTAGCTGATATGATGTAGCTATTAATTCAATGTTTCAAAATTAACTACTTATTTTAATATATTTTAATATATTTGCATGGATAGTCAGTCAGCAGAATGTTTGAGACATGGAAAAAGTCACATGTAGACAAAGTTTTTTTGCATTTCTTGGGAAAGCCAAGATATAAAAGGGAAAGGCAACTATGTTGGAGATTCTTTTCCTATGGTATCAGAACTCTCGTAGATTTAAAGGAATATCTGGACCTCAAATCGCATAAAACTGATATCATACCATGGAGTTCATTAAGACTGAATCACTACTCACTTTTAGACCACTGCATACACTTTTTGCCTTTTAAAAACTTTTTTTAACATTAGATTGGTCTGGACAAAAGAATGACCACTTTGCAAAAGTAGCTGTACAGCAGAACTTGACAGTTATTTATACCTTGTGGTTGGTATTACATAACTTCTAAAGATAGCTGACTCCTACTAGGCTAGCTCTTATTATGGTTGTGTAGCTCATGCTCTTAAAGTGACAGCCTAGCTGGATAATGAAAATGAGTTACTAATAGTGTTATTTCACTGCTTCATTATTGACTTTTTAATGTTAAGCCTCACATAAAACTGAAAACTGCAAAATACTAGAAAATGTCCGTATCACTAAGTCCTACTCACAAGGACAGTACTGGCAGAGAAAGGAAAACACTCAGAAACACATATTTGTCATGCACAGATTAGCAAATATAGAGGGAATTAGTGCTCTTGGCTGGCTTGTATAAGAGCTCCCAGCTATGAAGGAATTGTTTATAGCCAGCTCTAAGCTATCAGGACTAATGAAATACAGAAAAGCCCAGAAAATATGAAAACCAAGGGATATGACACAAGTGAGGCCACATGGAAGTAGCTCACATCTAGTTTAAAGCCACCAGTCTTACTCCAGCTCAGCATTTTTTGTCCTGGACTTCTGCAGAAGAATGGCCCCTTTTGTAAGCAAAGCTCTGACAGAGATTTTTATCTTGAATGAAAATCTACAGAGCTGGGTTCACTCTGGTAATACCTGCAGGTCATAATTTTGCTTTCTAGCACCCAGGGCATTGCAAAGCTCAGCAGGTTCGTAAGTCATGAAAGTGAACAATTCTAGTTGGACATGAGCTTATTCTCCCCCAGCACTCCCATTTTCAGTTATACCGTGTATGGATGGTAACAGGGATCTGTTAGGCCAGATATCACTAAGTCAAGCTTCCTGCCTCACCAATCATCCCAGAGACTGTGTAACTATATTCATGTGGGGTCAGTGGAGTCAGTAAATCCAGACAGAATTCAAAGGGTTCTTCAGGGAACCAGCTCCCATTTCTCCACATCTGTCACACAATACATAATTCAGATGAAATATCCATGGACAGTTGAGAGTTGACTGTACTTTTGAAACTATTGCAGTATAGCTTTTAACTTTATATTAGCCTATTGAAAAGATGGGAGGAACACAGGCTAACTTTAAGGTATTTATTGAATCGTGAATAATGAATGTTTTTTCACATTATCATATCAATAATTACATGCCAGTTGTTAATTTAGTATGTACAGTTACTTCAGACAGCATCTAGTTGGATACTGAATACTGTAATTTTTGCTATCTGTGCTTCCCAGCACTAATTAAGACTTTTTACAGGCTCATATTGCTGTTGACAAAATTATGGTGTGCCTTCTTATGATTCTTTTAATGAAATCTGTGTTTTGATTGAAAGTAGGCAGAGTGCCTGCTCATTGCAGAATTTGTATGATTAGAAAGATTATGCCAGCTCTGATACAAGTTTGGCATTCTCAAAAACAAACTCACTTTTGATGTCCACAATTTATAAGCTTTCAATTAACATATTATCAAAACTGACCTTAAAAATTCTAAGCAATAAATAAGCATAAATGTAGATGAGAATTTTCCTATGAGGTTTTTATCATAATTTTTATCTCAGTTCTCAAAAACTTTGTTAATGAAGTGCAAGCAAAGCCAAAAAGACTTAAGATTTGCCAGTAACAATATTCATAAGGTTCATTTGGAATGTTTTCTCTTTGCGTATTTCCTGAAGTCTGCTTTTGGAGTCCATCATGGTGTTCAACAGCTAGATATTAACAGCATTTAGAATGAAATACTGAATTGGCAGATAAACCAGGCTGATTCATCACAATGTCCTGCAAAAGGAACAGCCAGTTTGCTCTCCATATGGTCACATAAAGATCTAAACTTCTTTCTCATAGAAACCACGCAAGTATCCAGGTTGTGCTGTTTCCTATTCAAGCCTTTTGGGTTTTGCTAGGGTTTTTTGTTTGTTTCAACCACTGTATTTAATAAACTATAACAGCATTTCTGCCTCAGTCTGTTAAAAAAACAACAAAAACCCCTCAAGTTTGTATAGTCAAATAAAATGCCAGCTCTGATGATCCAGTGAATTGGTACACGTTTGTAATTCGGTGTTGGAATTCATCTATTTGTAAATAGAAGCCCACAGGTGAACAGGCAAACTGGTGGTGGTACTGAGGTTTTGTCATACAAAGTACCATGTGGTGTAACTGGAAAACTTAAGGGGGGCTACTCTGGAACAACGAAAAACCACAACAGTATTTCTTTCCCAGAGTATGTTGTATGCCCTACTGTCATCCATGCTGAACAACTCTGGAAGAATTTTCCACTGAAACAGATTAACAGGAAAAACTCCAAGAACTAGCAATGTCAGAAAACATGGAAAGAACAAGCAGCACTTTTGTTTAAAAGAAACACAAAATATTTGCAGTTCTGCCCTAATTAAACCACTGTTGTTTATGCACACAGAATCCACAAATGCAAATTTAGGCACCTGTCAAACTAGGCTGGCATCAACATGGCAAAATTTTTGACTCACAGAGAAATAGCAAATGCTTGAAACTTTTCGGCAGGAGGCCTTACTGCTGTTTCCCTTTACATTCCCACCAGGTGTCACTCTGCCAACCTGAATGGTTTGTACTACGGAGGTCCCTACACTGCCAAGACAGACAACGGGATTGTTTGGTACACCTGGCATGGGTGGTGGTATTCCCTAAAATCCGTTGTCATGAAGGTCAGACCTGCAGACTTTGAACGTAACATTGTTTAAATATTCTATTAACACGATTCACCTGATTAATATTTTAGGAAATTCATTCCAAATTAAAACGGGCAGAGTTTTATTTCTCAATCTATTAATGTATAAATTTTGAAAAATTCCTCTGCAACCAGTAGTTCTATGAGATGTAAGTGTAAAGCCAAGCTAGCCTATGAACCTTTAGATACAAATATTAATGCTGATATGGGTCCGGGTTTTTTTTTAAAAAGGCAAGTGTTCACCTAGGAATAAGGACATCTTCATCAAGATGGAGAATTTTTGGCTTCACAGTAACTAGAAATCCTTTCAACCCTTACAAACAACAGTATTGTTACTGTGCTGTCTCAAAAATGAAAATTAATTGTACTTATTACAATCAAGAAACCTACTCAAATAGAAGCACAAGGTTTACTCAGTGGATGGAACATACCTGCTTTGGAAAGGTTAAGACTTTAGAAATGAGTTTCCTGTAAATTCCTCTGATGTAATGGTTGCATGTGTTGTGTACATGGCATACATAAAAGGTTTAAAGAATGAGGAAGGGAATTGAAGAAAGAGAAGGGGTGCTACCAGGGTACAATCAATTGAATCCAGCATAGAGAAGCGGACTGTCTGTTGTTTGCTGAAGCATTTCTAGGGCTGGTCACAACATTTCAATCTAACATTTTTAGAAGGTCGGTAATTTTGCTTTTCTCCTTCTTGGTAACCACAATGTCTTTCTTTCTTTGTTCTTTTCTTTTCTTTTTTTTTTTTTTTTTTAAAGACTTTCATATATTGACATTTGGAGTTTAACAAAAGCTGCAACTAATTTTAATGTGAGCTAAGCTTTGAACAGGAGACGTGTAGAAGGAAGTATATTTCATGTGCAGCAAAAACCTGTCATTTTAGAGGTTCTTAGTGCTTGACACTATAAATCTCTACTTTGTTTTTCTATCTGTTAGACTTCACAACTCTCTGAATTTGAATGTCCTGTTCAGTCACTTCCTCTCCTTTTCCTATGTACTTGTGTAGGCTCTCTGGGCTTTTTTCCATCTCAAGCTGCATATCCATATTTTTCTTGTACAAGAATAATGGTAAGAGAGACTTTGCCTACCTGTGGCTTTTGTGCCTGGCACTCCAATAAACTCTAATAGCCAGTAATAACAAGAGTTGCTGATTAGTGCTTGCTGCCATGGAGAAGATAGGAACACTCTCTACAAAGCTATCCAGTGAAATGTAGTCCATTTCTGCTGGGCAGATGCAAATGAAGACCTCAAAAAAAAATCTGGACCTAAGCTTGCTTTCCTAAAAGAATTTTGATTTTGTGGTTGAACTGCCACTCTCTCTCCCCCTGTCCAAATACAGTTTTGAACATGGCAGCCACTTTCAGTGAGGCTTAACATAATTGAAACTAAGTCTAGGTAAAGGTCAGTTTATAACTACATTGCTATGAACACAGGTCAGCTGAATGGTAACTCTGTGCATGACAGTTTTTCCTTCCATTTTCATCCACCCGAAACAAAAGTTTGTAAATAATCCTTGAAAGAATTGCATGGAGTAAGGGAGGGAAGATGTTGCTGATGAAAATCTGCAGTATAAAGGTTTTAAGTCTCTTCTTTTTGTGATAATAGCAGGTATTCTAGATAATCCAGTCTTTTTCTTGATGTGTCAATTGATACTGTCCTAGAGATTTCTAGCCCTCAGCACATCCCTGTACCCATGCACGAGAGAACCAATGAACAGCTCTACAATTGCTTATCTTTAACTTTGTTCAATTAGTTACACCAAATTACATTCGGTATCTGAGAGGAAGGCTTATCACCCTATGTGCGTGCATGTAAGGGGGGTGAGGGGCAGGGAGGGAGGGAGAGAGAGAGAGAGAAACTCAACATTAAAACAGAAAATCTTATGAAGTATTTTTATTCAATTTCATTACAGAACTTAAAATGGGTTCCTATGTAACTATGCATGTCTCTAGGTATGGGTTAGTAATAATGTGATGGAAGTTTTGGAGTAGTTTAAAAAAATGTTGTAAGTACAGTATTTCCCATAATGATTTTAAAATTATTTTGCTACCCTAAGAGGAGAAAGCTTTAATTATTTGGAAAAAAACCAGAATGCCACTATGTAGAAATTGTAAAAACATCTTTAGTTTTTCGCAGGAAAATGGAAAGATTAACTCATGAATTTGGAGAGTGTCAAGGCAGATCATATTCCACCAAAATAAAAGGAGGATTTATGTACAGGAAAGCTGGATCTTTAGCACACAAAAAATAGACTTTCAAAATGTACAGCTTGTGCTCATAACATCTATGATAAATTTTTTTATGTACTGCAGCATAAATCCATCCTCTTTATTTATAAGAACACTAATGAAATCTTTTGGCTGAGTAAGGGTGCTTTTGAGATATTCTGATGTAAAATTTGACTCCCTTTCTATACTGGAAATCATAAAATGAAGAAGAATCAAATCTGTCTTTGTACATCTTATAATGCATTTATATGTTTATTTGGATTGAATTCTCTTCAGAACAAGGAAGCATCTAGCATGCTGTCAACAACGTGCAAATATTGTATTTAATTTCCACCACTTTTCCATGGCCTTTCTTTGTGCAATAAATCTGTCTGGCCACATGAAAAGCATGTGAAATTGTTGTAATTCAAAATGGTCATATAATTGTTCTTAAATAAACAAACCATTTCTTTTAGAAGGGAAGTTTTAATAGCTACCATACAAGACACAAGGTTGGAAGAGAATTCTTTCCTCTGCCAAGCTTGCCTGTTCACATTAATTTATTTCCTCAACAGGTACAAACATGTTGTAAATAGTCTTAATCCTCACAAGATAGCAGAACACAGGCCAGTTTATTTGTTCTGGTGTTAGACAGAACATAATTCACAAATAGCTGAAAATGAATACATACTATTTCATATCAATTATATAACCCAACAGAAGAAGAATAAGAATTGAGGAAATAACTGTGAAAATGTTTTGTCAGTCATGTTAATAAAGAACATAATGATATCTACCAGCAATGTGGAATCAAAAATATATCTTTTTGTAGTATCTGTTCAAGGGAAACACTCTTGTATTTTATTTCTGTGTCTGTGCTCTTGCATTTACTCAACATACTGGAGATTAAAAGAATGGAAACCACAATCCCAGGTGAATTAAATGAGCAGTAACAGAGCCTTTTATGTTACAGCATTTTTTTTCTCTAGAAGATCTAGAATGCATTGATAGAGCTGAGGTACTGCGGTCTGGCCTAATGCTTTCCATTGGAGATTCTTTTCTTCAGCTCTACTGTCTTGCTACAGTCTACCTCTCCTCATCATTCCCAAAACTGTTACTCCTTACACCAATTCCTGAACGCCTTTTGTAAGTATAACTTTTTGTTCTGTCAGAGCTACTTCTTGCTCTTGAAATGGTACACCCAGAAAGGGGATTTGAACCACAGATTGCCAGGTCTGTGAACATTCCTATCAAGTTCCTTTAGTTCACTTCTCATTAGTGCAAAAGAATGAAAATGCAGATTTTCCTTCAGTAGTAGGTTCTCTTTGGCAGTTGTAACAGAGGTAGAAAGAGCAGAAGTATCCAGGGAAATATTCTGTACCTAAATTTTGAAAAATTTCCACTTCTGTTCCGGTTTTTTTCAAAATTGTTTATTAAGTGGTCAACTTAGAAAGCAAAAATGGAGCCTTCAAAACCAGGAAGTACATTGAAATGAATATGAGTATGCTTGGTGTTTCCTCAGAGCAGGTCTGAGAACTGGGAAATTGGTAAGGCTTCAAACATTCTGTTAAAATCCATATGCAAGGTATGCTCAGAGGGAGGTTCAAATTTTTGTTACAGTGCTTCTTGAAAGAGGGTATAAAACTTTATCGTGATAGTGGCTTTTTTGATGCTTAATTAAGCTTTTTTGGTTGAATACACAGTTCAAAAATTCCTCTTTTCCAAGTACCTGAGGGCCATCTTAATCTTTGTTCAGTGCAGGATGAAATCCAGCTTGTCATTGCTACATCTTCAGTTAACAAAAATGGTTCCTCTTAATCCCACCCTAATGCTAAACAGATTGCATCAGAAACCTAATGCTGATACACAAACACTGAATAAACAGCCTTGGGGCCAAATGCATGGTTTTTTGATTGTAGAAGAAGAAAAATATGGCCTTTGCATAAAAACCGCAAGCAAACTCTCTTGTAGCTCACTTTTCTGTCCTTCCTCAGCAAGTCATAAATACCTGTGTATAAGTTCCTTTTACCCATCTCTCCTACAGAATTAAGCTGCCTTTTTTTTTTTCTTCCTGTTTTAATGACAGTCAGATTAATGACCTGTTAGTTGTGCTTTGCATAACTGTCTGGCTTAAGGAACCTTGGTAGCTCTGAGGTTCTGCAGAACCTGAGCAAAGGCTCCAAGCAGCTAAATGATGTTCTTAAGGCACCCAAAATGGCAGTTGTGAGTACAGGCTGGATTGAATTATTTAATGAATATGTCACCCAACACTAAGGGCAGGAGGATAAACAATTCCTCTTACAGGTAAATGGTTCTCACAAATGATTACCCGAATTTCCGTGCATCCAGTTTTGTTGTCCTTGCAAAAGGTCACAATTTCCAATCCATGGTCTGTCATATAATTGTAAGATTATATTGCCATGGGAGCCCCTGGTCTGGCATTTTATGCAACGTGATAGTTCATATTAAATTAGTTGAACACAGGCAAGTGACATATGAGCCAAAATGCTTTTATGTTAGTGACATCCCGCACTAGATGGTGCTCTGTACGTGGGTTTTCTTAGGCAATACCACATTTGTAAACTAGTACAACGTTTCTCCTGATTAAGTTAATTATTAAATGATAGAAAACAAGTGAAAAATATTTAGGTGAACTTTGTCCTTAACTAATTTTTGAACTAATACACAAGTTCCTAAGATTACCCAAATTGTAGAAATTCACAGCATCTAATTTTCTTCAGGTATAGCTCATTTAGGTAGTTAAATTGTGTGGTTTTTTTTTTAAAGTCTTGCATTACAACAATAGTTTGTGTCTTCTGATGATTAGGAAGCAGAAACAAAACTGTGCAAGTTCCAAACACTACTTGAACTTATCTGCATTACTGCATTCCTGCTATGATTCCTCTACTGCTCTTCCCTGCTGGGATATCTTCTATTTTTCACATCTCAACTACCCAGAAATTCAAGGGAGCTTCACTATAGTGAGGCCCATCTTTATATCATAACACAAATAATACAGCATTTGAATGTTTCTTGTGATCAAGTAACTGAGATTATGTGAATACTTGTGGCACAAGCAGGATGAAGTAAGTGCTTGGGCCATACTGAATTCACTGCAGGGAGAACAGGGAATCCATCTCCTGCCAAAATGCCATACACCCATCTGGGAAAAGCTTCCTTACAGAAATCAGCAGGTTACTCATGTGGTACTCAGCAAATATAAAATTCATGCTGCATTGTCACTGCTAGATGTCTTGCAAGTCTTACTCTGTAGGTTAGTATCCAAATTTGAATTGTTAATCCTTGCAAGATGTGCAGTCACTTTGCCTTGTGATGAAGGGGGTTTTAAGGATTGCAGTGGATCTATTTCTTTAAATTTTCCAGTAACTCTGAGTATTTAATGTTAAATGTCTCATGGAAGTTTTTGAAACAAGACTATTTCAAATTGTTCCAGTCCTCTGTCACTGAATCCTACCTCAACTACACAGCATGCATACTGAAAGATCTCAGCACAGTTTTCATCCATTTCTCTTAGTGACTTTTCCTAACAAGGGGTTAAACACCTTATGAATTGGTTTCACTAACCCTCTGACTCAGTATAGGAGAAAAAGAAAACAGAAAAATCATACCCATCTGGAAGAACACAAGCCACTCAAGCTAAAATTTCTAAGCAAAAAGCTCTAGGATACTGAAGGAAGGGAAGGGCTTCCTCCTTATGTTTACACAATCTGAATAAAACAAGTCATTAATACGACTTGGAAAAAAAAGTCATTAAATATTTGCAATCCATGACAATAACTTTAAATTCTACTTTCTATTTCCCTTTAACCTCCCAGTATTAAACTAAAGCACTTGAGCTACTAAATCTGACGTAAAAGTTTCATACACAAGAAAATAACTGGACACCTTTCTTGCTACGTAATTCTCAACTTTTTTTTTTCTCTCACCGAAAGAATTAAGAAAATTAATCTCATGCAAATCAATGGAGTCCAGTAAAGTTACACTGGGGATTAATTAGGTATGTCATCTGCTTCTCAAGCACCTCATTTATATTGTATCTCAAAGAAAACACAGCTTTAACAACAGATCTTTGCTGTTATTCTACTTTCTCATTAAAAAGATATCAACCACATTCATTATTTAGTATTCTATAGTAAATGTAGCCCTGTTAGTCTGTATGTGCTCTGTAATTCATCATATACTAATGATCAACCACCTTCTCTCATGTTACCAGAACAACAAAAATATCTGTGTATGTCCAGCAAGAGCTGGGAAGAGCTACAGCCAAGAAGGCAAGGGAGAAATGGCCCCTCACATCTCAGATGTACTTGTTGATGCATGTGACAAGAGGCTATATATTCTCTAGAGAGGTTACACATGGTGTCTCAGTCATTTGTACACTAATTAACCCTCAATCCCAAAATTCAAGTGAAATTAAGACATCCTGCAGCTTTTCAAAGAACACCATGAGTAAAGATGAGGAATGAGCAACCAGCTGTCCAACACAGTAAGAATTCCTGGCAGAAATAAGAGTGTTATGAAATTCACCGTTGAGATCTTCTGGTACATCACACAGTGACTGTAGGGAAATAGTACAGACTTCCTTAGAGAATAGCACCACCATAATGATTTCAGCAGGTGAAATATAATTTAAATGAATATTTACTTTTGGTTCTTACTTGATGGGCAGCCTCTTCATGGAAGACAGCTTTAAAGAAAATATTCAGCTCTGTATCCTAGACTTCTCTCATGAAAAGCTCTTACCAGAAAATACAAAAGACTGCCTGTTTCACATTATGTTTCTGTATAATATCAGTGAGGATACTGATATTTTTGAAGAACATAGTGGAAGCTGATGTCTGGCAGCTGCCTTGTCTCTGTTGTCTCTGTTATTCACCTCCATTTTTTTTACAGGATCTCCTTTCAGTTGAATAGTATTGGAACCAAAAACGTAAAATGAGACTAGGGAGAAGTCAGCTGCTAATAAAAGGTTCCACTGTCCTTTCTTGCTGACCCACTAATTTAAATGCAAGCAAGTCTGATGTGATATCAGAGAAAGCCTTATTTGAGGTGTACTTATGCTTACTCATTAAAAACAATTAAGTTTCAGCAGACTGCTTCTTGGAAATGCTGTGACATACATCCTCAGCTACAAATGTGTTTCTTACATTATTTTAAGCAAAGCTTGTATTATTCTCTGAGAGAAGAAAGTATTGCAGTAGTATTTATTTCACTGCCTATTTTACCATCCAGTCATTGTGGTAACAGAATAAGTGACCAAAATGAAAATCCCTTCTTTGGGACACAGAGATTTTGAAAGCAAGGAAATGGATCATGACTCATGGATCTCATTTTTTAAATATGAAGAATAAGCCCCAAATATATATTTTTTTTTATTTTAAGAAGTGAAACCTAGAATTTTTGGATGTGTAAATGAACATTAACATTTTCCCCCATCACGTCTTATGTTCTCTGAATCATGTAGCAAGTCATTGAATTCTTTCATACTATCCTCATGTATAAGGGAAATATGATTTAAACATTTTACAGAGCACTTTGAAACCTCTTCAGGAAACATGCAATTCAAGAATTATATTTTATTCTATTACTAGCCTAGGCTAAAATAAAACCTTATTAGCAGCATTTCCTAAACTATACCCAAGATATGAAGAGAGGTTGAGGCTTTTGTGTACTCTTTGCATACAGCTTTACCGTAGGAGAATGGTTCCTTTTCAGAAGCATTTTACACAATGATTAATTCAGTCCCTGGGAGAAATGTATTGCACAAGTGTCCCAGGGTATATTTAAAATGCCCACAGTTCTCCCTGAAAGATTACCTTTGCTAGCTTTCATCCAAGCTGTGTATGTAAAAAAAAGAAGTGCTGACTATAGCAAAAGGCTCCACTATACTTAGCCTTTCAGTTTTTGGACTGGCAGGATTAATTAAGGAATTCTGCAGCTTCGACTTCCACGGAGAGAGCAGCGCCGAAGAGGAAGAAATAATCAGCTCTAGTTGGCACCACCATCCATTATACCAATATTATTCACAGAGACAGGATCAGTAACTTTTGATAAGAGCACTGCCTTTTATATCCATTTTAAACACTGCAAGCTGCTCATTGTAAATGGCAAATGAAATCCAGAAGTACAAGTTCATGTGCATAGTATGATATTTCAGTCAATTTTCTATGATACATACAAGGTAGGGAAAAAAACCCCAAGCATACAGGGATTCCTTGAGGAATTCTAGTCATTCTAGGCTTAGAAAATTCTATCTATTACCACAGTTTCCATTTCAGACTGTGGAAAATTATGAAAACTGACAAATGCCCACAAATAGGACGTTCAGCAAGAAATTGTGGTTAAGGAGGGCGCCATGTGGGACAGCAGGGATGAGTATTCTTCCGCTGCACATTCCAGCTCTGACTCAGAAGCTTGTTGCAACAGAAAACGTGTTTTTTATAATTCCTTGTGCAAATTAACTGACATCTGCCTACAACATTGCATCTTGGTGGCTTACCTATATGCTAGCCTTAAGTTCAGCTATAAGAAAGCAAGTAGCTAGTCCCAAAGAAACTACTATGTTTGTTCCAATTCCAATTTAACTATTCTTCCTACTATCCAGGACTACTGACCTATCAGAAAAAGGAACTGAAGTTAAATCAACAAAAGAAACAGATTGCCCAGGCACTGTTAATGCCAATAATTTTGTAACTTTGTATGCTTGGCTTTTCCTTTTTTCTTACAGTTCATTATACTTCCAATTAACACTTAAGACTGCACAATAGCCAAAATAACACATCTAAAATATTAATTCAACATTCATCTGTTTTATTAATAACTTTATTTACATTGTCATTACAGTATGAAATATCAACAACACATAATTTCACAGATAAATCATACTGTATCCCAGGTGAAGAGTGCTGTAAATGTGTAATACATGCCTGGTATGTCTCATTCACCTGCAATTTTCCAATAAAATAATGCTGTTCTTATTTCAGACGCACCTGATTCAACAGTAATCTTGTCCAGTTTGTAAAGGTGAGTAGCATAAACCCTAGACAGGACTGAATTTTCTTATGTAAGGTCTGTCCAGCCTTTAATACTATGCCAAGAACAACAGACTTAAGAGTTTTTTCCCTAGCAAAGCTTCCATGGTCAGTTACAACAAGTACAGAGGGAAAGAAAATTAATACATCAGGCCTGTTCTAAGGAAAATAAGGATCGGCTCAGAAATGAGTCCATGTTAAGATCTCTAGGCTGCTATAGAAAACATGGGCTAAAACACATCAAGTGTAAATAAGAAACTTTTTTTCCTCCCATTGGATTATTTTCACTCTAAATTCTGTATGTGTTTCCTTACCTTCTTCCTTTTGGCTTGGTTTACCACCCAGAAGGGAAAAATCCTACATTTATTTTCATTTTGTTGCTCCCAGTGGATTAAAAACATTTCTTTAAAATGACAGGCAAAAAAGACTTGTGTTTTCTTGTTCTTCCCTGATCTCTTACTGTACATTCTGTAACCTTTCATGCATAGAGAACATCATTCAATTTCCATCACCAAATCAAAACCACATGCTATCTTTTCATTAATGTTTGAATTCATCTGTCTGTGTTAGAGAGGATGGGAAATAGAAGAGGAAAGGGTTTAATTCCCCAGTTATCTGCCTTTGAGCAATCAGTCCTAAATCCTGCCATAGGCTGTAGCTTCCCTACAGCATTTTGTTCTATCCTGTCTCAGTAAGGTTCAGGAGGGGACATTTTGTTGCCACACAGAACTGGTTTCAAGCTTTTCCTCTCTCTATTTTGCTGGTGCAAGCTTCTGTTTAGTACACACTACCTTTATAACAATTACTCCCATTTTTCTGTTGTTTCTGTCCTGTTACATTTACCATACTTACTTCTAATTAGGACTACTCCAGCCAGTGTGAACAATGGCATAACTGACAATGTTAATGTGCTGTGTGTCTAATGAAATACACATTCACATACATAGAGATCTGAAACCCACAGCAGCTATTACTGATAGAACAGGATCTAAGCAAAAGCAATGTGGTACACAACGTTACATCGTCTTGTGAGCTCAGAAGTACCATCAAGTTAGCACCTATTAACAACGTACTGTGCATCAGCTGGTCTGCAGAAATTGTCAGCATGTATTACTTTGCATTTGCTGTTGGAAAACGCTGTGCAAGTTAGCTTAGCCTCTTCTCCTGTCACAACAAGTCACATCACCACGTATTTGCTGCTGGCTAAGAGCCTATTCATCCCCATGTCCACATTTACCATGGTGCAAATGATACTTGCTAAACCCGGCTAACTTAATCTCACATCCAAGCTTCATACTGGGGAGATGCTACAACAGCAATACAATTTATGTGTCCTGTAATCACAGAGAAGTGACAGAAGCAAGTAATATTCAGCACCATTTAAGCAGCTGACCTGCTAGAGATAAGAATGAAATTGCTTTTACTTCAGCAAAATTTTATTTTTTTAAGACATTAGGTCTATAGTGAGCTAGTGATGAAACCACTGAAAAATAGGAAAGGAAACTGTCTGTCTGATCTTTTCCTTCTATTAATTTCCCTTGAATAAGTCTTAGTGCTAATCATTCTTCTGCAGCCCCCTGTTAACCACTGTTATATAGCTGAAGGCTTGGAGCTGTTGCACAGGCACAGCTCCTAAAGGGTCAGAACCACTTGTTTTCTGGCAAGACACTTTCAAATAGATCTGTGCAAATAGTCACTTGGAATTTTATCTTCACTTTCATTTCGCTGCCACAGACAGTTCCTTTAACAGATCTTAAGGAGGACTTTTAGAAAAAAGTTTTCCTTTAAATAAACAAAATAAAACAAAAAAATCCACCCAACCCAAAAAAAAAAAGGTAAGAATGTGTCGGGCTGTCTCTAATAGCTAGATTATCTCCCACCTCTCCAGCTTTCTGACTCATCTGTCAGCATCTTGCTTGGAGAACCCCTCCACTGTCTCCTCTTATTTGTTATCAGGTGCCACAGAAATTTACTGTCAACCATCATCTCTTTATCACATCAAATTACGCCATCAGCTAGCATCTCTTGGCACTTTTTTTACAGGTCTCTTCCTCTCTCTCCTTTGACCAAATCACTCATCACATTAGTGTTCTTTTGGTTATTTAAATATCAGCTCCAGTTCAGCATGACTGGAAATCAGGATTCTAAATGTTCTTTCTGTTCAGCCATTTCTTGACATCTACAAAGAACACCGCTACTCTCTTAGGAATTGGGCAGGTTTGACTGGAAATATTCACATTGTGGCAATACATGACTCTCTCAAACATCTTCCCATGATCTGTGATTTAACCTTTCCTAGTAGCCATCCTCCCAGCCAGTATACTTTTGCAAGGTTTAGTCACCTTCCTTGCTGTAATATCCCTTCCCCGTTTACTTGACAAAGGCAATTAAATTTTCAATTGTACTCACATGGACTGAAGATATTGCTTTAAGGATAACTCTGCTGGTTCATCGTATTCACTATACAACCTCCCCCCCCTCCCCCCCCCCCCAAACAAAAA